>CM022298.1:525855349-526169273 GCA_011799875.1 Thinopyrum elongatum
GGAATCACCCTCGATGGAATCCCCCTTGATGTTTTCGTCAAGGTGAATGAAGGAGGAATCACCCTCGAGGTCCACACTTGAAGCGTTGCACGACGATGTCGTTATCGGGGGTGGTGTAGGAGGAATCACCCTCGCTTACCACGTCCGATTAACTAACCTACAAGGTTATCATCAGAAGTGCTGACGAGGTATCACCCTCGGCACCCGATAGTAACCCAGTAGTGTCGGCAACTAAGGGGGAAGTGACGTGAGGTGTCGGGGTCTGATCTTCAATCCCGTTGTTCGGGTCTTTTGTTAATCCAGCGGGGCAGTCGGGATTAAGTGGGGGTCTCTGTCGGTCTCTACCCAACCTATTCTAAACAATTTAGGATAACAGGTAAGTATCAACAGCAGGTTACAAGTAAACAGGCTATGCAGCAGATATAGGATACAGTAACAGCAGCAGATTCTAATGCAAGCATAAGAGAGAAGAGAATGGGCGATATCGGAATGCTCAAAAGGGGGTGCTTGCCTGTCTGCTCGACGACAAGGGCAATGTCGTCAACTGCGTCGTCGGGCTCCTGAGCAGCGTCGGCCTCGGGAGCTACGTCGGCGTCGGGGTCTACCGAGAGAGAGGAGGGGGAAGAAACATATAAATACATAGCTAACGATGCAACACAGAATATTTCATGACTAGGATGCAGTGCAGGGTTGCCTGCAGTATGTCTAAGTCATTTCAGTTATTATAGGATTAAGGTGGGATTTAATTACCGGTGAGTATGCACTATTCATCTATCGGAATCGGGCTTAGAGTTGCGAGTTCTCCTACGTAGGAGGTTCCAGCATGGAAATAGACGACACGATCAGATTCGTCTCGTCGTTCTGAGCAACTTTCATGTAGAAAGTTTTTCCATCCGAGCTACGGATTATTTTCTATGATTTACTAAAGTTTTATGCATTTTCTGGAATTTCTGGATTATTTTAAATTCAGATTATCCACAACAGTGCCAAAAAGACTAGGTGCACCCGGTGAAGTGCACCGGAGGTGCTCTGTGAGGCTGACAGGTGGGACCAGTCAACTGCTGACTCAGCAGTTGACTAGGTCCACGTTGACCAGTCAAAGGGTCAGCGGGACCCACGTGTCATAGACACCGGTTTAACTAACAGTTTTTAGTTAAAACTATCTAATCTATTTAGTGGTCTGTGTGACGTCCCCGGCCCGATCGTGCACTAATCATACACGCAAATGCACACGATCAAGCCTAAGGACTCACGGGAAGATATCACAACACAACTCTAAAACATAAATAAAGTCATACAAGCTTTATATTACAAGCCAGGGGGCCTCGAGGGCTCGAATACATAAGCTTGCGAACAAGCGTCAACGGAAGCATCAGATATCTGAGTACAGATATGAAATAGAAACAGAAAGGCCTTTAGAAAGGCGGGGCAAAATAAAACACTACGATCGAAAGGCATAGGCCTCCTGCCTGGGACCCTCCAATCCTACTCCTGGTCGTCATTCAACTCGTAGTAGTATCCATCCTCTGGGTAGTAGTAGCAGTCGATCGACGGGGCATCTGTCTCAGGGGCTCCGTCATCTTGGTCACGACAAACTGATATGGGGAGAAAAGGAAAACAAAGCAACCGTGAGTACTCAAAAGTACTCAGCAAGCAAGGATCTACACTACATATGCAACATTTTCAAAGGGAGGCTATATATGTGGACTGGGCTGCAGAAATGCCAGAATAGAGAGAAGGCCTAGTCCTATCGAAGACTAGCATCTTCAGCGGTCTTGCAGCAGTAGAAGAGAGTAGAACAGTACAATATAATGTAGCAGTATCATTAAGTCTCAACCTCACCCAGAGATCCTTTCTCGACTCCCTGCGAGAAAGCAATCCCAGAGCCATACGGTCATCAACCTCGTCCGGAGATCCCTTCTCGACTCCCTGCGAGAAGCAATCCCAGAGCCATAGTATCCAAGTATCCAGTTCTAAATTGTATCAATCAGGATACAACTCCGAGTGTCCGTTACCGTAGGACAGGCTATCGATAGAAGTTTTCTTCCCTGCAGGGGTGCACCAACTTACCCAACACGCTCGATTAACTCCGGCCGGACACACTTTCCGGGGTCATGCCCGGCGTCGGCCAAACGACACATCGCAACCCTACCTAGAGCTCAGCAGAGAGGTCCCCGCCGGTCTACATCCTAAGCGCAAGGGGGTCTTGGCCATCGCCCCTTGCCCTCCGGGTCGTTGTGAGCAGGGTGGATACCAGCGCCAACGGCACGATCCGACCCGGCCACAATGCTGAACTGGACGTCTGACAAAGCTTTCGGCTGATGCTACGATGCAGAACGCCCATACTATGCCCACGTGATGGTTAGTGCTATCAGGCCAGAGGCCTGCTCGGATCAAATATCCAAATCATTAGGACTAGGGCCTTGCGGTAACGAGCAGAGACTCACGAAAGATGTGACCCCGTCGCCCCGTCTCAAGGACTTGCTGCAATGGTTAAGAATGCCCGGCCGCGCCTCGTATTCACCACTCGGGCACCACACTGGCACCCGTCTTCACAACACTCGCCTCTCAGGCGCACGCGGGTACCCCTCAGGGCCGACCCGCCTTTCTAAGTAACAGTGTAAAGTCCAAGTATCCGTGTGTCCATAACATCAGGGGAATCCGAGGTATCACCCTCGTTGGATTCCTACTCGATGTGTCTGTCAAGGTGAACTCGGAGGATTCACCCTCGATGGGTTCACACTTGAGGTGTTGTACGACAGCGTCATTACCGGAAGTGGTGAAGGAGGAATCACCCTCGATGACCACGACCGAATAGCTACTCTACAGAGTTAACATCAGAAGTGCTACATGAGGCTTCACCCTCGGCACTCGATAGTAACGCTGCAGTGTCGTTACCACTAAGGGGGAGGGGGGTGATGTGCGGTGTCGGGGCCTGGACTTCAATCCCGTTGATCGGGTCTTCTGACGATCCAGCGCGGCAGTCGGGATAAGTGGGGTCACTGATAGGTCTCTACCCAGCCTAGACTAAACAGTTTAGGATATGCAGGTAATTATCAACAGCAGGTTACAATGAACAGGCTATGCATCAGAATGGGTAAAGCAGCAACAGCAATTCTAATACAAGCATGGGAAATTAGAATGGGCGATATCGGGATGATCAAAAGGGGGGGGGCTTGCCTGGTTGCTCGGCGGCAAGGGCAAGGTTGTCAATGCTGTCTTCAGGCTCCTGAGCTGCGTCGGTCTCGGGGACGACGTCGAGGTCGGGGGCTATCGAGAGAGAAGAGGGGGAGGAAACAGTATAAATATAGAGCAAACATGAGCAACACAAAGTACGACATGACAATGTGCAGTGCCGGGTGTGTCCTAACGTATGGTTGCACGTCACCGAGGAAGGGGGAATCCATCCGGGAATGTTTTCCCGGTTCCGGACATTTGTTAGACAGATGACCGGAGGGGAACGGTTGCATGTTCGGATAGTTAGGGACGTGTGACGGACGAACGGACCGCGTATCCGGATTCGTCTCGTCATTCTGAGCAAGTTTCATGTACAAAGTTTTTCGATCTGAGTTACGGATTATTTTATATGATTTTCTAAAGTTTTTATTAATTTCTGGAATTTATTTAATTATTTAAAATAAACATTATCCAGAATAGTAAATGATGACGTCAGCATGACATCATGCTGACGTCAGCAGTCATTAGGGTTAGTTAAGTTAACTAATTAATTAGTCTAATTAAACAGGATTAATTAACTTAATTAATTAACTAATTAATTATTAATTTTATTAATTTCTATTTTCATTTTTTTTAAACGTCCTGGGCAGTGGGGCCCCTGTGTCATAGACACATGGGGCGGGGCCCAATAGTCAGAGGCCCATGCGGCCACAGCGGGCGCGAGCGTCGGGCGCGGGCGAGCGCCCGAACGGGCGCGTGCCCGAGGGGTGCTGGGCACGCACGGCGCACGCTGGCGCCGGCGGCCAGGGCCAGGGGAGGCGGCGATGCGCGCGGGTGGCTCGCCGCGGAGGCAGATGGCGGCGCAGTTAGAGGATCCGGGCGGCGCATCGGGAGCGAAGGCGGAGCAGCGGGCAGCGGGCAGCGGACGACGTGCGGGCGCGCGCGAGGCCACGCGAGCGCGTGCTCGGGCGCGGTGTGGCACCAGCGAGCGCGGACGAGCGCGGTGGGGCGGTGCGCGTGCGTGCGTGCGCGGCGGACGGGCAATGGGCGCGCGGCGCGAACGGCGCAAGGCCGACGCGGCGGTGGAGGCACGGGGGGGAGGGGAGGCGCGGCCCGCGGCCGGTCGGTGGTCAAAGGACAGAGAGGGGGGCGAAGGTGTTCGGGGTCTCACCCCCGTGGCAGGGGATCAGGCGGCGAGGCGCGAGGGAGCCGGTCGGGGAGGAGGCGAGGACGACGCGGTGAGGTCGAGGCGGAGGCGACGCGGTTCCGGGCGGCGAGGGCGTGCCGCGCTCGGGCGCCGGCGGCGCAGAGGGAGAGAGAGGAGGCGAGGGGGGAAATGGGGGAACAGGTGTGGGTTAGGGTTCGGTGGTGGACCGGGGGGGGGGGTTATACGAGGGCGACTGGGCCGGCCTGGCGGCCCGATGGCTTGCTGGGCCGAGGCCCAGTGGGGGGGGAAGGGGATTTCGTTCCTTTTCTTTTTTCTTTTTTTTTTATTTTTCTTTACTGTTTTGCCTTTTGTTTTTATTTTAATAACTTTTGTAAAATATGAGACTGGTCCAAATATTCACAGTGCAATATATCCTACCACCAAAAACTATTTTGGGGTTAATATCTTTTCATATTTATTTTAGATTAAATAAAAGGTAATTAAATATTGTCTTTAGTCACTGTTTGGGGATGTTTGAGTCACTTACCCAACTCCAATGATGTTGGTTTCAATTTTAGAATTGTCTCTGATTTATTTGCTATTTAATGAACAATTTAGTTCTTATGTTGGACAACTTTTATATTCCACTTTCATTTAAATTTGAATTTTGACTTAGGAGTTGAAATGCAATATAATGCTAATGATGATCATGCACTGTTAAACATGATGACTTGTCATTATCAAAAGGGTGATTACTGTAGTTAACCACCGGGGGTGTTAAAAATCTCCTCTACTAACAAGAATTCTCGTCCCGAGAATTAAGAGGTAGAAGGAAAAAGTTCGGGGTATTCCGCACGAAGATTATCCTCGCGTTCCCAAGTGGCTTCATCTTCAGTATGATTTGACCACTGCACTTTGAGGAACTTGGTAACCTTCTGACGGGTCCGACGTTCAGCTTCATCGAGAATGCGGATCGGATGCTCCTTATAAGATAGATCATCTTGCAATTCGAGCACCTCGTGATCCACAGCTCGGTGCGGAGATTCCTTGAAGCATTTACGAAGTTGCGACACATGGAAGACGTCGTGGATATGAGAGAATTGCGGTGGCAACTTCAATTTATATGCCACCTGACCACGTCTAGCAATAATGCGGAAAGGACCAATGTAGCGCGGAGCTAGCTTGCCCTTGATTCCAAAACGGTGAGTGCCTTTCATAGGAGTGACACGCAGATAAGCTTGATCACCAGGTTGATAAGTCAAACCCCATCGTTTGCGATCATAGTTGCTCTTCTGGCGGTCCTGAGCCGCCTTGAGATTTTCCCGGACAATACGAACTTGTTCTTCGGCGTGTTGAATAATATCCGGACCCACGAGCGGTCGTTCCCCAGTTTCTGACCAATTCAGAGGGGTTCGACACTTACGTCCATAGAGTACTTCGAAGGGAGCCATTTTTAAACTGGCTTGATAGCTGTTGTTATAAGAGAACTCGGCATACGGAAGAGATTCTTCCCACTTCTTGCCAAAAGAAATAACACAAGCCTGAAGCATGTCTTCAAGCACTTGATTGACTCGTTCGACTTGGCCTTGGGATTGGGGGTGATAAGCTGAACTCCAGGTAATATGAGTTCCCATAGCTGTTTGGAAACTTTCCCAGAACTTGGAAGTGAAAAGACCGCCACGGTCCGAACTGATCTCCTTCGGAATACCGTGGAGTGAAACAATTCTGGAGATATACAATTCTGCTAACTGACTAGCAGTGATAGTTTCCTTGACGGGCAGAAAATGTGCAACTTTAGAGAGTTGGTCAACGATGACAAGAATAGCATCGTGACCCTTCTGTGACCTGGGAAGTCCTGTAACGAAATCCATCTGAACCTTATCCCATTTCCATAGAGGAATAGGAAGTGGTTGCAGAATTCCAGCAGGTTTCTGATGTTCTGCTTTAACGCGATGACACACATCACATTTAGCAACATATCGAGCAATATCCTGCTTCATTTTAGACCACCAGTACCTTTGATGGAGATCACGATACATCTTGGTGCTACCCGGATGAATAGACAGCGGGGTATCATGTGTCTCCTTCATGACTTTGTCAGTCATGAGTTCGAAGCGAGGTACGACAATGCGGTTTCTGAAATACAAGGTTCCATCTTCAGACAGCGAGAAATCCCTGTACTTTACAAGGTGAAGGTCTTTCTTCATCAGATCAACTTCAGCATCTTTAGCTTGCGCATTCTTAACAGCTTTCTCAAGATCTAGTTGTATCACAAGGTTATTTAGAGAGCCCTGTGGAACAATACGCAGATTCAGCTTGCGCAGTTCTTCAAAAAGACGAGGTTGAGCTCGCCTAACCATGAGGTTGTCGCAATAGGACTTGCGGCTTAAGGCATCAGCCATCACGTTAGCCTTGCCAGGGGTATAGGAAATACCCAAATCATAGTCCGCAATGGCCTCCATCCATCTTTGCTGACGGAGGTTTAGAGAAGGTTGAGTGAACAAGTACTTCAGAACTTTTATGATCCGTGTAGATCTCGCAACAATTACCGAGAAGGTAATGTCGCCACAACTGCAATGCATAGATCACTGCAGCTAGTTCTAGATCATGTACCGGATAATTCTCTTCATGTGGGCGCAACTGACGAGAGCCATAAGCAATCACTTTACGCTCTTGCATTAGGACACAACCTAATCCTTCACGGGATGCGTCACAATAGATCACAAAGTCTTTGCGGGTATCTGGAGGAGATAGTACTGGGGCAGATGTCAGCTTGTCTTTGAGTGTTTGAAAACTTTCCTGACATTTTTCTGTCCATTCGAACTTAACGCCCTTGTGAAGCAGATCAGTCAGGGGCTTAGCAATCTTGGAAAAGTTCTCGACAAATCGACGGCAATAGCTTGCAAGGCCGAGAAAACTTCTCACTTGCTTGACATTCTTCGGAGGAGTCCAGTCCAGAATAGCCTGAACTCGTTCTGGGTTAACAGCAATGCCATCTTTCGAAATCACATGACCAAGGTACGTTACTTCAGAAAGCCAGAATTCACATTTGGAGTATTTGGCATACAACTGGTGTTCTCGGAGCCTTTCCAGTACAAGATGGAGGTGTTCAGCATGTTCTTCCTTATTCTTCGAATATACCAGAATATCATCCAGATATACCACGACAAATTTGTCGAGGTAATCCATGAAGATGTAATTCATCAGACGGGAGAATGTGGCTGGAGCATTTGTTAAGCCAAATGACATGACCGTGTACTCGTAGGAGCCATAACGAGTAACAAATGCAGTCTTCGGAATATCCTCTTCGTGAACACGGATCTGATGGTATCCCAATCTCAAATCCAGCTTAGAGAATACTGAGGAACCGACAAGTTGATCATACAAATCATTGATCCGGGGAAGCGGATATTTGTTCTGGATTGTTGCTTGGTTGATAGGTCGGTAATCCTGAACCAACCGGTTAGTTCCATCCTTCTTCTTAACGAAGAGTGAAGGTGCTCCCCAAGCAGAGGAACTGGGGCGGATGAAACCTTTCTTGAGTGACGTGTCGATTTCTTCCTTAAGTTCGAGAAGATGATGCGGAGGCATCTTATAAGGGCGCTTCGCAATAGGGGTAGTGCCAGGTTTCAAGTCGATGACGAACTCAACAGCTCTAGCAGGGGGTATCCCTGGAAGTTCTTCTGGAAATACATCTTGAAAATCACGAACAACTGGAACGTTCTCGATGCCTTCAAGAGGTGAAGCATTCAATGCATTCAGAACATATATCTGGCTCTTAGCATCTTGAGCTATTCGGGCTGAGTATCTGACTGTCTGGCCCGAAGAATGGGTAAGTTGGACTTTCTTAGCGGCACAGTCAATCAAAGCATTATGGGCGGTCAACCAGTCCATACCGAGAATGACGTCTATGTTGGAAGGTCCAAGGGCAATAAGGGAAGCAGAGAACATCAACCCTTCAATTCTGATCTGATTGTTATGACTTACCATTTTGGTTTGCCACCGGGAACGGGGAGTGATGATTTCTAAAGGAGTGGGTAATGAGCTCACAGCTAACCCATGCATTTGTGCAAATTGCTGGGACACGAAGGAATGTGAAGCACCTGAATCAAACAGAACAGAAGCTGGCACTGAATTCACAGAGAGTGTTCCGAGCATGATAGTCGGTTCCTTCTGAGCCTTTTCAGCATTGACGTGATTGGCATGGCCAAGTACCACAGTAGATGGTATGGCATTACGGTTTCTGAGTCGGCGGTTTCGACAATTCTACTTACGACCATTAGGGGGACGTGGCGCAACTTGAGGTGAAGCCATAGCATCAGGCGGTCCATCATGAACCGTAAACTGTCTTGGCGGTGGAGGCAGTCGAGGTGCAACATAAGACGGCCTTGGTGTTGGAGCAGGTTGATGATGAACATTGTGTGGAATCCAGACTCGACGTTTCTGAACAGGTCGACCCGAAGACGAACCAACATCACGAGTGCGCTTGAGCGACTCCTGGTACTCAGTCAGAGCTGTTTCAACTTGGAAAGATTTGCTGACAAGCGTTGCGAATTCTGTGCAATCATGGACAGCAAGTGCAAGTTTTATATCCGTACGCAGTCCTTCACGGAATTTCTCCTGCTTGCGAGTGTCAGTGTCGACGTCATCCGCAGCATAGCGGGATAATTCAAGGAATTTCCTCTGATATTCATCCACAGTCATTGTGCCCTGTGAGAGTTTACGGAACTCCTGCTTCTTCTGGTCCATCAGACCTTGAGGAATGTAACGTGCATGAAAAGCTGACTAAAATTCCTGCCAAGTGGTTACAGTCTCTGCAGGCAACATAGCCTTGTGGCTTTCCCACCATTGAGCAGCTGGACCCTTTAAGTGGAATGTCGCAAAGGTGACGTGACTGTCAGGAGCAACATTAGCTGATTCCATCTCAAACAGGATGTCACGAAGCCAATCATCAGCATCCATAGGATTGGTGGAGTTGCGGAAAATGGACGGATTGAGGCGCACAAATTCTGGCAGAGTTATTGGAGCATTCTGTTGCTGAGCATTCTGAGTTGGGAATTGAGCCAATACTCCGGTCATAAACTGACGGTTAAGCTCAAACTGCTGACGGTTGAGTTCAAACTGCTGCATCATGGCGGCAATATAGGGTGGAGGTGGAGGATCGTCAGCCATCCTACCAAATCAACAAGGGCAGTTCAACAAGTAGAAATGCAGATGTATGGAATTATTCATGAAGTAGCACGCACGACAGAAGGAAGTGCAATAGATACTTCATCATAGTCACACCAGACATTCAAATCCACACCTAGTCTTGGTTAGAATCCGGCATTACGACAGTAGAAAAGGGAGGGCTAGACAACTAGGCGGCGCGCAGGCACGCGGTAGGGAAGTACACAACGAGACATAGCAAAGGCTACATCAACGTCGGAGAAAACTATTGGAGCGAGGAATCTGCAAGTGACAACACAGGGTGCCCTAGATAAAAGGATCCTGTAAGCAAAACCTGGCCCACAATCTTGAAGCAAGGGGGGATATTTTCAGAACTCCGGGTGGATGTGAGCACGAGAACCTAATGTTGGAGTTAGTAAAATTTTAACCCGAATAGGAGAGAGATCAGAGTCCCAGAGTAAGGTCGAGGAGTAAAAGATACTAATACCATCCAATTGGCGACGTGGGCCCGTAAGCCACACAACCAAGTTAGTAAAACAGTTTTCGGTTACTAGACTCAACTTCGGCCAAGGAGTTGGAAAGGGGGATTCCTAGAGGCAGTCGGCTCTGATACCAACTTGTGACGCCCCCGGCCCGATCGTGCACTAATCATACACGCAAATGCACATGATCAAGCCTAAGGACTCACGGGAAGATATCACAACACAACTCTAAAACATAAATAAAGTCATACAAGCTTTATATTACAAGCCAGGGGGCCTCGAGGGCTCGAATCCATAAGCTTGTGAACAAGCGTCAATGGAAGCATCAGATATCTGAGTACAGATATGAAATAGAAACAGAAAGGCCTTTAGAAAGGCGGGGCAAAATAAAACACTACGATCGAAAGGCGTAGGCCTCCTGCCTGGGACCCTCCAATCCTACTCCTGGTCGTCATTCAACTCGTAGTAGTATCCATCCTCTGGGTAGTAGTAGCAGTCGATCGACGGGGCATCTGTCTCAGGGGCTCCGTCATCTTGGTCACGACAAACTGATATGGGGAGAAAAGGAAAACAAAGCAACCGTGAGTACTCAGAAGTACTCAGCAAGCAAGGATCTACACTACATATGCAACATTTTCAAAGGGAGGCTATATATGTGGACTGGGCTGCAGAAATGCCAGAATAGAGAGAAGGCCTAGTCCTATCGAAGACTAGCATCTTCAGCGGTCTTGCAGCAGTAGAAGAGAGTAGAACAGTACAATATAATGTAGCAGTATCATTAAGTCTCAACCTCACCCAGAGATCCTTTCTCGACTCCCTGCGAGAAAGCAATCCCAGAGCCATACAGTCATCAACCTCGTCCGGAGATCCCTTCTCGACTCCCTGCGAGAAGCAATCCCAGAGCCATAGTATCCAAGTATCCAGTTCTAAATTGTATCAATCAGGATACAACTCCGAGTGTCCGTTACCGTAGGACAGGCTATCGATAGAAGTTTTCTTCCCTGCAGGGGTGCACCAACTTACCCAACACGCTCGATTAACTCCGGCCGGACACACTTTCCGGGGTCATACCCGGCGTCGGCCAAACGACACATCGCAACCCTACCTAGAGCTCAGCAGAGAGGTCCCCGCCGGTCTACATCCTAAGCGCAAGGGGGTCTTGGCCATCGCCCCTTGCCCTCCGGGTCGTTGTGAGCAGGGTGGATACCAGCGCCAACGGCATGATCCGACCCGACCACAATGCTGAACTGGACGTCTGACAAAGCTTTCGGCTGATGCTACGATGCAGAACGCCCATACTATGCCCACGTGATGGTTAGTGCTATCAGGCCAGAGGCCTGCTCGGATCAAATATCCAAATCATTAGGACTAGGGGCTTGCGGTAACGAGCAGAGACTCACGAAAGATGTGACCCCGTCGCCCCGTCTCGAGGACTTGCTGCAAGGGTTAAGAATGCCCGGCCGCGCCTCGTATTCACCACTCGGGCACCACACTGGCACCCGTCTTCACAACACTCGCCTCTCACGCGCACGCGGGTACCCCTCAGGGCCGACCCACCTTTCTAAGTAACAGTGTAAAGTCCAAGTATCCGTTTGTCCATAACATCAGGGGAATCCGAGGTATCACCCTCGTTGGATTCCTACTCGATGTGTCTGTCAAGGTGAACTCGGAGGATTCACCCTCGATGGGTTCACACTTGAGGTGTTGTACGACAGCGTCGTTACCGGAAGTGGTGAAGGAGGAATCACCCTCGATGACCACGACCGAATAGCTACTCTACAGAGTTAACATCAGAAGTGCTACATGAGGCTTCACCCTCGGCACTCGATAGTAACGCTGCAGTGTCGTTACCACTAAGGGGGGGGGGGGGTGATGTGCGGTGTCGGTGCCTGGACTTCAATCCCGTTGATCGGGTCTTCTGACGATACAGCACGACAGTCGGGATAAGTGGGGTCACTGATAGGTCTCTACCCAGCCAGACTAAACAGTTTAGGATATGCAGGTAATTATCAACAGCAGGTACATGAACAGGCTATGCATCAGAATGGGTAAGCAGCAGCAGCAATTCTAATGCAAGCATGGGAAATTAGAATGGGCGATATCGGGATGATCAAAGGGGGGGGGGGGGCTTGCCTGGTCTCGGCGGCAAGGGCAAGGTTGTCAATGCTGTCTTCGGGCTCCGGAGCTGCATCGGTCTCGGGGACGACGTCGAGGTCGGGGGCTATCGAGAGAGAAGAGGGGGAGGAAACAGTATAAATATAGAGCAAACATGAGCAACACAAAGTACGACATGACAATGTGCAGTGCCGGGTGTGTCCTAACGTATGGTTGCACGTCACCGAGGAAGGGGAAATCCATCCGGGAATGTTTTCCCGGTTCCGGACATTTGTCAGACAGATGATCGGAGGGGAACGGTTGCATGTTCGGATAGTTAGGGACGTGTGACGGACGAACGGACCGCGTATCCAGATCGTCTCGTCGTTCTGAGCAAGTTTCATGTACAAAGTTTTTCGATCTGAGTTACAGATTATTTTATATGATTTTCTAAAGTTTTTATTAATTTCTGGAATTTATTTAATTATTTAAAATAAATATTATCCAGAATAGTAAATGATGACGTCAGCATGACATCATGCTGACGTCAGCAGTCATTAGGGTTAGTTAAGTTAACTAATTAATTAGTCTAATTAAACAGGATTAATTAACTTAATTAATTATTAATTTTATTAATTTCTATTTTCATTTTTTTAAACGTCCTGGGCAGTGGGGCCCCTGTGTCATAGACACATGGGGCGGGGCCCAATAGTCAGAGGCCCATGCGGCCACAGCGGGCGCAGGCGAGCGCCCGAACGGGCGCGTGCCCGAGGGGTGCTGGGCACGCACGGCGCACGCTGGCGCCGGCGGCCAGGGCCAGGGGAGGCGGCGATGCGCGCGGGTGGCTCGCCGCGGAGGCAGAGCGCGGCGCAGTTAGCGGATCCGGGCGGCGCATCGGGAGGGAAGGCGGAGCAGCGGGAAGCGGACGACGTGCGGGCGCGCGCGAGGCCACGCGAGCGCGTGCTCGGGCGCGGGGTGGCACCAGCGAGCGCGGTGGGGCGGTGCGCGTGCGTGCGTGCGCGGTGGACGGGCAACGGGCGCGCGGCGCGAACGGTGCAAGGCCAACGGGGGGGAGGCATGGGAGGGGAGGCCGCGTCGCGCGGCCCGGGTCGTGTGGTCGAAGGACAAGAGGGCGAAGGGGTTCGGGTCTCACCACCGTGGCAGGGATCAGGCGGCGAGGCGCGAGGGAGCCGGTCGGGGAGAGGCGAGGAGACGACGCGGCGAGGTCGAGCGGAGGCGACGCGGTTCCGGGCGTCGAGGGCGTGCCGCCTCGGAGCGCGGCGGCGCAGAGGGAGAGAGAGGAGGGCGAGGGGGGGAATTGGGGAACGGGTGTGGGTTAGGGTTCGATGTGGACCGGGGGTGGGGGGGGGGGTTTATACGGGGGCGACTGGGCCGGCCTGGCGGCCCGATGGCTTGCTGGGCCGAGGCCCAGTGGGGGGGGAAGGGGATTCCGTTCCTTTTCTTTCTTTTCTGTTTTTTTATTTTTCTTTACTGTTTTGCCTTTTGTTTTTATTTCAAATAACTTTTGTAAAATATGAGACTGGTCCAAATATTCACAGTGCAATATATCCTACCACCAAAAACTATTTTGGGGTTAATATCTTTTCATATTTATTTTAGATTAAATAAAAGGTAATTAAATATTGTCTTTAGTCACTATTTGAGGATGTTTGAGTCACTTACCCAACTCCAATGATGTTGGTTTCAATTTTAGAATTGTCTCTGATTTATTTGCTATTTAATGAACAATTTAGTTCTTATGTTGGACAAATTTTTTATTCCACTTTCATTTAAATTTGAATTTTGACTTAGGAGTTGAAATGCAATATAATGCTAATGATGATCATGCACTGTTAAACATGATGACTTGTCATTATCAAAAGGGTGATTACTGTAGTTAACCACCGGGGGTGTTACAGTTTGGGCCCAGTTGTCAGCGAGTGGTTAGTGGGGAGGGTTAGTGGCTAATGGTGACACATCATCGTCATCGCCGGAGTTAACTCCGGCGCTAACCCGGCGGCTTCGGCGATCGCCGGCCGGCTGTTTCCGACCACGGGAGCGTGCGTGGGTGGTGGGGTTCGAACGGGCGCAAGCAGGCGAGTCGGATGGTGGCCGCAGTTCGACCCGAGGAGGCCGGTAGGGGCGCCGGCGACGAGCAATGGCGGTGGCGGCGTTCGGGCTTTAGCGAACTCGCCGCTACGGGCTCGGGGAAATGAGCGGAGGGCACAGGCGGCTCCAGAGAGGCGCACTGGGCTCGTTGATGAGCTCAGCGGGCAGCGACGAGCACTAACGCGACGGCAACAGCATCGGCGGCGGAGCTCTGTTTGGCAGCCACGGCACGACGGCTGGGCTGCGAGCTACGGGGCAACAGCGAGCAACTAAGGGATGGGGAGAGATGTGGGAGCTTACGGAGCGGCGCACGGAGGCCGTCGACTGCTTAGTAGCGCTGAACCGGAGCGGATCGGCCGGCGATGGTGCACGAGGTCCGACGAGGGGAACCGGTCGATGCCGACGAAGCAGAGCTCCCCGACTCCGGCTGGTGTGCGTAGGCGACGTAGTCAGGCAAGGCGCTTCCCCCAAACGCGATGGTGGCCCGCAGGGACGACGGAGACCGCGAGGGCGAGGCGAGGGCGGCGAAGGTGGCGCTTGGGCGCGCTTGACAGAGAAGGAGCGGCGACATGGGAGCGAGGGAGAAGAGGGAAGAATGGAGGGAGTGACCAGAGGGGAAGAACGAGGGGGGGTCCTTATCCCCTCGCTGGCCGCGGCGTCGCGGTGTCGAGTGGTGGACGGCAGAGGCGCGAGCGGCCATGGTGGCAGTGACACGGCGGCAGAAGTAGGTGGGAGGATGAGAGATGGGCTGGGCCGACGCCAGGTAAGTGGTTCTGTCTTTTCCTTTTTTTTCTGTTTTCTCTTTTTAGTTAGTAGTAGAGAGTGAAAAGGAATTCTTTGAGCAACTAATTCACTTAGGAAAAATATGGGGGGGGGGGGGTATCCCAATAAATCCCTGGTGATCTTAGACAGTGTCACAAAAAGTTTAGGATTTTTGGAACTGTTTTGAATTTATTCAAAAATGAATAGGGCATTTAAGAGGGCTGTTTGTTGCTGTTTGAATTTCCAGGGGCAAAACAGGAATCCAAATGATGTCAGCTTTATTTTTTTTATAAAAGCCCTGGAATTATTTGCAACATGGTGAACTATTTTGATTGCATGACAGAGAAAGTAAGTTTTTTCCATACAATTTAAATTGGGAATTGACTTTGATTTTAGACAAGTGGCTGTCTGGCATGATGATCAAGATGACATGGCCATCATTAGGTGGGGATCACTGTAGTGTGATGCTGGGGATGTTACAAATCTCCTCCACTACAAGAAATCTTGTCCCGAGATTTAAGTGGGGAAGTAAAGGGTAACTTTCGGGGGAACTGACCTTTGCGGGGTCGATTATCTGGTGGACATCCAGGGAATGTGGCAGAAGTATCTCTCGAGTTGAAACTTAGGAAAACATCGAGAGCAAAGTATGAAGGTACGATAAGAAGTATCAAGCGAATGGACATTCGATCGATACCTGAACGAAGTGTGAACAGTGGTTCAGAGTACCGGGAGTAGATCATCTCTCAAGGGGTGGCTCGTGATAACACATAAAGTCATTATCATAGGAAACTTCGGAATCAACGTTGTATGGAAGAGTCAGGTTCCGATCCTATGGAACTGTGGAGGGGTGTCGATCAAAAGTAGTGGAAACGGTGACATTTTACCGGTCACATCAACAAGGTATGTCAGAAGGTATCTTGTCAGCTATGTCGTCAACATCGTCGGTACCAAGGGCGAGGGACGAAGCGAACCATTTTCCTACTTGTTAAACGAGGCAGACCAATAGGCAAAGTTCTTGTCCATCGGTGGTTACCGGGATGTCATCAACAATAGTAACAGGGTCACACTGACAGAGTTGTAGACCGAGATGTTTTCATAGGCAGAGAATTATTTCTGCTTAAATAAGCTAGATTACTGGAAACGTTAAACAAAACAATGGAAAGGAAAATGTGTTTACACACAAGAATTGGGAGTATATCCTGTCCAAGGAAAAGCGGAGCATGATATACATGATGGGACAGCAAGTTCAAAAGCCTTTAGGTAAAGGGGTGAGGGATGAATCATGATATTACCCATGGATATTTGATTGAGAAACATTTGACAATGTGCTTCCAATGTTCTTGTTGATATTCGGAATACCACTATCATGCTTCGAGGTAGCAATAACACGGTGTTTCAAGTAAGGGTTGGAGTTGAAGATCACAAGAATTACTCAAGGAACAATTGCGAGATTAGTTAGGGGATCGGTGTATAAGCAAGACATGATCAACATGTGTTAGAAAGAAGACAAGAGGGAGGTCGATGATATTACAAATCATCGCGGGGCAAGGATGATATTTCTAGCCATGAATTCAATTGATAACCTGTTAGAGCTTGGAATGTTGATGATGATCGAGACTCATTTGTCGAGAGGTTTCAAGAAGATGTAATCGATCGGTGATGACATCAAATCAAAGGAATGATGAAGCGAAAGGTTATTGGAACCACGGATACGACACAAGCTCGAAGTCAAGTTTGCTGTTCAAGGTGAAATGACAAGATGAGGAAGATTGACCCAAGCTTAGCTCATCGTCGAAAATTGTGCTCCGGGAAGAAGGATCAGGTAGCACAGTTAAAAGTTGGCACGATAATGATATAGCCGATCAGGCTAGGAATGATGTAATGGAGTATTTAACTTCCCAGTAACAAATACTAGGGATAATACCGGAAGGTAAATCGGAGTAGAGGTTGGACGGGGGAAATGATTTGCAGAGGATAAGTATTTTATCTTATCCGGGAAATGGAATCAAGGAGGAAATATGGTCGGAACCATGATTGCAAAGGATCAATTCGTTGATTCAAGATGAACTTGTACCAAGGAAATAATTATTTTTACGAGCAGCTTCCATGATAAGTTCTACATCGGGTCCATGGGCATGAACACAAAGGTTCAAGGTCGACTGCCACTTCTTCAATGAACAACTTCTCATTCACTGCTCTTTGTTAAGAAGGTTTAGAGTTTGTAAGTTTAAGTGGTGGAATATCAGAAGGTATGGCACATGAAGCCTTGAGGGTTCTCTCAGCTAGCGAAGGCATAGACACTACCCATAGGGGCATTTTTACGGATCTATACCACACGCTTATAGAAGCAACAAACTACATTTCAAAATTGGATATGGAAGAAAAGAATTAAATGATACCGCATTGCCGAAGGCAATTGTAACAAAGGAAGAACTCTCAAAGATAGAAGATGAATAACATTGTCGGATAATAATCCAACGAAAGATCAGGTAGACGACATAGGATCTGTCGTGAGTAGCGGTACTCAACCAAAAGAAGAAAGAATGTAACAGAATCAGATTATAGAAACATCGGAACAATACGACGTTTAAGTACGAAGGAGTTATGGTTCAGAAACGAGGGATCAGAAGCAAAAGCTCTGATCAAAAGATGAGTAGGTTGAATACAGCTAGATGGACAACTTTAGTGTTCCGTCTTGCAGAGATCTCCACCCATGGTTACGGGACATGTCCTGGTCAGTAGTCAGTCCCAAGTCAGTATGGAGAAGGAATGCACTGCCTTTCCGTGACATGTAAGCAGGGCGGATATACAGGTGGCAAGAAGTAGAGAATGCTTCAGTGCCAAAGGTAATGTCAACGGGAAGGAACCGATAAGCTTCTTAGAATAGAAAAGAATCGGTCGGATAATTGTCCACAAAAGGAATCAAGTGATCCGTGAGAACTAACGGGGTAAGGTTTTAACAACTGGTTCCACCTGAGAGTCCTCCGAGAAAGGACGGGAGGCAAACACATCGAATTAAGGAAGTTCTTGAACAACCCAAGTATAAAATTCAGGGGGTTCACGATTTCCAAAACCAGGAGTGACAATTAGCTCACCTGGGCAGGGGGTCGAGTGATTTGCACATGCTTAGCTGGACAATCAATCAATACTTGATTTGCCGAGAACCAGCTCATGTCCGGAATGGTGACTGAGCCGGAAGGACGAATTCTAGGAATCGACTGATGATGGCAAACATTCGCAGCATATTGATCCAGGGGATTCAAAATGGTAATTGGCAAAGGATGTTGACGGGGATTACTAGACATATGGAATTAACCATAAGGCAAGCAGGCAAGAATTTTGAGAGCAATAGGCTGCAAAGGATTTTCGGGTGATCGGATAGCAATACGAAGTATTTCGTGAAACAAAATAACAACTGGGGATGAATGGATCCCCGGAAATGTGAGGAATTATTCATAAGTATGTCCAGATGAAAAGGAACTGCAAGGCAGTAGGTTCAGAGAATTCTCGAAATGTCGGATAGTATTTCGATATGTCGGATGGAACCAAAGAGTAACTGGAATGAATATATGTGCGATAAGTGTAAGCAGTTATTCGTCGGAGTTTATCGGTGGTCAGGAACTGCAAAGCAGTGGGCACAGGGTCTCGGTTAACGTCGAGGAGTATCTTCGGAGTCTTCTGATGAAGCAGACTGCCATCTGTGGTGAAGGGGCTCTCCGGGTTGAAGTGGTTACGAGAACCTAATGTCGGAGTTAGTAAAATTTTAACCCGAATAGAAGAGAGATCAGAGTCCCGGAATAAAGACGAGAAATAAAAGATACTAATACCACCCAGTTGGCGACGTGGGCCCGTAAGCCACACAGCCAAGTTAGTAAAACAGTTTTTGACGACTAGACTCAACTTCGGCCAAGGAATTGGAAATGGGGGTTCCTAGAGGCAGTCGGCTCTGATACCAACCTGCGACGACCCCGGCTTAATCGTGCACTAACCATACACGCAAATGCACACGATCAAGCCTAAGGACTCACTTGAAGATATCACAACACAACTCTAAAACATAAATAAAGTCATACAAGCTTAATATTACAAGCCAGGGCCTCGAGGGCTCGAATACATAGCTCGATGGCATACAAGCGTCAGCGGAAGCATCAGATATCTGGGTACAGATATATTACAGAAATGGAGATAAGCCTTTATGAAGGCGGGGCAAAATAAAAATACTACGATCGAAAGGCGTAGGCCTCCTGCCTAGGACCCTCCGAATCCTACTCCTGGTCGTCTGTTGGCTCCTCGTAGTAGTACTCGCCTGGAGGGTAGTAGTAGTAGCCGTAGTCGTCGACGGGGGCAGCTAACTCAGGGGCTCCGTCATCTGGCGACGTCAAATGGATATGGGGAAAAAAAGAAAATAAAGCAAATGTGAGTACTCATCTGAAGTACTCAGCAAGCAAGGATCTACACTACATATGCAACATTTTCAAAGGGGGCTGTATATGTGGACTGGGCTGCAGAAATGCCAGAATAGAGGGGGATAGCCTAGTCCTATCGAAGACTAGCATCTTCAAACATCTTCATCGGTCTTGCAGCATTAGAAGAGTGCAGATTACACAATGTAAAATAGTAGTAGTGTATCATCAACCTCGGCCAGAGATCCTTTCTCGACTCCCTGCGAGAAAGCAATCCCGGAGCCATACTATCCATTTCATCTCAAGTTCTAGTTGTACCGATCGGGATACAACTCCGAGTGTCCGTTACCGTAGGACAGGCTATCGATAGATGTTTTCTTCCCTGCAGGGGTGCACCAAGTTACCCACCACGCTCGATTAGCTCCGGCCGGACACACTTTTCTGGGTCATGCCCGGCCTCGGCCAAACGATACGCCGCAACCTGACCAAATACTTAATAGAGAGGTTAGCACGCCGGACTAAACCTATGCCCCCAGGGGTCTTGGGCCATCGCCCCGGGAACTCCTGCACGTTGCGTCAGGCTGCCGAGAGCAGACCTAGCAACCCCTTAATACAAGCGCAGTTGCGTAACCAGTCCAACTCGGCGCGCGCCGCTCAGTCGCTGACATCCATTAAGCTCCGGCTGAAGTATACGACGCAGAACGCCCATACTATGCCCACGTGATGGTTAGTGCTATCAGGCCAGAGGCCCCTCGGATCAAATATCCAAACCGTTAGTATGTTGATAGTGCGGAAACGAGCAGAGACTCACGAAATATGTGACCCCGTCGCCCCGTCTCGAGGACCTGCGGCAAGGGCTAGGAATGCCCGGCCACGCCTCGTGTTCAACTCTCAGGCACCATCCAGGTCCACCCGATTCCATATTACTCGCTATTAAGCTCGCGCGGGTACCCCTCAGGGCCGACCCATCTTTTAGTATCATGTTACAGTGCTCGGTCATAGTAACCAAAGTATCCATGTATCTGACACCAAAAGGGACCCTAAGGAATCACCATCGATGGAATCCCCCTTGATGTTTTTGTCAAGGTGAACGAAGGAGGAATCACCCTCGAGGTCCACACTTGAAGCGTTGCACAACGACGTCGTTATCGGGGGTGGTGTAGGAGGAATCACCCTCGCTTACCACGTCCGATTAACTAACCTACAAGGTTATCATCAGAAGTGCTGACGAGGTATCACCCTCGGCACCCGATAGTAACCCAGTAGTGTCGGCAACTAAGGGGGAAGTGACGTGAGGTGTCGGGGTCTGATCTTCAATCCCGTTGTTCGGGTCTTCTGTTAATCCAGCGGGGCAGTCGGGATTAAGTGGGGGTCTCTGTCGGTCTCTACCCAACCTATTCTAAACAGTTTAGGATAACAGGTAAGTATCAACAGCAGGTTACAAGTAAACAGGCTATGCAGCAGATATAGGATACAGTAACAGCAGCAGATTCTAATGCAAGCATAAGAGAGAAGAGAATGGGTGATATCGGAATGCTCAAAAGGGGGTGCTTGCCTGTCTGCTCGACGACAAGGGCAAGGTCGTCAACTGCGTTGTCGGGCTCCTGAGCAGTGTCGGCCTCGGGAGCTACGTCGACGTCGGGGTCTACCGAGAGAGAGGAGGGGGAAGAAACATATAAATACACAGCTAAAGATGCAACACAGAATATTTCATGACTAGGATGCAGTGCAGGGTTGCCTGCAGTATGTCTAAGTCATTTCAGTTATTATAGGATTAAGGTGGGATTTAATTACCGGTGAGTATGCACTATTCATCTACCGGAATCGGGCTTAGAGTTGCGAGTTCTCCTACGTAGGAGGTTCCGGCATGGAAACAGACGGCACGATCAGATTCGTCTCGTTGTTCTGAGCAACTTTCATGTAGAAAGTTTTTCCATCCGAGCTACGGATTATTTTCTATGATTTATTAAAGTTTTATGCATTTTTTGGAATTTCTGGATTATTTTAAATTCAGATTATCCACAACAGTGCCAAAAAGACTAGGTGCACCCGGTGCAGTGCACCGGAGGTGCTCTGTGAGGCTGACAGGTGAGACCAGTCAACTGCTGACTCAGCAGTTGACTAGGTCCACGTTGACCAGTCAAAGGGTCAGCGGGACCCATGTGTCATAGACGCCGGTTTAACTAACAGTTTTTAGTTAAAACTAACTAATCTATTTAGTGGTCTGGGCCCAGTTGTCAGCGAGTGGTTAGTGGGGAGGGTTAGTGGCTAATGGTGACACGTCATCGTCATCACCGGAGTTAACTCCGGCGCTAACCCGGCGGCTCCGGCGATCGCCGGCCGGCTGTTTCCGACCACGGGAGCGTGCGTGGGTGGTGGGGTTCGAACGGGTGCAAGCAGGCGAGTCAGATGGTGGCCGCAGTTCGACCCGAGGAGGCCGGTAGGGGCGCCGACGACGAGCAATGGCGGTGGCGGCGTTCGGGCTTTAGTGAACTCGCCGCTACGGGGCTCGGGGAAACGAGCGGAGGGCACAGGTGGCTCCAGAGAGGCGCACTGGGCTCGTTGATGAGCTCAGCGGGCAGCGACAAGCACTAACGCGACGACAACATCATCGGCAGCGGAGCTCTGTTCGGCAGCCACGGCATGGCGGCTGGGCTGCGAGCTACGGGGCAGCAGCGAGAAACTAAGGGATGGGGAGAGATGTGGGAGCTTACGGAGCGGCGCACGGAGGCCGTCGACTGCTTAGTAGCGCTGAACCGGAGCGGATCGGCCGGCGATGGTGCACGAGGTCCGACGAGGGGAACCGGTCGATGTCGACGAAGCAGAGCTCCCCGACTCCGGCTGGTGTGCGTAGGCGACGTAGTCAGGCAAGGCGCTTCCCCCAGACGCGATGGTGGCCCGCAGGGACGACGGAGACCGCGAGGGCGAGGCGAGCGCGGCGAAGGTGGCGTTTGGGCGCGCTTGACAGAGAAGGAGGGGCGGCATGGGAGCGAGGGATAAGAGGGAAGAATGGAGGGAGTGACCAGAGGGGAAGAACGAGGGGGGGGGGTGTCCTTATCCCCTCGCTGGCCGCGGCGTCGCGGTGTCGAGCGGTGGACGGCAGAGGCGCGAGCGGCCATGGTGGCAGTGACACGGCGGCAGAAGTAGGTGGGAGGATGAGAGATGGGTTTGGCCGACGCCAGGTAAGTGGTTCTGTCTTTTCCTCTTTTTTCTGTTTTCTCTTTTTAGTTAGTAGCAGAGAGTGAAAAGGAATTCTTTGAGCAACTAATTCACTTAGGAAAAATATTGGGGGGGGGGGTATCCCAATAAATCTCTGGTGATCTTAGACAGTGTCACAAAAAGTTTGAGGATTTTTGGAACTGTTTTGAATTTATTCAAAAATGAATAGGGCTTTTAAGAGGGCTGTTTGTTACTGTTTGAATTTCCAGGGGCAAAACAGGAATCCAAATGATGTCAGCTTTATTTTTTTTATAAAAGCTCTGGAATTATTTGCAACATGGTGAACTATTTTGATTGCATGAGAGAGAAAGTATGTTTTTGCCATACAATTTAAATTGGGAATTGACTTTGATTTTAGACAAGTGGCTGTCTGGCATGATGATCAAGATGACATGGCCATCATTAGGTGGGGACCACTGTAGTGTGATGCTGGGGATGTTACAATAGGCTTTTATATATAAGGGCATCTCCAATGTTGACCCGCAAATTTTCCCCGACATTCGTTTGCGGACGAGGGGACCAGTCCGCGGACACTGATGCCGGAGATGGCCATCCAACGCTGCCCTCATACATTTCAAACACAGCTCAACAGACCGGACGAAATTAACGCAAACATGGCGGATTTTCACATAAACCAGAGCACATTCATTACAATTCGGACATTTTCATATAAATCGGACAAAATTCATTTTATTTTGGACAATTTTTAACTAAATCCTATTATACACCTAAACTAAATGATCGCCGGCACCCGTTCCCCACGTCTGGCCATGAGCCCTGAGAACTGAAGCTTCGCCTTCTCCAGTTTCGCCTTGGCGCTCTCCAGCTCCACCTCCGGAGCCCCAGGAGGTGAAGTTGTCCGCCTCAACATCGTCGCCAAGTGGCTAATCGGCTGCCGATGATCAACCCACCAAGCTTGGCTTCAACAGAAGGGGAGGAGTGGTGGCCTTCTTGGGACCCGAGCGGCGGCGACCTACCATGCACTACTCTTGCTCGTTGCCGACGGTGCTCGCGGACGTGCCGGGTTTGTGGCCGTGGCGGCGGGGCGCAGCCGAGGCGGAGCTGGTGATGTCCTCCTCGTCGTCATTCTTGCCCCACACCTCATCTGCCGCCTTGTCGAACTCCATGTAGGCGGCTTCTAACTCCGCCTGACGTTGGCGGTACCGCCAACGGTCGTGGCGGATCTCGCGGGCGGAGCGGTAGGACTCGAGCAACGCCTCCTGCTCGGGCACGTCCACATCCCGCACGATGGATGTGCCAGCGGCGAGCAACTCCTTCACGCGCGGTGCTCCTCAATGTGGCGGAGGTTGTAGGCCTGGTCGGCTTGCACCTGCCGGAACTTGGCCTTCTCCTCCTCCTGCATCATGTCCACGTAGTGCGCACGGGCCTCGCTGTTGGGGAGGCCCGCACGCACCGGCGAGGAGGGTTGCGCCACCTCGTCCTCTATTGGGGCGTCGTCGGCTTCCGTCTGCTGACCGGCCTACCTGCCGGCAGCAATGGCGGCCATCTCCTTCTGCTCTGAGGATAGGGTGTCCCAGAGACTTTGGAGCGCGAGGAGGCCATGGCGGGTGTGGTGCGGAGAAAAGAAAGGGACCGAAGGAGGATGATTGTGGCTATGGCAGAGGCTGGAGTTTATATAGCGGGCCGATGACAATGGGTCGCGGCGGTGAGGTTGATGGTGGGCGGCAGACGAACGGACGGATGACGCCGGAGTAGATTCCTCGGCAACCGCATATCACTAATGCATGGGCGTCGGACCGACGGGTTCCTCTCGATGGAACAGCCGGAATCGAGGTCGCCACTTGCTGTGGAACTCGTGACCCGTGACCGTGAAGCAACATGCCGCGTGCAACGCGCGCCTCATCCTCGATCGTGGCCACAAACGCGCACGATGAAGCCCGATCTCCGTACCTGACCGACCACTGATCAGATCAGCCACACGCTGCAGTCATAGTCTCTACACATCTCGGTGCAATAACAGTTGAACCCTTTGCAGCGTATAAGACTATCCACAGTGGGTAGTAACTTAGACTAGTAACATGCATATGTTACTAGTCTATATTACTACCTCCATTACAATGGGGAATAGCATATGTGTGGTGTCATGCCACACTTTATTTATTAGGTTATAGACTCATCTTGCCTTGGTATGTGTGATGTTACTCATAGTACTAGTAACTAGCTATGTTACTACATGCCTCTCTTTCTTCATTAATTGCTTGTCACATCATCTATTTTATCTAGATATGTGTGATGTTACCACTTATGTTACTCCCACTATGGGTAGTCTAAGATTTCAGAATATCTGGTCAACACAAGTCAAGTCTGTCCAGTCAAGTGTGCACTGAGGAACGAAACTTCACAGAGGACCGGAAGTTTGCATCAGAATGGCTTTACATTCAGACCGGAATATCCTTCGTCATCTACTCATTTGGATACGAAATTGCACGGACGACCAAGACGGGAACAAATCTGGTTTCTAGCTCTTGACACGAAGCTTCAATAGACCAGTGGAGCTCACCATGGAAACAGTTGATCACCGGCGTGTTTGTCTCGCGGGACTCGTGACTGACTGACCGTAGCAGGACTGATCGGTGGACCGTCACACTTTAAGCAAATTCACGGGATGTTCTTTGCAGCAATTTAGTTCATAGGAAGGGAGCAGGAAAAGAATAGGAAAAACAAGCACACGATTGAGATCATGATAGATGAGGTCAGGCTCCATATGGCCATGTGTGCTGTCTTGCTTTAAAATAGAGTACGTGGGGTTCTTCACACCCCAAAAAGAGTACTAGAGGAACCTCATGGAGTATTAGCAGATAACGACCCCGGTTCTCCATGGCATAACCCCACCTTCTTTAGCTAAGCAAATCTAGCCCCTTCTCGTTTTAAGATTTCTTTTCCGCTAGTTTATTTGTACTAGACGTTGCCGCCCCGCATGCTTTAGATGTTCTAGTATCCACAAAGAACATGCTTTACAGGAGTAAAGTTTGCACGTTCATAACTCGTAGAGCAACGGTTGTCGTATCAGCGTATCAACTAGAAGGCTTGGAGCACTTCACTGCACCGCTGATGTTATTAGCATTTCATAAAAAACAAAATTTGGTTTGGTGCGTGAGGAAAACGATGAAGTGTGTTTTCTTTTTTTTAATATAATGTGTTTTGGTGGGCTTTTTTGGTGATGTGATTCTGTGTTATCCGCTAATCAATTACTCCATCCGTTCCTAAATATAGGTCTTTTTAGATATTCAAATGCGGACTACATACGGAGCAAAATGGGTGAATCTACACTAAATTATGTCTATATATATATCTATATGTAGTCTTTATTGAAATCTCTAAAAAGACTTATATTTAAGAACAGAGGGAGTAATACTTATGTGGGGAAGTTTCTTGCCCTGCTGGTCGCATGTACTACTATATTTGTGCTACAACATCACATGTTGGCGCATCTTTTTTTAGATGGTGAAAGGATGCATAGGAGTGAAGTGTTTTTACACACTGGTTGTTGATTAATTTGAGAAATCATTGACCCAGTCACAATTGTGAATCAAAACCAAAATTGAATGTATTACATGTTGGTCGTTGATTAATTTGAGAAATTATTGACCCAATCACAATTTTGAATCAAATCCAAAATTGGATACCACAACTAAATGACAGAGTTGATTGAGAAACAGTTGATCCGGTCAAACTCGTGAGTCAAATCAAAAATAAACACCTTAATTGAATGGGAGACCTCCAAAATTAAGAAGTATACTTAATTAGATGATTCGGTAACGCCGGCCTTCAGCAATCAACACCAGGTGGTAGTGCATCTCATGCGACTGCTGTGCTGAACAACTGATCATGCATTAATACTAAATTGTTTTCTGGTAACAAAAATAACAATAATAATCAACACTTGTTAGTTCAGCATGTGTGCACATATGAAAAAGGACTAGAGGCTGACGTGTGCTTCGTTGCACCGTTCTTCACTCGTGGGATTAACTCTTTTATACCTGGTAGATCATTGTGGTCGGTTCTTTTGTTTGAATTTTATCTATGTTGACTTGTGTTTTACTTATGTTCTGGTGGTGATTTTTTCAGTTCATCTATCGTGTTGAGTTGTTGTTGGAGGCTATTTGTTCCAAGAGGAGAATGTAGTCGTTTGGTGGGTGTTTTTTTGTGTCTTTACATGTGTTCAGCATTGGTGTCAATAGATGGTGGTCATTTGATCCTCTTGGGAGCTCCTTTTCCACATTGAAACCATGGAATTGTTGCTATAACACTCAAATTGATTGGTCACGAAGTTCTCGCTCGCGCAGCTTGCCTCCTTGCTCCTCTCGCTTGCTTAGTTTTTCTTTTTCCGCTCGCCCCACTGCTAGCTCAGAAAAAAATCCGCCTACCATTTACTTGAGAATGTTAGCTTAATTAAAAGATGGTCAAGGATTCTAAAAACATTGTGAATTTTAAAAAGCTAAATTTTAGAAAATGTTCAGGAATTTCAAATATATTCATGGATTTCAAAAAATGTTCATAAATAAAAATAAATTTTCAAATTTAAAAAGTTTTCACAAACTTTAAAAATCATCATGATAAAAATATCTATGAATGTAATAAATGAATCTAAAAAGAAATGTGAATTTTAAAATATTTTTAGCTATTTAATCCTCACAAATTCTAATAAGCGCTAATGAATTAAAATGTTTTAGAAAAAAAACCTAAACAGCGCACGACCTTATAGACGGCCCCACAAACATCGAAGCACCAGAACGCTTGAAATCATGGAAGCTTAGTATCTCTATAGATAGATTATAAGCTGAAACCGAATGAAAAAATGTTACTATGTTCATCAATGCATATACCATTACCAACGTTCCCGGTCGCAAGCTAGACAACTCTTTTTTTTTTTTTTGAATGTTGGTAGTTGATCTACCAAATTCATTGATCAGAGGAAAAAAAACCAGTACAGGGGAGGCCCAAGGGGCAAAGCATCTAGAGGAAAGATGCCAAAAGGAAAAAGATTACACAAGGAAACCCCTCAGCCTGGGTCGAAAGGGATCCCAGCTCCTGCCATATTCCAAAGAATGATCTCTTCCTTCACGCGCTGTAGAAATGAGCGCACATCCAGCCTTTTATCCTGAAAAATGCGCCTGTTACGTTCACCCCAAAGCTCCCACGAGACTAGGTGCACCAGAGACAGTGCCCCTTTGCGTTTTGTTGGTCCGGCATTCGTGCAGCAGGTGAGCATCCACTCGTTGATGCTAGTTACATGTGCCCAGCCCGAAGGCTGCAGTGATGGCATGTTGGCAAGCCCAGCCAAACCCTCCCAGCTCTGCTTCGCCCATGGGCATTCGACCAGCAGGTGAAAGGGCGTTTCCAGGTTGCGCTCGCAGAGCGCGCATAAGTAGTTGTTTTCCCAGCCGCGGCGAAGAAGCAGGTCGGCTGTTAGGATACGGCCCAGAGTTGTCGTCCAGAGGAAGAAACGGCACTTAGCAGGCGCCCAACCCTTCCAAATCAGCGCAGTCGCATCCGGTTGCACCGATCCCAGGAACTGGAGTTGATAGGCTGATTTGGCAGTGTATTCTTGACTTGAGTTGAACCTCCATACAATCTTATCAGGGGCATCATCGACCAGTAGCACCGAGTCAAGCAAACCGGCTAGTCGTGTCAACTCACCCTCCATCTGTACCGTTAGGCCGTGCGCTAGATCTAACATCCACCTATCCTCATGCAATGCCTCCCGAACCGAGCGATTCTTTCTGATGGAGATCTTGAACAGGTTTGGAGCTACTGTCTTTGGACAGAGGCCTTGTAACCATCGGTCATGCCAAAAGCTGGCTAGTCTGCCATCGTTTACTGTGATCGATGTCGCCATGGAGAATAGCGCCCTGTCAGAGTCATCGCAAGGCAAGTCCAGACCGACCCAAGGCCTCTCCGGCTGTTGCCAGGACATCCAGAGCCATCGCAGGCGAAGCGCCCGCCCGAATCTCTGTAGGTCAAAGACACCCAGGCCCCCCAGGTGCTTCGGCCGTGCCAGTAGTGTCCAACTGACTCTGCATTTCCCTCCACAACCACGCCGTGCAGAGCTGGATGATCCGTTTCCGAATCCATACGGGCAGCTTGTGTACAGTCATCAAGTAGACAGCAAGGGAGATCAGCGTTGATTTTAGTAGCACTAGTCTTCCACTCTTGGCCGTCATGCCGCCCTTCCAGCTAGCAGTTTTGTCGCCAAATTTCAGCAGCCAAGGCTCAAGGTCCACTTTTCTGAGAGCTCGTAAGGAGAGCGGCATGCCAAGGTATGTGCACGGAAAGTGCTTCACCGACACCCCAAGCGGCTGCAGTAGCTGCTGTAGGTCTAGGTTTCCACATCGAATGGGCATGGCCGAGCTCTTGGATATGTTCATGTGCAGGCCAGTGACACTCCCGAAGAACGTGAGCAGCAGCTTTATCATATTAGCGTCCGACGCCGACGGCTTCAGAAACAGGACAACATCGTCGGCGTAGAAGGAGCAGCGCATCCCCGGACGGCGCCCGGGTAGCTTCGAAAGGAGACCTCGTTCAGTGGCTAGGTTCATGATTCACTGCAAAGGGTCCATGGCAAGCACAAAGAGGAATGGCGAGATGGGGTCACCCTGCCTCAGCCCTTGCCGATGCAAAATTGACTCTGATAAGGCTCCGTTAATCAAGATACGTGATTAAGAGGTTCGAAGGAGCATGGCAATCCACTCCCTCCATCTGACGCTAAATCCCCTTGCTCTGAGCATATCCAACAGATAGGTCCAAGACACAGAGTCGAAGGCTTTAGCGATATCGAGCTTTAGCAAGACGGTCGCTTTCTTGCTTTTGTGGAAGAACCTTGCAGTGTTCTGGACGTATAAGAAATTTTCCTGGATGCTGCGATGCTTGATGAATGCAGCCTGGCATGGGTCAACAAGCTGACTCAGTTTCGGCGCAAGCCTTCTGGCTAAGATCTTAGTGAATATTTTGATCAGGCTGTGTACGAGAGAAATCGGCCGGAAGTCCTGTAGTCTATCTGCACCTAGTTTCTTAGGCAAAACGACAATCAGAGCTTTGTTGATCCTAGCCAGACCAGTGCTGTCCATGTGATACAGCTGGTTGAGCGCCACGAGCAGGTCAAGCTTAATTATCTCCCAGCATGTCCTGAAGAAACCTCCCGAAAAGCCATCCGGGCCGGGCGCCTTATCCGCAGGTGTGTCATTAATTGCAGCCTTGACCTCTTCGAGGGTGAATTCCCCTTATATTTCATGCATATCAGCCTGATCAAGGTCCAGCTCGTCCCAATTAAATGTGGTCGTGGTCGTTTGGGTCGTCCCAAAGACATCAGTGAAATAGCCATGGACTATCTGCAACATTCCTTTGGCAAAGGACACCGCGCCCCGTGGGCCATGGAGGACGCGGATCATGTTCCGCTTATGCCGAGCGTTCGCTTTCCGTTGGAAGAATTTTGTATTGGCGTCTCCGGAAGCTAGACAACTCTCGTGATGGAAGACTGAAGAAACGCACAGCAGAACCTGGCGCTCGACCTGGAAATGGAGGACGAGGAACTCAGCGGCGCACCGCCCCTCACGAAACGAGAAGGCCCAGCGTGCTCTCCCCCCTCGTGCCACCATGCCGGATAAACCTCCCTGCGCCACCAACCGCCCGTCCCCCTCGCGCGACGCGCGCCAACCAGTTCCTGCTTTGCCCACGTCGACTGAGTCCAGCTGCCACGAAGCCACCACCGCGCGTAGCCACCACCCGCTCCGTGCGATCCCGTGGCGACAGGAGCTCCGCACCCACCAATCCAGTGGTCAACCCCGCTGTCCAGTTCTTCACCAACCCACTCTCATACCTACCTCCTCAGCTGCCTATTTAACCCGTCTTCTCCCTCCATTCCCCTCCAAGAAGAGCCTCGGCTTCATCTGCAGCTACAGCTCCTCTTCAGCACACAGATACACATACACCTGCCTAGCGCCGGCGTCTAGCTAGCTTACTTTCACAATCCAGATACACATACACCTGCCTAGTGCCGACGTCTAGCTAGCTTACTTTCAGAATCCAGATACACTTGCTTTAGCACTTCTCTGCATCTTTCGATGGAGTGCGAGAATGCACACGTTGCCGCCAACGGCGATGGCTTGTGCGTGGCGCAGCCAGCGCGGGCCGACCCGCTCAACTGGGGGAAGGCGGCGGAGGAGCTCTCGGGGAGCCATTTGGAGGCGGTGAAGCGGATGGTGGAGGAGTACCGTAGGCCGGTGGTGACCATGGAGGGCGCCAGCCTGACAATCGCGATGGTCGCCGCGGTGGCTGCCGGCAGCGACACCAGGGTGGAGCTCGACGAGTCCGCCCGCGGCCGCGTCAAGGAGAGCAGCGACTGGGTCATGAACAGCATGATGAACGGCACCGACAGCTACGGTGTCACCACCGGCTTCGGCGCCACCTCTCACCGGAGGACCAAGGAGGGCGGCGCTCTTCAGAGAGAGCTCATCCGGTACGAATTAAACCGCAGAACCAGCTCTACCTCTTGTTAAGCATTTCTGTTAGTTTATGTGTACCAGACTATGAATTGAGTTATGGAAGCCTTATTTTTTTCGTGATTGCTTCTGTTTTCAGATTCCTTAACGCGGGAGCCTTCGGCACCGGCACCGACGGCCACGTTCTGCCTGCCGCGGCGACGAGGGCGGCGATGCTTGTCCGTGTCAATACCTTGCTCCAGGGATATTCAGGCATCCGCTTCGAGATCCTGGAGACGGTCGCCACGCTTCTCAACGCCAACGTGACACCATGCCTGCCGCTCCGGGGCACGATCACCGCATCCGGTGACCTCGTCCCGCTTTCGTACATCGCGGGCCTGGTCACCGGCCGCCCAAACTCCATGGCGACCGCTCCAGATGGAACGAAGGTTAATGCCGCTGAGGCATTTAAGATCGCCGGCATCCAGCATGGCTTCTTCGAGTTGCAGCCAAAGGAAGGCCTAGCCATGGTGAACGGCACGGCAGTGGGCTCAGGGCTTGCGTCCATGGTGCTTTTTGAGGCTAACATCCTTAGCCTCCTTGCTGAGGTCTTGTCGGCCGTCTTCTGTGAGGTCATGAACGGCAAGCCAGAGTACACCGACCACTTGACCCACAAGTTGAAGCACCACCCAGGGCAGATCGAGGCTGCCGCCATCATGGAGCACATCCTTGAAGGCAGCTCCTACATGATGCTCGCGAAGAAGCTCGGTGAGCTTGACCCACTGATGAAGCCAAAGCAAGATAGGTATGCACTCCGCACGTCGCCGCAGTGGCTTGGCCCTCAAATTGAGGTCATCCGTGCTGCCACCAAGTCCATCGAGCGGGAGATCAACTCCGTCAATGACAACCCACTCATCGACGTCTCCCGTGGCAAGGCTATTCACGGTGGTAACTTTCAGGGTACGCCCATCGGTGTGTCCATGGACAACACCAGGCTTGCCATTGCTGCGATTGGCAAGCTCATGTTTGCCCAATTCTCGGAGCTGGTGAACGACTTCTACAACAACGGTCTTCCTTCCAATCTCTCCGGTGGGCGCAACCCAAGCTTGGACTATGGCTTCAAGGGTGCCGAGATTGCCATGGCCTCCTACTGCTCCGAGCTTCAGTTCTTGGGCAACCCTGTGACCAACCATGTCCAGAGTGCGGAGCAGCACAACCAAGATGTCAACTCTCTTGGTCTCATCTCCTCGAGGAAGACCGCTGAGGCCATTGACATACTCAAGCTCATGTCCTCAACATTCTTGGTCGCGCTGTGCCAGGCTATCGACCTCCGCCACCTTGAGGAGAATGTCAAGAATGCCGTCAAGAGCTGTGTGAAAACTGTGGCTAGGAAGACACTGAGCACCGATAACAATGGCCATCTCCACAACGCGCGCTTCTGCGAGAAGGACCTTCTGCTCACAATCGACCGTGAGGCGGTGTTTGCGTACGCAGACGATCCTTGTAGCGCCAACTACCCACTCATGCAGAAGATGCGTGCAGTTCTTGTGGAGCATGCCTTGGCAAATGGTGAGGCCGAGCGCGACGTGGAGACATCAGTGTTTGCCAAGCTTGCCACGTTCGAGCAGGAGCTTCGGGCAGTGCTTCCAAAGGAGGTTGAGGCTGCCAGGAGTGCCGTGGAGAATGGCACTGCCGGACAGCAAAACCGTATTGCCGAATGCCGGTCGTACCCGCTCTACCGATTCGTGCGCAAGGAGCTTGGAACGGAGTACTTGACTGGAGAGAAGACGCGGTCTCCTGGCGAAGAGGTGGACAAGGTGTTCATTGCCATGAACCAGGGCAAGCACATCGATGCACTGCTTGAGTGCCTCAAGGAGTGGAACGGCGAGCCCCTGCCTATCTGCTAAATAGAGGATCAAGAAAGTGAAGAGTAGTGTGCTTCAGATTTCTGAAGGCTCTTATGATAATACGTTTTTTCATTGTATATTCTAAAAGTTGATGTTTACAATGTTCTTCTAGAGCTGCCAATGTATTGCCAAAGATTGTAATTGCATGACTTGGTAGTGTTGGGTAGCCAGTAGAACTTTTATGATGTACGATAAGTTAAAAGGGCAGAGTGTATGTTAAATTTTCATGATAAATGTACTGGCTCCATTTTTTGAGATCAACTGGTCCTCGTGTCCAAGAACCAACTATTGGAATTTCTTATAGTGTGTGTACGGCGATTCAGAAAATAAACTCGTGCCTAGGTGGTCACCGGTCAGTAATAAGTTCTCTGAATTCTTTGAATGTGGACGAGGGCTTCTCTGAATTCTCAATCTCCCATCTAGTTTTTGCAGTTTCGGTATTCTGCTTACTAGTTTCAGTCTGGATTTCTATGGAGGCACGCAATGATGTTTAACTTGGTGTTATTCAACTATGGTACCGGCACATACCTGTGAATCCAATTTTTTGGTTATTAATTCACTAATGATCTCAGCTCATAACACAGGGTACATACACATGAAGTTTCTCTGCGCTTCTGAACATTGCACTATTTTTTAGTTCTAGCCATACGTAGGCAGGAGAAATATATATGAAGATTGTAAGGTTGCTCACGCATGTGGCGTGTATTTGTATTCTACTCCCTTTGGTGTTCTTTAATCTACACGCATCAACAGCTCTGCCCGTACATTGACCATACACGAGACGTGTATGTATGTCCCTCTGCACCGGCCACCGTACCCTGCCAACTAACGCGTCCGTGTTGGATGAAATGAAGATGTCAACCAGCTGTGTCCTAATCTCAAACTTAATAGGAGAAACATAAAGCAGTCAAGTAGTCATCTTCAAACCGTGTTTTTTCATTGTATTTCCTTAAAAGTTGGTGTTTTGTAATCTTCCTACAAAGCTGCTAATTTGTTGCCAAAAATTATGCATGCTTTGATAGTGGTTGGTAGCCAGTAGAACTTCTAACATGTAAGTTAACAGGGTAGAATGCCTGGTAAATATTCATGATAAATATACTTGTCCCTTTTTCTGTTAGAATTAATGGGCTAGGCCCATAGCAATTTCTGAAATCTCAAAGCCCATGTATAAAATGGCAAGTGGTGGTGCTAAAGTTTAGTCCCACCCCGGAAGTTGAAGAAGAGTTGGATCTCTTTATATAGTGGGTTCTCTCCACCACTCTAAGTGGTGTGTGAGAAGAGAAAGGAAAGACCACAGGCGCGCGCTCGCTCGCGCGTGCGACATGCGCGTGAATGGTCCGTCGAAATCCGATCCGTCTCCTTGCAGGGGCGCAGCTTCCTTTTGCCGTTTTATTTTTTATGTCTTGACAAACAAGTTTTTGATTTCTTGTCCGGTAAGTATACGAATTAAAAACCGAGTCGGTTTGGGATTGTGATCGCGACACAATACCGCCTCTGGTCCTAATATATATACAGCTACCGGCTGCGGCTAAAGACACACCGAAAAACACCTAGGGTTTTGCCTCATCTCGCAACTTGCGCCGCCGTCGTAGTCTACTTCATCCCAAACGCCGGCGTGCATCGGCGCGTGGGAGAGCAGGTCTCCGGAACCGTTCGTCCTTGTGATCCTGCACCGGGAGAGGACGAATTAGGTTTTTGGGAAGCGCTCTGCGCAACTGCTCAAATTCGTCATAACGGGTCGTCTTCCGTCCAAGTCGGGCGGTGCTACTCATCGTCGTCTTCATCGCCGTCAGCAGCAGATCGTCGCCAACATCGTCATCAACACCGTCGCACCCACAATAGCTAACGAACAGTACGTCCAACATCATCTGTTCATGTCTATCTCTACAGCTATTGTTTCGTGTCCGCTGCTGTTATGCATGTCTTGTTGTTCTTCTAGTTTGCTAGATTGTTGCATGCTAGTATCTGTTCTAGTCATGAATTATTTACTGGAATTAATCATGAACTTGCCTAATTTTTCAACAATCCAAAAACCTAATTGTAGGCAATTTCCTGAGTTAACTATGGCTGGATTCGCTGATGCACTGAGGCCGGATAAATTTACCGGTGTGCACTTTAAGAGGTGGCAGGTGAAGACCACGCTCTGGCTTACTGCTCTGAAAGTTTTCCACATTAGTGTTGGTGCTCCAGAGGGAATGTCTGACGAAGATCAGAGAAAATTCCAAGAAGCCAATACTATATTTGTGGGATGCATTCTGAGTGTTCTTGCTAACCGTCTGTGTGATGTGTATATGCACATAGATGACGGAAAGACTCTGTGGGATGCACTGAATGCAAAATTCGGTGCAACAGATGCAGGCAGTGAACTGTACATCATGGAGAGTTTTCATGACTACAAGATGGTGAATAACCGTTCTGTGGTTGAACAAGCTCATGAGATACAGTGCATTGTGAAAGAACTTGAACTCCTTAAGTGTGTTCTACCCGACAAATTCGTGGCTGGGTGCATGATTGTAAAGTTGCCTCCTTCATGGAGGAATTTTGCCACAACTCTGAAACATAAGAGACAGGAGATATCAGTTGAAAATCTGATTGCATCTCTTGATGTTGAAGAAAAAGTTCGGGCTAAAGACACTACTGAGAAAGGAGGTGAGGTTCAGCCTACCGCCAATATGGTGCAGAGGTACCCACAGAACAAGAACAAAGGGAAAAACAAACCTGTTTTCAACAAGCCTACCAAGACTACTACCTTCAAGAAGAAGAAGTTCAACAAGGCTGAGCTAGAGTGCTACGCCTGTGGGAAGCCCGGACACTTTTCCAAGGAATGCCCTGAACGTGCAGACCGCAGAGGGAAAACGAGCTCCAAGACTGTCAACATGGTGACCGCTAGCAATACTGATGGGTATGGTAATTTACCTATTGTGCTTTCAGTATTTCAATCATCTTCATGGTGGATTGATTCGGGTGCTAACGTTCATGTGTGTGCTGACGTCTCTCTGTTTACTTCTTATCAGGTCGCAAGGGATTCTTCCGTCCTAATGGGGAATGGGTCACATGCTTCTGTTCGTGGCATTGGCACGGTGGATCTGAAGTTTACTTCGGGAAAGATCGTGCAATTAAGGAACGTGCAGCATGTCCCTACTATGAACAAGAATCTAGTTAGCGGCTCTCTTCTATGTCGAGATGGGCTTAAGGTAGTTTTAGAGTCGAATAAAGTAATCGTGTCAAGATTTGGATAATTTATAGGCAAAGGCTATGAGTGCGGAGGCTTGTTCCGCTTTTCCCTTTCAGATTTTTGCAATAAGTCAGTAAACCAAATTTGTGCTAGTGTTAATGATGATGCAAGTATTTGGCACTCTCGTTTATGTCATATTAATTTTGGTTTAATGTCTCGGCTATCCAGTATGAGTTTAATTCCGAATTTCACTATTGCCAAAGGTTCTAAGTGCCATAGTTGTGTGCAATCGAAGCAACCTCGAAAGCCTCATAAGGCTGCCGAGGAGAGAAACTTGGCACCTCTAGAACTCATACATTCTGATCTTTGTGAGATGAATGGTGTGTTGACAAAAGGTGGAAAGAGATATTTCATGACTTTGATGATGCGACTAGATTTTGTTATGTTTATTTGTTGCAAACTAAAGATGAAGCATTAGACTACTTTAAAATCTATAAAGCTGAATTTGAAAATCAACTAGAGAGAAAGATCAAGCGTCTTAGGTCCGATCGTGGTGGAGAGTATTTTCCCAAAGTATTTGATGAATTTTGTGAGGAACATGGTATTATTCATGAGAGGACGCCTCCCTATTCACCTTAATCAAATGGAGTTGCCGAGAGGAAAAACCGCACATTGACTGACTTGGTGAATGCCATGTTAGACACTGCTGGTTTATCTAAGGCATGGTGGGGGGAGGCTCTATTGACTTCATGTCATGTCCTGAATAGAGTTCCTAACAATAATAAGGAGAAAACCCCTTATGAGGAGTGGGTTGGGAGAAAACCATCACTTTCTTATTTGCGCACTTGGGGATGTTTGGCAAAGGTCAATATTCCTATTCCTAAGAAACGCAAACTTGGACCAAAGACAGTGGATTGTGTCTTTCTAGGGTATGCTCAACGGAGCATTGCTTATAGATTTTTAGTGGTAAAATCTGCAGTACCTGATATGCATGTTGATACTATAATAGAATCTCGTGATGCAACATTTTTTGAGAACATATTTCCTATGAAAGATATGCATAGCATTGCTAGATTTTCTTCTGAGATAATTCCTGAATCTAGTACAACTGATGAATATTTCGAACAATCACATGAGGAAGTCCTTGAGAAGGATAACAATGAAGTTCCTATAAGGAACAAGAGACAAAGGATTGCAAAATCCTTTGGTGATGATTTCATTGTATACCTTGTGGACGACACACCCAAGACGATTGCAGAGGCATATGCATCTCCGGATGTAGATGATTGGAAAGAAGCTGTTCATAATGAGATGGACTCAATTCTTTCTAATGGAACTTGGGAACTAACTGATAGACCATATGGTTGTAAACCTGTGGGCTGTAAGTGGGTGTTCAAAAAGAAGCTAAAGCCTGATGGTACTATTGATAAGTACAAGGCGCGGCTAGTGGTCAAGGGCTACACTCAGAAAGAAGGCGAAGTTTACTTTGACACCTATTCACCCGTTGCTAGAATGACCACCATTCGAGTGTTACTTTCCTTGGCTGCCTCTTATGGTCTTATCATTCATCAAATGGATGTAAAGATAGCTTTCCTCAATGGAGAGTTGGAAGAGGAAATCTATATGGATCAGCCTGACGGGTTTGTGGTAAAGGGTGAAGAGAGAAAAGTGTGCAAGTTGTTAAAATCTTTGTATGGCCTGAAACAGGCACCTAAGCAATGGCATGAGAAGTTTGAAAGAACTCTGACTTCTGCAGGATTTGTCATTAACGAGGCTGATAGGTGTGTTTACTATCGCCATGGTGGGGGCAATAGTGTCATATTATGTTTGTATGTGGATGACATACTGATCTTTGGTACAAACATTAATGCGATCAATGAGGTCAAGTCTTTTCTATCAAAAAGTTTTGACATGAAAGATCTGGGAGAAGCCGATGTAATTCTAAACATCAAACTTATTAAGGATGAGAGTGGGATTACTCTAACGCAATCTCACTATGTTGAGAAGGTCTTGAGCCGGTTCAGATTTATGGATAGCAAGCCTTCTCCAACACCTTATGATCCCAGTGTGACACTCAGAAAGAATAAGAAAGAAACAAGAGATCAATTAAGATACTCTCAAATTGTCGGTTCACTCATGTACTTAGCTAGCGCTACAAGACCAGATATCTCTTTTGCTGTGAGCAAACTGAGTAGGTTCATGTCCAACCCGGGTGATGATCATTGGCATGCACTAGAAAGGGTCTTGCGCTATCTGAGAGATACTATGAGTTTCGGAATTACTTATTCAGGGCATCCTGCTGTGCTAGAAGGATATAGTGATTCAAACTGGATCTCCGATGTTGATGTACTCTACGCAACAAGTGGGTATGTATTTACTCATGGAGGTGGCGCAGTGTCATGGAGGTCTTGCAAGCAAACCATATTGACGAGGTCAACTATGGAAGCAGAATTAACTGCTTTAGACACAGCTATTGTTGAGGCAGAATGGCTGCGTGAGCTCTTGATGGACTTGCTTGTGGTTGAAAAACCTGTACCGGCTATTCTTATGAATTGTGACAACCAAACGGTTATCGCTAAAGTAAACAATTCTAAAGATAATGCGAAGTCATCAAGACACGTGAAGAGACGTTTGAAGTCTGTCAGGAAGTTGAGAAACTCCGGAGTAATAACTGTTACGTATATTCAAACAGACAAAAACCTGGCAGATCCCTTTACAAAGGGACTATCACGAAATGTGATAGATATTGCATCGAGGGAGATGGGTATGAGAGCCATAGATGTTACACCATAGTAGTAACCCAACCTTTGTGATCGGAGATCCCGTGAATTAGAATCTGGGAAGAACAAGCTATTGGTTAACTGAGGAGAGTAATAACTAATGACCGTCTCTAAGTGAAGATGCAAAACTCTCAGAGCTGTAAGGCAGGTTGGCAACATGCCTTAATGTGGTTCTATTGGCTATAATTAGCAAAGATGCTGTCCTACAGAGCAGTCTTGAAAGAACACACCTATATGAGTTCTGACTGTAAACGTCGCAGTCTATGAGATTTGGGTGATCTCTAGTAAGCTCACGAAGAGACCAGGGAGTATGACGTATAAGCTCCAAACCGCGGGGTAGCCTACTGGCGGTCAGGTACTGATTAAGACTTTGAGTGAAACCTGATTACACAAAACTAGCAATTCAAGGCATAGTCCATTGTCAAGTTGTGAATGGATGTAGCTTAAAGTTCTAGGCAGAAGTTCAACTTAACAGTCTCTGCTGAAACACTGGTATATTAAACAAGTGGTGAGAGAAGGCAAATTTCTAAATGGGTATTTGAGATCTGGTGGGGGATTGTTAGAATTAATGGGCTAGGCCCATAGCAATTTCTGAAATCTCAAAGCCCATGTGTAAAATGGCAAGTGGTGGTGCTAAAGTTTAGTCCCACCCCGGAAGTTGAAGAAGAGTTGGACCTCTTTATATAGTGGGTTCTCTCCACCACTCTAAGTGGTGTGTGAGAAGAGAAAGAAAAGACCACACGCGCGCGCTCGCCTCGCCGGGGCGGGGCGGGGCGGGGCGGGGCGGGGCGTACGTGCGACATGCGCGTGAATGGTCCGCCGAAATCCGATCCGTCTCCTTGCAGGGGCGCAGCTTTCTTTTGCTGTTTTATTTTTTATGTCTTGGCAGACAAGTTTTTGATTTCTTGTCCGGTAAGTATACGAATTAGAAACCGAGTCGGTTTGGGATTGTGATCGCGACACAATACCGCCTCTGGTCCTAATATATATACAGCTACCGGCTGCGGCCAAAGACACACCGAAAAACACCTAGGGTTTTGCCTCATCTCGCAACTTGCGCCGCCGTCATAGTCTACTTCATCCCAAATGCCGGCGTGCATCGGCGAGTGGGAGAGCAGGTCTCCGGAACCGTTCGTCCTTGCGATCCTGCACCGGGAGAGGACGAATTAGGTTTTTGGGAAGCGCTCTGCGCGACTGCTCAAATTCGTCATCACGGGTCGTCTTCCGTCCAAGTCGGGCGGTGCTACTCATCGTCGTCTTCATCGCCGTCAGCAGCAGATCGTCGCCAACATCGTCATCAACACCGTCGCACCTACAATAGCTAACGAACAGTACGTCCAACATCATCTGTTCATGTCTGTCTCTACAGCTATTGTTTCGTGTTCGCTGCTGTTATGCATGTCTTGTTGTTCTTCTAGTTTGCTAGATTGTTGCATGCTAGTATCTATTCTAGTCATGAATTATTTACTGGAATTAACCATGAACTTGCGTAATTTTCCAACATTTTCTAGATCAATGGTCTGGTGGTTCTTGAAGCAACTTCAACAATGCAAAGAATCTATTGTGTTCTCGTGACCGCAAGAAATCTATTGTTGTCATGCCATATAGTGTGTGGACATGATAAACCAGACCACGATCTGAAAGTTAAAATGGTTGGAGTTCAGGAGCTGGGAAAATTGTATAAGGGCCCAGTGGTGGTGGAAACTGACAGCACGACAGTGGGGAAGGAGCTCCAGGCAGGCTCGACGAACCGATCCAACTGTTTCTCCCTGCTGGCTGACATAAAAACAAAGCTTCTGAACTTCTCTCATGTGAGATAAACATCACGGGGAGGAATTGTAATAGTCTGGCTCATGAACTGGCAGCTGAAGCAAGGAGAAATGACAATCTGACGCTGATAGGCAGGGTTCCGGATACTCTTCAACAAATCTTTTGCTCGATTGTAACCCAACCTCTCGGTAGACTATTCATTGGTTCTAAAAAAAGAAGTTAAAATGGTTCCTACGTAGTAACACAGTCACTGGTCGTTGTATCTCCGTAGTGGCTAGTTCCGCTTCCGTCCACAAAATATGATGGCTTCTCTGAATTCTCAGTCTTGTACGCACTTGTTCCTATTTAAGTGTTCTATTTACCAACTTCAGTCTGAAATGTAACAAATGCACATAATATGTAACAAAAGCACATAATATGCTGTTCTCCTAACTTGGTGCTATGAACATATTTTAGATAGAAGATTCTCATTTCTTTGTTGGTGGCCAACACAAATAATTTCTTTCATCCATGAAAATGTTCACTAAACCAAATATCAGGTTCACATGTAATTTAAAGGGCACTCAAAAGAAGCTAACAAGATGAAGTGCCATACATGCCTCGCTAAAACCCCGCCCTCATGTGGCAAAGAGCCCTCTCATATATGATTAAGATTTGAGGAGAAATTGAGGGAGTAATATTTTGGGGTTATGTTAGGGGTGCAATTATAGTTGGTAGGATTCTCAGGCCTTGTACAATGCTAGGTGCTTAGGGAAGTGCTTAGAAAAATAAATCGGGTTTTTCTGAAGCACCGGTGCCTATTTCTACAGGAGAGACGCCTAATTAAGCGTCTGCCATGTACAAATAAGCACCGGTACTTAAGAAAAGCCTGGTTTATTTCTCCAAACACCTCTCCTAGGCACCTTGCATTGTACAAGGCCTTAAGCACACTCAACACATGCAGTTGTTCGTTCAAGGGGAAAAAAATGCGGTTGTTCGTGCATGCAGTGGCGGAGCTAGCGGAGAACCAAGGGGGGGGGAGGGGGGGGGCAAAGAGACATATTTCACCTCTGTGTGTGGGGGATGGAGTTGATGACATCAATTAAAATCTTTTAATTGAAGGCTCTTAAATTTTTTTCTTCAGAAAATATGGGAATTTGATGCATCGGTAAAATCTGAATTTTGACCAATGTTAGTAAGTCAATGGTCAACAACTTGAACGCTGATGATTTGGTGGTGAAGTTGTTGGCAACCATAGGTCAAGTGGAATATTAACATCCTCGCAGAACAAGTCTAAGAGGCTGTTTGGATTGTGGCTAGCAGTTACTATACCAATTTTTTGGCGTTGACTGCTGCCATGGGCTAGTGTTTGGATTGAAGTCCAAGGTCTAGAGACTGGAGGCACACTAATATTTTGGTCATAGCTACCGATTCCTTCGGTCTGGTGTAACCAAGCATTGGCGAAACATGGGCGGGCGAATCCTTCGCCAAAATTTTGGTGCACCCCTGATTTGGCAGGGCTAACCTGGGTGTAAACCAAACAGCCCCTAAAGTCAACAAAGATGAGGTCGAAATTAGGCAATTGCCGGTCTTACGTCTTTAGCACCCAGGGTGCGAGAATGTTTCCGGAAGAAAATTGTGGATATTCCCTGATTAGCATGGGCGTTGATTTTCAACTTAATTTAAGCCAACAACCAAATGGTCTCGAAAACATTTCTTGAGTTAGGCAGTTAACTAGCTCTCATCGTTATCTCCTTGATTGGCATGGGCACCGGTTATATAAAGGTGAAAAAAAAATCTAGTTTATAACTGAAGATCACTGAAAACATCTAGTTGTAATAATTTTGAGGAATTTGCATGTTTTTTGCTTCAGAGGGAATGTCGGGCAAACAGCCAGTCTAACTAACTTTACTAAAACCGCGAAATTACGGAGTGAACTTTATTCAGCCTGAACTTGCACGGATGTAAATTACATCTGAATTAAACTAAACTGCTTCGCTCGTTCGGGAGAAACTGCTTGCACCACTCGAGTGTCCGCATGCGTTTTCACCTCGAGAGATTCACATGCAGTGTGATCATAATGAGCTTACGAATACAAGCCGGGGTGCTTGTCCTGGCGAGTCGTCCGATCAGGTCCTCAACGATCTCTTTCTATAGACTGAAGCTCGAACAAGAATGTGCACATGTATGCACGCATTCGACGGACCCGTGTTCGTAAGAGCTGACCAATTGGCTATGGAAAATACGCTCCCTGACTTCGCACGACCAACCACTCAGACGATTCTCGTGGATACGTCGATGTAAACTTCACCCTCAGTAGTTTCAAGGAAGCAATTTCTCTCGCATGCGTGGTCACGGTGTCGGTGTGCACGCGGTGACCGACCATGACCAGGCCGGACGCAGGACCAGTCAGTGTACACCGGCCGGGTTCCCCTCGGTGGAACAGCCGGAATCGTGGCTCAGGAGAAAAACCAAACGTTTCTTGGCACAGACGCGAGCAATGAAGCCCGATCTCCGTACCTGACCGATCACTGATTAGGACGCCGCATGCTGCAGTCAGAGCCTTTCCACGGTTGAACTCTTTGCAGTGTATAAGATTCCAGAATATCTGCTCAACACGAGTCAAGTCTGTGCAGTCAAGTGTGCACCGATGAGCGAAACTTCACACCGGAAGTATGCATCAGAATGGCTTTATGTTCAGACCGGAATATCCTTCCTCATTTACTCATTTGGAGATGCAATTGCACGGACGACCAAGACGGGAACAAAAGCGGGTTTCCAGATCTTGAGACGAAGCTTCAATAGATCAAATGGAGCTGATATAAAGGAATCAACAAATTCTGATCACCGGCGTGTTTCCGTCGCGGGACTCGGTGACTGACTGACCGTGGGAGGACTGATCAGTGGACTAATTAATTCGTAGGAAAGCGGCAGGAAAAGGATAGGAAAATACTCGAGATCATGATCGAGTTTAAGCCCCATTTAACCATGTGTGCTTGGTTACTTTGACATACTCCCTCCGTCTCATAATGTAACACGTATTTTGACACTACACTAGTGTCAAAAAATGTCTCATATTATGAGACGGGGGGAGTAGTATAGTTAGTGTGGTTCTTCACACCCCAAACACAGAGTACCAGTGGGAGCATGATCAGATAACGACTCCGGTTGTCCATAGCAGAACCCCACTTTCTTTAGCTAAACAAACCTATCTCCTTTTCGGTTTAAGATCCTCCTTTCTGGTACTCCTTTATACATGGTGGATGCAGCCGCCTTGCTTGTTTTAAATGTTTCAATATCGACGATAAAGTACATGATTTACATGACTACAGTTTGCACGTTCGTAAGTTAGTGCAGCGTTACCTCAAAGAAAAAACAGAAAAGAACTCGTAGTGCACGGTTACTCGAATCAGACTGTCAATTTTCAATTAGTAGGAGGTAATAGCATGCAGCATGTGCATTTCATGCGTTGGTGTGATGCGTACCTAACTAACTAACAAACATGTGGACTTGGTTGACACCAGTAACAAACTTGGGCTTTGATTTCTTATAAATATTTTGTTCATAACTTTAAATTTTCATTCCTTGGTAAATCTCATTTCTCCTCCTCTTCATCTCTCTTCCCCTGCCCTCTCTGGAGAGTTGACCAGGGCTGCCCGGCCCGATCCAACGCCTCGTCCGATGGCATTGCCAGCTTACGATGGCTACAGAGAGCCTGATAGCGACGAGCCTGGACGGTCTCTCCTCTCTTCCGCTACAGTGCCAGAGAGGCGATTTGTGAGTTCCCCTTCTCGTTCCACCTCGCCGCCGTCGAATCGACGGATTCCTCACCCTCCGGCGGCCGCCCCGGCGGCGGGAGGATGGGGAATCCCCGTTTCACGACGTGTACATATTGTAGGAGCTTGTAGGGACCTTGCCGGCGGCGTCATGGAGGCGGTGGTGCGGCCGGAGAGGGTGTTGGTGGCGGCGCTCATCCCCTTTGACGGCGGTGTTCGTTGGAACACTGCGGTGGGGCGCCGTCTTTCTGCGTGCTCGTGGCCCTGCGGGGCTGCTGGGTGCGGTTCTCCCCCGTCGGCTCCCGAGTGGCGGCGGGGCCGTAGCTTGAAGAATAAGGAGAAGATGGAGATGCGGTTCTGCGCGACGACGACGACGTTCCAGGGTGCAGGTCCTCAGGGACCACTGTCCGGCGACTTCCCGGCTGCAGGGGGGCTGCTTGCGATCCAAGCCTTCAGTGGAGCAGCGGCAGATCCGGCGCGCCACCGGCTCGTCCTCGACGGCGGTGTTGTTGGAGTTCAGAAAGGACTTCGTTGTAATTTTGCTTTTGTTCTGGACTTTTCTGTAAGATCGCAGAGCTAATGACATTTCCCCTTTTCCCCGCAAAAAAAAGAGAGGTGTTTGGGTCCTCCATGTGCATATTAGGATAGTAGAAGTCCTAGCTAGTCTTGGCTTTATGTCGTGGTTTTGCGCGACATGCTAGCCTCTACCTTGCGAGCGGCGTCGTTTGGTGGTCGTTGTTGTCTTCTTCCTTGCCACCATGGTGGAGGGAAGAGGAGGGCGATGGATCTGGCAGTATCCCCCTCAATAAGTTCGCCCCGGTATTATGGTAAGTGGTCGAGGTGGTGAGGTCAATATTTTCTCTAGCCATCGAGGTGGCGGCAAGAAGAGATGTGCCGGATCCAAGTGCTCCTTGCCTTGTTGCTGTTCTGTTGCGCTGGATCCGTGCGACTGGCACCGGCTTGGTTGGTCCCTATGTTGCAAGAAAAGGTTTCCCAACTCGCCTTGTTTTTGCAGTAAGATCCAAATGCAAGGTGGTGAAGATGTTGTTGGGGACAAAGTGGATCTTCGACGACTGCTTTCGATTATCGTATGCATCCACTGCGGCGGTCGATGTTTGATCCGTTCCAACACGTGGCTGATTTGCTTGGCCAAAGGGCGGCCAGTTTTCTTCCTCCCGGCCACGATGACACAAGGGAAGTAGTGCATCCTTCAAGTAGAGTTCATGGTGTGCTGCTGTGAAGACTCCATCGAACCAAGTGGTTGCGTACCCGGCGCTGACTAAGTTTGTCCTATGAGGAGGATATTTTGGACCTGATTGCATTATGTATCCGTGTTTGGGGGTCCTTCTCGTAAAGTACGGGGACTTGGTTGTCATTTCTTTCTAGTTTGGGCCATGTCATAAGATGCTATGTACCTTCGCTTTGATCAATATAGCATCGGGGGTCCTTTGAGACCTTTTTTTTGTTAAAAAATCATTCATTACAATTTAAACTATGAAAAAACTCTGAAAAAAGGAAAAGGAGCAGAAACAACTTAACATGAAGCTCACATGCTCTACAATGGGGATCTACTAGAATGAGAGCATGTAGTATTTGAACCCAAGCTCACATGCTCTATAATGAACAGTAAACTAAAAAAAATAAGTAAATAATCACAAAATTCTGACTTTTTTGTGGTAAACATCGATGAACGCTTCAACTGCGTACAAATTTTTGTGATGAAATCACAATCGTGTAGGTCTGGGTAAAAAAGAAACAATGCTTTAAAAAGACTATTGTTGGAAGCATTTTGAAGCATCGATTCTTTTTTCAGCCCTCCACGATTTTCATTTCATCTAAAAAAGTTAAAAACATTCATCAATGTTTATCACAAAAAAACTCAGAATTATTTTAATGTGTTTACTGTTTTTTTTGGATTTTACTGTTCACCAGGGAGCATGTGAGCTCGAGATCAAAAGAGCACTTTTTGCTAGAATGACTCCATCTTCTCTATATATAGATAAAACTTTTAGACGATGAGGGGGTTAGGATCTGCTATACAATCTTTTTGCGGGATGATATGAATTTGTAGTAACTGTGATTTGCCAGTATCTTTTTTTGGAAAGAGGCAAAAGACTTGACTCATTTATTAATCAAGAGAGAAGTAATACAGAGGGTAACCAAGAACTCAAAAATAAAAAGGTCGTTATTCTCCCGGCATCAAGTTACTCAAACGCTTTGCCCCTGTGAGAACCCAAAGCTTCGCCTCGTTCTTTAAAATGTAAAAGGTGATTTGCTGTGGCGTAGTTTTCTTTCGGAAGACCCTCAAATTTCTCTCATTTTAGATTGACAAGTGATGAGCATCACAAGGGACGCCAATGCCTTGCTATCGGTGGCAGTTGAGTCCACCAATCACCCACGGAGTGATACGCCCCTCAAGATCCGAGACCCAACCAAGTTTTGATCAACCTCCAAACACACATTTCAGACAACATATATGATGCATGCACGTATAAAAAAAGGCGAACCTCCCAGAAAAAAATGTTATTGTCATCAATCCATACCAACGTTCAAAAAAAAAAAATCCATACCAACGTTGCCCATGGGAAAGTTAGATTCCTCGGAAAGAAGATCGAAGAAACACACATCAGTGCATCTTAGATAAATCGGAACGAAAATTAACTGAAGAAACACAGCAGCAGCGTTTCGACCTGGAAATGGAGGACGAGGAAGTCAGCAGTTCACGAAACGAAAACGCCCAGCGTGGCAGTTTGCTCTCTTCCCTCGTCCATGCCGGATAGCCCTCCTAGTCCGTGCCACCAACCCCCGTCCCCCTCGCGCGACGCGCACCAACCAGTTCATGCTTTGCCCACGTCGACCCAGTCCGGTTGCCACAGCGCGTAGCCACCACCCGCTCTTTGCGCTCCCGTGGCGACAGGAGCTCCGCACCCACCAATTCAGTGGTCAACCTCGCGGTCCAGGTCTACACCAACCCACTGTCTCACACCTACCTACTACTCAGCCGCGCCTGCGCTGCCTATTTAATCCCTCCCCTCCCTCCATTCCCCTCCAAGAAGAGCCTCAGCTTCATCTGCAGCTACAGCTCCTCTTCAGCACACAGATACACATCTAGCTTTCTTTCAGAAACCAGATACACATACACCTGCCCACGTTTAGCTAGCTTACTTTCAGAATCCAGATACACACATACACTTTTAGTACGTCGCTGCATATTCCAATGGAGTGCGAGAACGCACACGTTGCTGCCAACGGCGATGGCTTGTGCGTGGCGCAGCCGGCGCGGGCGGACCCACTGAACTGGGGGAAGGCGGCCGAGGAGCTCTCGGGGAGCCATTTGGAGGCGGTGAAGCGGATGGTGGAGGAGTACCGTAAGCCGGTGGTGACGACGGAGGGCGCCAGCCTGACAATCGCGATGGTCGCCGCGGTGGCTGCCGGCAGCGACACCAGGGTGGAGCTCGACGAGTCCGCCCGCGGCCGCGTCAAGGAGAGCAGCGACTGGGTCATGAACAGCATGATGAACGGCACCGATAGCTACGGTGTCACCACCGGCTTCGGCGCAACTTCTCACCGGAGGACCAAGGAGGGCGGCGCTCTGCAGAGAGAGCTCATCCGGTACGAATTGAACCGCCGAAGAAGTTCTACTCCTACTTCCTGTTAAGCACTTCTGTCATGTGTATGAGTTGCGTTTATGGAAGTCTTATTTTTTCGTGTGTTGTTTGCCTGTTCAGATTCCTTAACGCTGGAGCCTTCGGCACCGGCACTGACGGTCACGTTCTGCCTGCCGCGGCTACAAGGGCGGCGATGCTCGTCCGAGTCAATACCTTGCTCCAGGGATATTCAGGCATCCGCTTCGAGATCCTGGAGACGATCGCCACACTTCTCAACGCCAACGTGACACCATGCCTACCGCTTCGGGGCACGATCACCGCGTCGGGTGACCTCGTCCCGCTTTCGTACATTGCCGGCCTGGTCACCGGCCGCCCAAACTCCATGGCGACGGCTCCGGATGGCACCAAGGTTAACGCTGCGGAGGCATTTAAGATCGCCGGCATCCAGCACGGCTTCTTCGACCTGCAGCCTAAGGAAGGCCTTGCCATGGTGAACGGCACGGCAGTGGGCTCAGGGCTTGCATCCATGGTGCTTTTCGAGGCTAACGTCCTTAGCCTCCTTGCTGAGGTCTTGTCGGCCGTCTTCTGTGAGGTCATGAACGGCAAGCCAGAGTACACCGACCACTTGACCCACAAGTTGAAGCACCACCCAGGGCAGATCGAGGCTGCCGCCATCATGGAGCACATCCTTGAAGGCAGCTCCTACATGATGCTCGCGAAGAAGCTCGGTGAGCTTGACCCACTGATGAAGCCAAAGCAAGATAGGTATGCACTCCGCACGTCGCCGCAGTGGCTTGGCCCTCAAATTGAGGTCATCCGTGCTGCCACCAAGTCCATCGAGCGGGAGATCAACTCCGTCAATGACAACCCACTCATCGACGTCTCCCGTGGCAAGGCTATTCACGGTGGTAACTTTCAGGGTACGCCCATCGGTGTGTCCATGGACAACACCAGGCTTGCCATTGCTGCGATTGGCAAGCTCATGTTTGCCCAATTCTCGGAGCTGGTGAACGACTTCTACAACAACGGTCTTCCTTCCAACCTCTCCGGTGGACGCAACCCAAGCTTGGACTATGGCTTCAAGGGTGCCGAGATTGCCATGGCCTCCTACTGCTCCGAGCTTCAGTTCTTGGGCAACCCTGTGACCAACCATGTCCAGAGTGCGGAGCAGCACAACCAAGATGTCAACTCTCTTGGTCTCATCTCCTCGAGGAAGACCGCAGAGGCCATTGACATATTGAAGCTCATGTCCTCGACATTCTTGGTCGCGTTGTGTCAGGCTATCGACCTCCGCCACCTCGAGGAGAATGTCAAAAATGCTGTCAAGAGCTGCGTGAAGACGGTGGCTAGGAAGACGCTGAGCACTGATAACAATGGTCATCTCCACAATGCACGCTTCTGCGAGAAGGACCTTCTGCTCACAATCGATCGTGAGGCCGTCTTCGCGTACGCAGATGACCCCTGCAGCGTGAACTACCCCCTCATGCAGAAGATGCGTGCAGTTCTTGTGGAGCACGCCTTGGCCAATGGTAAAGCCGAGCGCGACGTGGAGACGTCAGTGTTTGCCAAGCTTGCCATGTTCGAGCAGGAGCTCCGTGCAGTGTTGCCAAAGGAGGTCGAGGCCGCCCGCAGCGCCGTGGAGAATGGCACTGCAGGACAGCAAAACCGTATCGCTGAATGTCGGTCGTACCCGCTCTACCGGTTCGTGCGCAAGGAGCTTGGAACAGAGTACTTGACCGGGGAGAAGACGCGGTCTCCTGGCGAAGAGGTGGACAAGGTGTTCGTTGCCATGAACCAGGGCAAGCACATCGACGCGCTGCTGGAGTGCCTCAAGGAGTGGAACGGCAAGCCCCTGCCTATTTGCTGAACAGAGTATCGAGAAATGGAAGAGTAGCGTGCTTCAGATTTCAGAAGGCTCCAGTGATGACACTGTTTTTTCATTGTAATTTCTAAAAGTTGATGTTTGCAAGGTTCTTGTTCTTCCAGAGCTTCCAATGCATTGCCAAAGATTGCAATTGCATGACATGGTAGTGTTGGGTAGACAGTAAAACTTCTTTGATGTCCTTTTCGAAAAAAAAGTAAAACTTCTTTGATGTAAGTTATAAAAGGGTACAGTGTGTGATAAGTTTCCATGATAAATATACTGGTTCAAGAAAGTAAAACTCGTGCCTTCCAGAGCTGTCAGTGGTAACTCCGTCCTTGCTAGTTCCATCAACACTGTACGAGGCCTTCTCTGAATTCTCAATCTTGCATCTAGTCTTTTGCAGTTTCAGTGCTCTGCTTACTAAGTTCAGTCTAGACTTTAGTATAATGACTAACACTGTATTATTCACCAATCGTACTACCGCATACCTCTTCATACAATGTTCCGATTATTAAAGTAGGATACAAGGGGAAATGCCACATGAATGAATATCCTAACACCAAAACCATCCTTAATTTACTGCTCATCTCAAGATGTCCATAACCAAGACACATACGTACACATGAAGTTTCTCTGCGCTTCTGAAGATCGAACTATTTTTCAGTTCTAGTCATACGTAGGGAGGAAACATATATGAAGATTGTAAGGTTGCTCACGCATGTGGCGCATATTTGTATTCTACTCCTTTTGGCGTTCTTTAATCTACACGTATCAACAGCTGTATGTGCGCGTACATTGACTGTCCATGAGACGTGTATGTACGTACTCCCTCCGTCCCAAAATAAGTTTTTTTTCGAAAAGGGGGCATCCCCGGCCTCTGCATCAGAACGATGCATATGGCCATCTTTATTACCAAACCAAAAGGTTCGAAGGCAGTCTTAAAGTCTCAACAAAGTACAAAAAAAACTCACAAAGAGCAAAAGAACAAAAATGAAGCCACAACCGGCTAGCAAGATAAAGATAGGAAAACTAATTGCCTATCCTATTACATGACCGCCATCCAAACCGGTTGAAAATATCCCGTACTACCATCTCCCATCGGATAGATCCAGTAACCAAATGCTCCCTGGCCTCCGTCGGAGTGAGTAGCGACCACATACGGATCAACGCCGTAACTCGGAAGATAACCTGCAAAAAATGAGTGTTTGTTGTTCTGTTAAAGACCAAATCATTTCTGCAATTCCAGATAGCCCATAGTAAAGCACATACTCCTACGCGAATGTGTCTCGCTGTTTGGAGCTCAACCCCATCAAGCCACGTCCCAAATAACGTGTTGATACTATTCGGAGGAGTAATATTAAAGGCTATGTGCACAGACTGCCAAAGAATTTTTGCCAAGGGGCAAACAAGAAAGAGGTGTTTGATGGATTCATCTTGGTCACAGAAGCTACATCTAGTGGATCCACTCCAGTTGCGTTTTATCAAGTTATCCTTAGTTAAAATGACTTGTTTGTGTACAAACCACATAAACACTTTAACTCTCAAGGGAACTTTGACATGCCACACATGTTTCGAATTAGGAATAGAGCTAGAATTAATAACATCCAAATACATGGATTTAACCGTAAACTCTCCATTCCTAGTTAGCTTCCAACACAACTGATCGGGTCGTTGAGTTAGTTGAACATCCATCAATCTTCTCACAAGATGGAGCCAGGCTTCCCAACGGTTTCCGGCTAGCGCTCTCCTGAAGTGAATATTAAGAGGCGTGGACTGACAAACTGTCTCAACGGTTGCATCTCTTCGTTGAACAATGCTATAGAGAGAAGGATATTGAAGCGCGAGGGGCGTATCCCCTAGCCACGTATCCTCCCAAAATCTCGTAGAAGTACCGTTCCCAATAACAAACTTCGTCCGATTAAAAAAGACTGATTTAACTCTCATCAGTCCTTTCCAGAAAGGCGAATCCATCGGCCTCACTGTCACCTGGGATAAAGTTTTGGAATGAAGGTACTTATTACGCAAAATCTGTGCCCAAGTAGCCCCGGTCTCACTAGATAGCTTAAACAGCCACTTGCTGAGAAGACATTTGTTCTTGACCTCAAGATTTTCAATACCGAGACCCCCTTGGTCCTTCGGTCGACAAATGATGTCCCATTTAGTGAGTCTATACTTCCTCTTGAGATCGTCACTTTGCCAGAAAAAGTGGGAGCGATAGAAATCAAGTCTTTTCCGAACTCCAACTGGAACCTCGAAAAAAGACAGAAGAAACATGGGCATGCTTGTGAGAACCGAATTAATGAGAGTTAAACGGCCTCCATATGACATCAATTTGCCCTTCCAGCATCCCAGTTTCTTCTCAAAACGATCCTCAATGCTTTTTCATTCTCTGTTTGTTAGCTTACGATGGTGAATTGGTATACCCAAATACGTGAAAGGTAAAGCCCCCAATTCACATCCGAACAATTGCTTATATGCCTCTTGTTCCTCATTGGCTCTTCCAAAACAGAACAATTCGCTCTTGTGGAAATTAATCTTTAATCCGGTCAATTGTTCAAATAAGCATAACACCAGCTTCATGTTTCTCGCTTTTGCCAAGTCATGCTCCATAAAGATGATAGTATCATCGGCGTACTGTAGGACAGATACACCTCCATCAACTAGATGAGGTACCAGACTGCCTACTTGACCAGCATCCTTGGCCCTACCTATTAGAATCGTCAACATGTCAACTACAATGTTGAACAAAATAGGTGACATCGGATCTCCTTGTCTCAGGCCTTTATGTGTTTGGAAATAGTGACCTATGTCATCATTTACTCTAATTCCAACACTCCCTTTTTGCGTGAAAGACTCTACCTGTTTTCTCCAGGCTTGATCAAAACCTTTCATACGCAAGGCCTGTTGAAGAAATGGCCATTTGACTTTGTCATACGCCTTTTCGAAATCCACTTTGAAAACAACCCCGTCTAGTTTTTTCGTATGAATTTCATGGAGCGTTTCATGAAGGACCACAACCCCTTCTAGGATGTTTCTGTCCGGCATGAAAGCAGTTTGGGACGGCTGCACCACAGAGTGCGCAATCTGCGTGAGTCTATTTGTCCCAACCTTGGTGAAGATTTTGAAACTTACATTAAGAAGGCAGATCGGCCTGAACTGCTCAATTCGCACGGCCTCTGTTTTCTTAGGAAGCAAAGTAATAGTTCCAAAATTCAGATGAAACAACTGAAGCTGTCCAGAGAATAAGTCATGGAACATCGGCATCAAATCCCCCTTAATAATGTGCCAGCATTTTTTATAAAACTCCGCTGGGAATCCATCCGGCCCCGGAGCTTTATTGTTCTTCATTTGAGAAATAGCTTCAAACACCTCTTTCTCCGAGAACGGTGCAGTCAAAATATCGTTCTCATCCGCATCTAGTTGAGGAACATCCTCAATCCTCGACTCATCCAGGGATACAAAATTATCCTCCGGCGGTCCAAAAAGCTGCTTATAGTAATTGGTAATGTAAAATTTTAGGTTCTCCTGCCCTAAGATCGTCCCCTCATCTTGCTCAAGCTGAAAGATTCTTTTCTTTCTGTGCTTGCCGTTAGCTATCATATGAAAGAATTGAGTATTGGCGTCCCCTTGGACAACTTTGCGAACCTTAGCCCGCAATGCCCACTTCAATTCCTCTTCTCGCAGGAGTTCTTTCAATCTCATCTCCGCATCTACTTTAGCATGAAGTTCCGTGGGTTCTAGGATTGTGGACTCGGCTTTTACATCTAAGGCTTGAATAATTGTAAGGAGTTTTTCCTTTTCAACCTTATAAATCCCACTAAGATGCTTAGCCCATCCACGCAAGAAACTTCTCAAATGTCTTATCTTATTCTGCCATCTCTCAATAGAAGTCCTCCCTCCTACCTCTTTAGCCCACTCCCTGGCTATTAGGTCGAAGAAACCTTCTCTCTCGAACCACGCTAATTCGAAAGAGAAGGTATTTTTATTCCCTACATGCGTTGCCTCACCAGAGTCAACTAGTAAAGGGGTGTGGTCCGAGATTCCGCGTGATAACGTCTGGACTGTTACTAGAGGAAACTTCTGTTCCCAGTCAACACTCGCGAGGACACGATCAAGCTTCTCAAACGTAGGGGTTGGCAAAGTATTAACCCATGTGTATTTTCTACCAGAAAGCTCTATCTCTCTCAGATCCAAGCTTTCAATAATGGTATTAAACATGAACGACCACCTACCGTCAAAATTATCATTGTTCTTTTCGTCTCTCCGTCTAATAATATTGAAGTCACCCCCAACTAAGATTGGAAGCTGCTCAGACCCGCAAATACGAACCAGATCTGCCAAAAAATCTGGTTTGAGTTCTGGCTGTGCGGCCCCATATACCGCCACCAATGCCCAGTTGAACCCATCGGTCTTCGATCTGACCCGGAACTTGACGGCGAAATCTCCCATAACCACACTACGGACTTCCAAAGTCTCGCATCTAACCCCAAGTAAAATCCCGCCTGATCTTCCTCTCGGGGGTAGGCAGTGCCAATCAAAATCCACACCTCCCGATAGCGTATTTAGGAATTGTGGGGAAAAATTACCCCTGCCTGTTTCAGACAGGGCGATAAAATCCAACCTATGGTCAATAGAAGCATCTGCTAGAAATCTTCTTTTAGCCAAGTCTCTCAGACCTCTGCTATTCCAAAAAATTCCTCTCATAACTCATCATGAATTTTTTTGGTCGTACGGATCCTAGCACTTCTACGCACAGCCGACGCTGGATAAATCTTGCGCTTCCACTTACGCATAGGCTTGTTATGATCACCCACCTGGTCCTCATAACCAGGTTCCGTGGACCTAACACTCTGATCCTCGATGGGTTCACTATCCCCAAGAGGTATAGAGTCGTCATCCTCTTCAGTCTCAGGAAGGGATGGGTCAATATCAGCACAGAGCATCTCTAACACCCTGACTCCCAACGCATCAATATCGGAATCGTTCATAGGTTTAACAGCTACTAAGTTGCGAATCATATCTAAAGCGCGATCCGCTTCAAGATCCAGGAGATCATTAACAGAATTAGAGATTTCACTATCATTACTACCTAGTGAAACTCCTAACTGATTTGCATTATAAATAATTTCATCATTGGAAAAATGCAGAATGGAGTTGGAAGTGTTGACCGACATACCAGTTGTGACCTCAATATCACGAAGCTTAGCCGCCCGCTTGGCGCACCTCAGCTGCATGTCATCAACATCCGGCTGGTCCTGGAGACGGGAGCTCATCCGCCTCCCCTCAGACACAGGATCCGGGATGCCTCCAAACGCGATGACCTCCTCCTGAGTGGCCCCGTTAGGGACGAGGCCTCCAGCCCCACCCCCAACGCGCGGCCAGGCCATATCACCCAGAGGGGCGCCAGGAGCCGCAGGCACCGGCACCGGCAACCGCGGAGAAGGAGAGCTCAGGGCCACCTGCCCACGCTCCCCAGCAGACGCCGCAGGCGCGGCCGCCCCTCGCCCAGGAGGGAAAGGGACCGGGGCCTCCTGCCGCGTCCCTCGCCCTATCACTGCAGGAGAGGAGGGGGCCGAGGCCTCCTGCCCAGGCCCCCCACCCAAAGCGGTCGTGTCGCTGATAGTCACCATAGACACCTCCACCGCAGTCCTCATCTGTGGCAAAGCATCGGAATGAGATGGGGAACGAGGGGCCACCTGCCCACTATCCTCCCCCCCCTCAACCGACGTCAACGGAGAAGGGGAGCGAGGGGCCACCTGCCCACGATCCTCCCCCCCTCGACCGAAAGCATCAGAGGCGCAGACGTCTCCATGCTCCCATCGACAGAACCATCAGCCACAAGAAAATCCAAGGGAGGAAGCGTGCACTCTAGCACGCTATCAGACTACACTCGATCACTCCATAACCTAGGAGGGGCAGAAGTTGGCTTGAAAGAACCGAATCTCAGAGTGTTCATCGGCACCGTAGCCGAAGGAGCAGCCCCTGTCCCGGGCGTCTGTGGTGTAACACTCGGGCCGTTGGATGACTCATCCCCAACATCATCCCCTCGCGCGTCCGTGTGACCAGATCCATCATTCCTGTCATGCTTGTCCACATCCGTCCCAGCCAAAGCCTCAGCAAAAAGATCTGTATCCTCAAACTCGATCTCAAGTTTAAAGACCTGGCCCCTATAAGTCCACTTAACCACGTCAGGCACGAACTCGATATCGAGGACACTCACCAACAGTCGGGCCACCCCGTTAGCTCGGGTGAAGGCCATGTCCACTTTCTCCGTTTTCCCAACCAGAATCCCCAAGCTAGCAACAACCCGAGCATCCTGAAGCGGCTTGGATGGAGCACCGGAGAATCGCAACCAAACCTGAGTGAGGGGCGTGCCCTGCGGCTCAACTCTCTTCCACTCATGGAACTCGAGGATGCACTGCGTGCCAGGAACTCTACACAACCCAAAGCTCAGAAGACGCTCCAAGTCCTCTGTTGTAGGGAAATCAACCTTATATGTATTGGCCTCGAGAAGAGAGAGCTCCCACTGAAAATCACCTGGAGCTAACTCACTGAGCCTGTGAATAATCTGCGCCTCAGACACATCACCCTTCGAGACCTTTACAATCCCCGTGGTTGTGCTTTGGGGCTCCTCAGGTATCTCCCTCGCGCTAGGAGACTCAAAGAACATCAGCTCAGCACAATAGACTCCATAGATGGTAATACTCGGCAACTGATCACGTAAAACGGGGCACTCCCCCGTGTCATGTGCTGGCTTGAGACATGTATCACATAACTCAGTCGTGCACTCAGCAATGAAGTGGCCCCTCTCTCCACAACGGTAGCACAACATCTTTTCCTTTTTTCGAGCCCACCTCGAAGCTCTGTCCACATCGGACGTGTCGGCGGCATCGGCGGCAACTGTAGGCGCAGGCTCAGTCACAGGTATGTCAGCGTTAGCCAGTGCCGTCACCGCCTCCAAAACCTGACCGGACAAATCCGGCGTCTGTCCAGAAACAAGCACCTCCGAGGACGCCGTCGGCTCCACAATGACAGGCGGTGGAGGTTGGCGGTACCGGTTCCGACCACCGCGACCACCGCGACCACCACGATGACCTCTGTAGCCGCCTCTCTGCCGGTAGTCTCGGCCAGATACCCCCTCAACAAAGCCTCCAGGGGGACCGTAAAACGGTTTTTCTGCGGTGCCATCACTCCGCCAAGCATACCCACGCCCGCCTCCCGTCGACGAGGAACCACGATGTTGGCCTTCCCCGTAGACATCGTATCCATCATCGCCCCAACGCCCACGCGGAGGGTCCCGGTCAGCATATCCGCCACCGGCATCTCTGGCAGGGTCGGCCCGCACCACCTGATGCTGCTGCTGGACGCGCTGCGGATGCATTGGCGGGCGGTGCTGAGGAGGCCCGGACTGGGGCGGCCCAGCCCTAGCGGCCGGAGGCACGGCCTTGGCTGGCGCAGCCTTGGCCAGGGGCGGCGCAGCTTTGGGCGGAGGCGCGGCCCTGGCTGGCGGCGGCGGGGCAGGCTTCGGCGCCGGAGGCGGCGGCTTATGCGGAGGCGGCGGTTTTTGCGACGGGGGTGCAGGTTTGTGCGGCGGCGGTACTCCCCTTCCGCGACCCGCCATGGTCCCCGAAGCGATCGATCGAAGAGAAGGGATCCTCCTAGCGCGACCCTGCGGTAGTTTAGGAAACCCCGGCCTAGCGATCCTCCTGATCGTGATTGCCGAACGTGCATGGGAGGACACAGAGTCCAACATCGGCACAGGCAAAGGCCCATGGGCCACGGTGCTCGCGTCCGGTCTCTGGGTCACGGACTGGGCCTCATACCCAGTCCGCCCCGGCCCCAGACTCGGCACAACGAGCTCCAGCCCAGCGTCGGCACAAATCTGGTTCAAACACACGCATCGCGCCGCCCGGATCTCACCGGGACCGACGGCCGCCGGCGGCGTGTGAACCTTCGCCGGAATCACTTTCTTTTTCTTTTTTCGGGTGACCTTCGTCCACCCATCTGCCGGAAAGAAATCCGATAAGGTGACATGAGGCAAACTTACCTTAGGAAGGGGTCCTTTCCACGGCTTGATTGCCAGCGCCGCAGGTTTGCAGCCCGCCGCCGGCCTTGGCGCGGAGCTCCTCTTGTCCTTGCACCTCTCTCCCGGCATAATCTTGGAAGAAGGCGCAGCAACATCTGCCACCAACGACGACAAAGACACGGTCTTCATTGGGTCTTTGGCTGCAACCGGGTGACGATCCTCGAACTCCTCTTCTTCGTCATCAACAAGCACCCAAAACCTTCCTCCAATCCCTGGATTCGGTCTCGTGATTTGATGCTCCGAAGTGGTTAGATCGACGATCTCGATCTGCTCCTCCCCGCTAGAAGAAACCTGCAAGCGATCCAGCACGAGAATCTCGAAGAAATCAATATGCAAACGCGTACCTGTTTGAATCATCTCACCAGCTCGCAGGTACCGTCCGGCCAGAATGTCGTGCTCTTCATCCCTCACCGTCGTCCATCTTGACAGCGGGTGCACGTACACGAAACCATCCCGCCAGATCTCAACCCTCCGGTCATCTTTGTAACGGATCCTCCAACGCACTTCATCCGAAGGTTTGGCGGAAGGATCCAGATCCAGATCCGAGTCAGACTCGGAATCAGCACTCTCCGGCGGCCGCGGCCGCGCCGGAGACGGCGGCGGAGGTGATGCCGGCGGCGGCGGCACGGCCACCACCCCCTCTCCTTCCCCCTCACGTGCCTGCGTGATCAGCGGAGATGGTTCCGGCGGCGGCGGCACGGTCACCACCCCCTCTCCGTCTCAAAATAAGTGTCTCAACTTTGTACTAACTGAGGGAGTATAATGTATGTCCGTCTGCACCGGCCAGCCACCTTATCCTGCCAACTAACGCGTTCGTGTTGGATGAAATGAAGGTGTCAACCAGCTGTGTCCTAATCTCGAACTCAATAGGAGAAACAGAAAGCAGTCAAGTAGTCGTCTTCAAACGCGATAGCGTGTCCGAGTTCAGAGTGGATCGCCGACAGAGTACATAATTAAATATGCTATAGATGCTCTCCCTGCAAATTGATGATACAACGAGGCCTGACGGTTGCGTTGTTGTTATTTGATACTTGTGTTTTCATTAGGGAACAGGCTTCAGCCAAGCTTTATTATAAGCTCATGGTTCAGTACACAGTGTAGCAGAATAGAGAAACCCAGGGGATTCCTGGTTTTACATAACAGGCGTACAGAAACAGAGGAGAAAAAACAAACTTTCAGGAACGGTAAAGACGAGCTCCCCAACCTCACATGAAAAAACTACGAGTAGAAAGCAGTAGCGTCACTGGTTTTAATTTTGTTTCCTCGAGCAGTTGTTTCAGCTTGACGACGCCCCCATCAAAATCTGCTTGAAGTTTTTCCTTCCATCGTTCCTCCAGTTTTAGCACAAAGTGAATTAGAAGATAAGCATGCAAAATCAGAAAAGAAAAGCCCGCAAGAAAGATGAAAACGAGCTCCCCAACAGAACATCCTCACATATAACTCCCCTACAAGATAGCACAACAAAAAGCAGTTGTGTCATTGGTTGATTTTCCTGAAGCACTTGTTGTAGCTTGACGACGACGCCATTCATTTCAACCTAAAGCTTCTCCTTCCACAGTTTTCTCCAATGCCACAATAGAATGATAATCTTGTAAGTAAGAGCATCTACAGCGGAGCGCCAAACCTGCCGCAAACACCCGGGCAGACAGCCCGATCAATGATTGGTCACGAAAATTCGACCCAGACGGGTGTCTCAAACGGGCCTCAGATGCTTGGGCTAACCGACACCCTCATATCCAGCCCAAATATGGGGCGGATATGGGGCGTCTGAGCGCGTCCGCCACGTCGGACTGACGTTGGGGTCCCATGTGGAAACGTCCGGAAACCCGGCGGTCCAACGGACGTCTCCTCCAGTGGGTGGGTGGGGGGGGGGGGGGGGGGACGCCACGTGGCGCCGGCCCGGCTCGTCGCCCGAGGCCAAATCCGGCTATTTAAGCCAGCCGGCGTCCCTCAACCCTAGACAATCCACCTTGTCCCCTATAAGCCACCAGCCCGAGCCCATCCACCTCCTCTCTCCTGCTCTGGCGCTTTTCCCACGCTTCCCAGCTTCGCTATGGTCGGGAAGAAGATAACCACGTACGCTATGTTCACATGGGAGCGCCGGTACGAGATCGAGCAGTAGATCCGGGCGAGGCGCGTTGCCTACATCGCTGCCGGGCTGCCTGCGGACTCGCCGGAGCCGGAGGAGGAGGAGAAGGAGGAGCAGACGGAGGAGGAGTAGGAAGAGGAGCAGCAGCCAGCTTCGATGGAGGTGGCGGATCCGAAGGGCGACGAGGAGGCGGAGCAGTCGAAGCAGGAGCGGGCGCCGGCTCTAGGCTTCAACATGGAGCAGGCGGAGGCGAAGTTCGCCGTCGCCCAAGCGGACGAGATGGCGGAGCAGCTGGCCATCCTGGAGTCCATCCAGGATGAGGCCTATGTGGAGGCCAACCGGCGGTTCATCCGGCAGGAACGGGCGACGACCGACGCCCTTTTTGATAAGGTCGAAGCGGAGATGGATGCTCAGGCCGTCGCGGAGGAGCCGCAGGAGCCGGAGCTGTGGCTGCCGCCCATGTACCCGGCACCGGGCATGGAGATAGTGGACATCTCCGACGAGGACTAGGCTAGTTGATTTATGTACGTACATAGGATTTTTCTTTTCTTTGAATGATGTTGTATGGATTTAAAAAATTTAGTATGAGGTATTCGAATGCAGATGAGCAAATTTAAGGCTTAACTGTCAGTGTCTGTAGACACGCCTGGACGTGTTCGCGGATATTTGAGGGTCCGAATTTACCTACTCCGGCTGGAGATGCTCTAACATCCGAAGGACAACGGATAATTTTTTTTAAGAACGAAGACGCTAGAAGCGTCCGGTTTTAAATTAATAAAGCACACAACAAAGCAGAATGACATACACGGAGAACTTACAACCAAAAGCCCCTCGGGCCCAGCATAAGTCAAAAGTCATAAGGGTTCTTAGCCGATTAGGCAGCGAGCAAATACAAGGCCCACTGGCCGGAGACAACGGATAATTTGGCCTCAAATATGAGAACATCGCGAGCAGAAGAACAAATCCAGATCAACGTCCGTGTCCCAAAAAACTCCCCTACAGATTCAGAGTCGTAGCCCAGCGATTGGCATGCCACAAACAACACCAGCTACACTTCTACTTAGATACAACCCCCCTAAACATATTAAAGAAGAAAATCTCTTCATATTTCTTCATAATAAAGAGTAGGATGCTCTCTTCTGAAAATACGTCACCGCGCCACCGACGTAGATATATTTTAGGTTGTCTTATAATGTAAGATGTTTTTTTGACAGTACGCTAGAGTCAAAATAAGTCTTAGATTATGGGATGGAGGTAGTAATAACTACTAGCGGATCCAATTTTTAAAATATTTTTTGAATTGTTTCATAATTCCGAACACTTTTTAAATCCTGTGAAAATGCGAACATAATTTGGAAATCTCAATTTTTTTTTGGAAAAATAGGAACAAAACGGAAAACATTAACATTTTTTAAAATCACAAGCAATTTTATGTAAACACAAACATTATTTGAAAAACGGGAATATAATTAAGAGTGCGAACATTTTTGAAATTATGAACCTTTTTTTAAAACACGAACTTTTTGTGAAATACCTCCAACATTTTTCGAATTTGTTAACAAATATGACAAAACAAGTACTTTTTTAAGTTGGAGGTCTCGATGATCCACCAACATGCCAACCATCAGACCAAAGCAAAACAGAGTCTCTTGAGTTAACAGTAACAGTGGCAACTGCTCTGTAATTATCAGCCAACTTGAAAACATCCTTCCACCAGAAAGAACCACATAGAACGAAGAAAACCATACTGACTTCTATGGATGCACTTCAAAATAACTTGTTGCAGACGGTTTTCCAGAAGCTTGGTGAGAAACTTTAGGCAGGTGTTGGTCAAGGAGATTGGCCTGTAATCATTTGGGCTCTCGGGGTTAATCATTTTAGGAATCAGAGTAATGAAAGAAGCATTAATTCCTTGCAAACTAAGATTGTCAAGAGCAAATTCATCAATTAATTGCATGAAATAATTTTCAATGATGTTCCAACAATTTTTTTCACAAAAGGCCATTGAACCCATCCGGCCCAGGTGGCCGGTCCGTGGGCAGATCCTTGAGCACCGCAGTGATTTCCTACTGAGAAAAAGGCCTAGTCAGATCATCCAGACCATCCACTTTATGCAAGAGCTCATCTAGGTTAAAGCCCATTTGCACACCTTGGGCCTGGCCCATTCTATATTTAAAAGAATTCCAGAGCATTCCCGCCATCTGCTCATGATCAGATACCACAACATCATCGTCCGATCGAAGGCTAGTTATGGAATTCTTCCTCATGTGCTTGATAACCCACAAGTATATGGGATCGCAACAGTTTTCGAGGGTAGAGTATTCAACCCAAATTTATAGATTCTACACAAGGGGAGTCAAATAATACTTGTAAGTATTAGCAGCTGAGTTGTCAATTCAACCACACCTGAAGATTAATTATCTGCAGCAATATGATCAGTAGCACAGTAATATGATAGTTTTGGTAGCAGTGATAATAGTAGCAGTAACGGTAACAGTGATAGTAATGATTTTGTAGCAAGTGTAACAGTAACATCAGCAGTAGTAACTTAGCAAGAACAATATATGAAAATTCGTAGGCATTGGATCGGTGAATTCGTTGGATGATATTCATCATATAACAGTCATAACCTAGGGCGATACAAAACTAGGTCCAGTTCATAAATATAATGTAGGCATGTATTCCGTAAATAGTCATACGTGCTTATGGAAAGAACTTGCATGACATCTTTTGTCCTACCCTCCCGTGGTAGCGGGGTCCATAAGGAAACTAAGGGATATTAAGGCCTCTTTTTAATAGAGAACCGGAACAAAGCATTAGCACATAGTGAATACATGAACTCCTCAAACTACGGTCATCACCAGAAAGTATCCCAATTACTGTCACACTGGGGTTTACGGATCATAACACGTAATAGGTGAATATGACTGGCAAGATCGGATCTAGAACATAGATATAATGGTGATAACATAAACGGTTCATATCTGAAATCATGGCACCCGGGCCCAAAGTGACAAGCATTAGGCATGGCAAAGTCATAACAGCATCAATCTCAGAACATAATGGATACTAGGGATCAAGCCCTAACAAAACTAACTTGATTACATGATGAATCTCATCCAACTCCTCACCGACCAGCGAGCCTACGAAGGAATTACTCACTCCCGGTGGGGAGCATCATGGAATTGGCGATGGAGAAGGGTTGGTGATGACGAAGCTCGAAGATCTCCCTCTCTGAAGCACCAAACAGGCTCCAAATCTGGCCTCATGACGAAGAACATGAGGTGGTGGCGGCTCCGTATCATGAAACGCGATAATTCTTTCTCCCTGATTTTTTTCTCCAAAAATAGGATTTTATAGAGTCGGAGTCAGGGTCTGCGGGGCCACCAGGTGGGCACAACCCACCTGGGCGCGCCTGGAGGGGGGGCGCGCCCTGGTGGGTTGTGCTCACCCAGGGGCCCCCCTCCGGTGGTTCTTGGCTCCAGTATTTTTCTTTTATTCCATAAAAATTCTCCAAAAAGTTCCGTTCCATTCCGAGAACTTTTATTTCTGCACAAAAGCAACACCATGGTAGTTCTGCTGAAAACAGCGTCAGTCTGGATTAGTTTCATTCAAATCATGCAAATTAGAGTCCAAAACAAGAGCAAAAGCGTTAGGAAAAGTAGATACGACGGAGACGTATCAACTCCCCCAAGTTTAAACCTTTGCTTGTCCTCAAGCAATTCAGTTGATAAACTAAAAGTGAAAAAGAAAAACTTTTACGAACTCTTTTGTTCTTGTTTACATAAATAAGCTTAAGCAGCACCCAGGTTTTCAGCAAAGATTATAACTAGCCATGTCAGCAATAACTCTTAGAAATTATATTAACTCATATCAATGGCATAAACAACTAGCGAGCAATAATAAAATATCTGAAATGACAACACTTTGTCAAAACAATCGTGATATAATATGACAACAGTGGTATCTCTCTAGCCCTTTCTGAGACCGCAAAACATAAATGCAGAGCACCTCCAAAGTTCAAGTAGCCACTAAACATTGTAATTCATGGTAGAAAAGATCCAGTCATGATGTAGCCAACATTAGCTATACATAATGCATGAGGATGACAATAGTGCTCTCAGATCTGGCGCTTATTTGAGAAGGTGATGACACAACATAAAATTAAATAGATAGTCCCTTCGCAGAGGGAAGCAGTGATTTGCAGCGGTGCCAGAGCTCAGATTTTTAAAACATAGATAAATGAAATTTTGAGAAATGCACCCTTCCTGTTTACTTCGCGACCATTAGTTATCGATATCTTCCATGCTAAACACATTAGTGGCGGTTCCCAAGCGATAAAAGTAAAGGTTTACTCCCCCTCCACTAACAAACACACTCCACGGCTAGCCGAATCCACGGGTACCGTCCATACCAACATCATTCCTGGGGGAGTTTTGTTTAATTATTTGCAATTTTTGATTTCGGGACTGGGAATCCCTATTACCGCCCCTCTCGTGCAAGGACGAGTGAATAAACACTCATCATGAGAATAAACCGCTTAGCATGGAAGATATCGACTACCTCCTGTCGCTCTATGAACAATCTAGGCACACAAAAACGGATGTTTATTTGAAGTTTTTAGAGGTGGCGATTGCAAATTTACTTAGAACGGCAGGGTAATACCGCATATAGGTAGATATGGTGGACTCATCTGGGATAACTTGGGTTTTAGGATTTTGATGCACAAGCATTATTCCCGCTTAGTGCAGGCGAAGGCTAGCAAATAGGTTGAGAAGCAGCCAGCTAGAGAGCGAAAACGGTCATGAACATGCATTATACATAAGTAACATTGGATACTAGCATGAGTAGGATATGAACACCATGAACATAAATATCATAGAGGCTATGTTGGTTTTGATTCAACTACATGCATGAACATGTGCCAAGTCAAGGCACTTGAAACATTCACAGGAGGATACCATATCATCATACCACATCACAATCATTTTAATGCATGTTGACATCCAAGATAAATCATTATCCACTCCTAACTACTTAAGCATGGCATGAGAAACTATAATCTCTAATTGTCATTGCAAACATGTTTGATCATAATAGGCTGAATCATGGATACTAGGTTAAACATATTTACAAAAATAGAACAAGTTGAGTTCATACCCATTTCTCTCTGCCACAGCCAGTTCATCAAATATCGTCATTATTGCCTTTCACTTGCGTGACCGAATGATATAGAAATAATAGTAGTGCAAGAGTATCGTGGACTAAGCTGGAATCTACAAACATTTTATTCAAAAAGGAGAAGACAAGATAATATGGGCTCTTTGTTAGATAAATATCAATGCATATGAGAGCCACTCGACATTTTCATCGTGGTCTTCTCCTTGGTATGACTCAATAAAAGGAAAAGAATCTCAGAGAAACACACTGAAATATTTTTGGAGTTTTTAGTTTTTCTTGAAGAAAGCAAATTAAAGAGAAAAACAAAAACAAGAAAAACTATTTACACGGGAGAGCTCCCAACAAGCAAAAGAAGAACAAGAAAATCTTTTTGGGTTTTCTTTTTAATACTACAACTAGTTAAACTAGAAAGGAAAACCGAAAAGAAGCAAGAAACATTTTTTTTGATTTTTTCAAAGTTTTTCAAACACACAAGAAGAAAGCAAGAAAATAAATCTAGCATGGATAGTACAATGAAAAAGTGTGAACACCGACAACTGGAATGAAATGTGTGAACATGAATGTAATGTCGGTGGAAATACATACTCCCCCAAGCTTAGGCTTTTGGCCTAGCTTGGTAATCACCATCCGCGGCCTGCATAATAGTCAGAGTGGTAGCTCACGGAGGCTCTTGGTGCAGCCTCCTCGGCTTGCCGAGCAGCCACGACCTCCGTGTTGTGTGCACGGGCCTCGTTCTCAAAAACATTATACCTTCCTTTCCTGTGAAAATCAAAGAGAGCAGGCGCAGGCAAAAAGGTATGCACAATGGATTCTTTATTGAACCGCAATTTATAGGTATAATCATTGATTTCGCCCTTAAGGAACTTATGGCGCTTCATGGCCTCAAAGTCTAAGTACTGAGTGGGTAGGATAGGGTCATTAGGCCAAGGTGATACACCCAACTCCTTTGCTAAACGTGAAGCATAAATCCCACTATAAAAATATCCACTACCAGCGTTGTGTTGTAGTCTGTGTGCGACAATCGCCCCAAGGTTATAACATTTAATACCGGTGAGAGCAGTGTGTATGAGGCTCAAGTCAGGAGCACAAAGTGTACTACAGTCTTGCTTGCCTACGATGCATTTGCCATTAAATAGTGCAAAGTATTGAATTGATGGGAATGAATACTTTTTATTCTACCTTGTGTCACCCCTTTGTCCTCGCCGTAACAAAGATTGATCAAGAATGACTCATACTCAGATCTTGGTGGCTCGTCCAGCGAACCCCAAAACGGAATTTTACACACACCACTAAACGTGTCTAGAGGCATGGTAATTGGACGGTCATAAAGTTTAAACTAAACTCTAGACTCACGAGGATGGAATTTAAATTCTTTAGTAAACGATTCTGTAAGGCTGAGATACTGGATGCACTTATCTTCAATGTAGGGACCGCGCTCGGCGTTGTAAACATATTGCTCAATTTCTTCTTTAATACCTGCACTCATCATGAAATCGTCGCTCGACCATAAGGATGATTTGATAGCGGCATCCCGTACTGAACTTGCACTTGGTTCAACATAAGACTGACGAGTTGAGCCACTGCTAGACGATGCCTCCGAGGGCCTCCTCCTTGAAGAACTCCTTCCAAAGAAGTTCATTTTATTCGCATACAATTTCTGAAAATTTTCTGGGACACAAAGTTTTTGTTAACAAAACTTCACAAGATTGATAGCAACTACTCATAAGGAGGCATAGAGGCTATATTGAGCGTTCAAACTACTTAGAACTCTAAGAATTCAACATGCAAGCTCATCTACAGCAGCACCAAGAGTAGCTAATTATTCAAAATATAATCCACTAAAGCAAAAACTAATTGGGGTAATGGAGGAGTCACATACCAAGTAACAATCCCCCAAAACTGTTTCAGAAACGGAGCTTCGAGCAAAGAGATCGAAATCCACGGGTTTGAGAGCAAGAACATGAGAGAGAGAGAGAGAGAGAGCAATGGTGATTTTTTTTTCTGGAGGTAGGTGATGACATGGGATAAAGAGATAAGTGAGGGGGCCCACGTGGGACCACAACCCACTAGGGCGCGCCTGGGGCTGCTGGTGCGCCCAGGTGGGTTGTGCCCACCTGGTGCACCCCCCTTTGATGTTATTTGCACTATAAATTCAGAAATATTCAGAAAAAAATCATATTAAATTTTCAGGGCATTCTGAGAACTTTTATTTTTGGGTCATTTTTTATTGCACGGGAAATTCAGAAAACAGACAAAACATGGCATTTTATTTTATTTAACTAAGAAAACCAAAAGTTGGGAGCAGAAGGTTGTGCTTACTAAATTCATCAACTTCATACCACTCAAAAATGATCATTTAGTAAGGTTGATCAAGTCTTATTAACAACCACCTTCGATTAGCATGAAACCGAAGAACTTTCATAAGAAACTAAGTTACCTCAGCGGGGATATGCATGTCCCCAACAATAAGCATTTCATATTTCTTTTTGGCAGTAGGTAGAGGTAGTTGAAAACTTCCAATAGTGAGTGTCAGAGATTTTTCAATAACATTAATACCATTCACTTGGAATTGTTTCTTCGGAAAGTGCAGCGTATGTTCATTACCATTGATATGAAAAGTGACCTTGCTTTTATTGCAATCAGTAACAACCCATGTAGTATTCAAAAAGGGTCTACCAAGGATAATCGACATATTGTCGTCCTCGGGCATCTCAAGTATAACAAAGTCAGTTAAGATAGTAACATTTGCAACAACAACAGGCACATCCTCACAAATACCGATAGGTATGGCAGTTGATTTGTTAGCCATTTGCAAAGATATTTCAGTAGGTGTGAGTTTATTCAAATCAAGTCTTTTATATAAAGAGAAAGGCATAACACTAACACCAGCTCCTAGATCACACAAAGCAGTCTTGACATAATTTCTTTTGATGGAGCAAGGTATAGTTGGTATTCCCGGATCTCCAAGTTTTTTAGGTACTCCATCCTTAAAATAATAATTAGCAAGCATGGTGGAGATTTCAGCTTCCGGTATTTTTCTCTTATTAGTGATTATGTCTTTCATATATTTTGCATAAGGGGTCATCTTTAATATATCAGTCAAGCGAGTGCACAAGAAGACTGGCTTAAGCATTTTAGCAAAGCATTCAAATTCTTCATCGTCTTTCTTCTTAGTTGATTTAGGTGGAAAGGGCATGGGTTTTTGATCCCATGGTTCTCTTTCTCTTCCATGTTTTCTAGCAACAAAGTCTCTTTTATCATATCTTTTATTTTTAGGTTGTGGGTTATCAAGATCAACAGCTGGTTCTATTTCAACATCATTATCTGGTTGTTTATCATTGTCTGGTTGAGTGTCTTCATGAACATCATCATTATCTTTTTCATTATCACTAGATGAGTGTTCATTACCAGATTGAGTTTCAGCATCAGAAATAGAAACATCATTATCATTATCAGGAGGTTTTTCTACTTCAGATTCACTAGAGGTATGCAAAGTCCTACCATATTTCTTTTTATTCTTCTTTTTAGAAGAACTAGGTGCATCAGTGTTAATTCTTTGAGAGTCTTGTTCAATTCTTTTAGGATGTCCCTCAGGATAAAGTGGTTCCGGAGTCATTTTACCTCCTCTAGTTGCTACTCTAACAGCAAAGTCATTTATATTATTATTCATTTCATCAAGCAACTCTCTTTGAGATTTAGCAACTTGTTCTAGTTGAGTTTGAACCATAGAAGCATGTTTCCCTACACCTCTTACATCATTAGTGATTTTGAATAACAAGTCACTCAAACGAGCAATCATATTGGAGTTGTATTTCAATTGTTTCATACCATTTTCATTGAAGTGATCTTGTTCTCTAATGTTGGTGTCAAACTCATAAAGGCATTGACTAGGATGTTTATTGTAAGGAATATCACTTTCATCAAACTTCATTAAAGAATTTACCTCTACCACCTTTGGTGGTGGTGTGTCAAGTCCATGTATTTCTTCAATAGGACACTACAGGAATCAGCTGTTTTGCCGTCTGCCACGACAGATGGCAAAGGACCAGAAAGCGGATGGCAAACATCTTTGCCGTCAGCCGCGGACGGCAAACCTGCCCAGCCCTGTAAACACTGGCAAAGAGCTGATTTGCCGTCTAATTTTTGCCAGCGGATGACAAAGACCCCTTTGCTGTCGGTCGTGGACGGCAAAGAAGGTGGACGGCAAACAACTGATGGTAGCCACATTAGGTGGCTAACTGGAGGCTTTGCCGTCTGCCTTGTGACGTCAGCAGACGTGTCACGCCACCCGGCTCTTTACCGTCTGCCACTGACGGCAAACATCTTCAGGCTTTGCCGTCTGCCACGGATGGCAAAGTGACCAAATGGGTCAGCTCCCAGGTTGCACAGGTTGCTGCCACGTGGCCTCTTTGCCGTCTGTGGCTGACGGTAAAGACCCCTTTGCCGTCGGTGGCCAACGGCAAAGTGTCTGTATTGTTACTGTTTTTTCTGTTTTCTGTTATATCCCTGCATTTTCAAAAGACATATATGATATATATAGATTCAACCTCAAACATAGCCCATGTATCCAACATCTAGCAGTCCATCAATGCAACAGAACACATAGGGTATTAAAAGATCCAATACATACATAGTTTCACGTAGTTCATCCATATATACATACATAGTTTCACATTGTTCATCAATACAAATGAAAACAAAAACTAAACACTAGCAGTCCATCAATGCTGCTTCCATGAAGTAAATGAAACCTGCAAAAATGGGAGTAAGAAAGTTAGAAGAATAAGAATACTATAAGCCGCAAAGAAGAAGAAGAAGAAGAAGAGAGAAGAGAAGAAGAAGAATGAAGCCCACTTGCCCATACTCTAAGACACGAACGAATCGCACGACTGCACACTATACGATAAGACTCATACGACAAAGAAGAATAAGGAGTAAGAGATGGAGAAAAAGAAAGAAGAGAAAAGAAGAATAAAGTATTTTCTTCTTCTTCTTATTCTTCTTTTCTCATCTTTCTTCTTCTCTTCTATCTTTTTATCCTTTTCCTTTTCTTTCCTTCTCATTCTCATTCTTCTTCTTTTATTCTTTCTTTTTCTTCTCTTTCTTCTTCTATTCTTTCTTTTTCTCCTCTTCCTTGTTTTTCTTCTTCTTATTCCTTATTTGTGTCATTTTAGAGCTAACTTAGGTAATTATGCCATTTTTGAGCTAACTAAGCTTATTATGTCAATTTGGAGGAAAATAAGGTAAGTATAGGTCATTTTTGTGTTAACCTAGGTGATGATGCCATTTTAGAGCCAAGTTAGGTAAGTATAGCTCATTTTTTATCTAACTTGGGTAATTATGCCATTTTGGAGGAAAATAAGCTAAGTATGTGGCATAATAGGGCTAACAAGCATGTACGAAGCTAAGTATGCATTTGTTAAGCAAAACACTAGAGAAAACTTACCGTCATCACAACAAATGCGATCAAGATCGCAACTAAGGTAACAATTGATCCAACGGCATAATGATACCAAGCCTCATTATCAATGGCATATTTTCTAATCTTACTAATCTTCAAGCGCATTGCATCCATCTTCAAGCGCATTGCATACATCTTGATCTTGTGATCATCGACGACATCGGCAACATACAACTCCAATTTCATCTTCTCTTCTTCAATTCTTTTCATTTTTTCTTTCAAATACTCGTTTTCTTTTTCAACTAAATTTAACTTCTCGACAAGAGGGTCGGTTGCAATTTCCGGTTCACATACCTGCTAGATAAAAATATCTCTATGTCAACTTGATGGGCATAATTGTCATAAATGCGAAATGCAACAAATAGTTATAAATGAGAATATACCACATCCGAATCATAAACCGGACGAGGGCCGACAGGGACGGATATCAAGACCATGGCACTATGTATAACAAACAATCATACAAGTAAGAAAATCATACAATCATACAAGTAACTATATAAATCAAGTACAACATAATTTTTTTGAATACCTAACATGAACTAACAATATTTATATATGTATATAATACAAATTGAATACCTGACATGAACTAATAATAATCTTGATCGTCGGGTTCCATAAATGCTCCGGGATCAATAAATGCATCATCATCATCATCACTATCATCAATGACGTGCTCATCGGGTTCAGCGGCATCAACATGTGGAAGGCCACCTTTATGTAATCGGTCAAGCAATGACAGGTCATCCGCAGTAGTAACCTCTTCTTGTTTCGGCTCTTCTTGTTCAGGCTCAGGGGTGAAGTCGGATTCACTGTCGCTGTCTACTTCAATATTCTGGGGTGAAGTAGAGCGTTTCTTGAAGCGTTTTCTGGAAAGACGTGTTTCTTGGAAGAATTCACCTTCATATGTGTCTGGGTTAATGTGAGGTTCATAATCCTCTTCATTGGGGGGAGGTGGTCTAACACGTGGCGGCACTTCATAAATGACATCCCAACCATTCAGATTTGGATCAGTTTGGCAGGCCCACGGTAGATATAAAACTTGGGTTGCCTGTTGAGCCGTAATATAGACATCGGGAACATGCCTTTGGCTTTGTCCAGTGCTGCTTTCCTTTCGGTTCACGCATGTTTTGTAATGGTCTATCACATAGCGCCTCTTGATCGACTCTAGCCTTAGTATTATCCTTTGACTTCCCCTCTACGCCGAGCAATGTACCAAAAAGGGCCTCGGTGAATCACGTCAATGTTGTGTGGGCAAAGGAGGTCTTTGAAGTAAGGCAGATCCCACAAGCATGTCTTGTGAGTCCAGGCGTGTTCCGAATTATACCCCTTGAAATACCCTGGACGCTCTAGATCTGGCTCGAGAGCATTTAACTGATCCAGGGTCTCTTGGCCTGTCAACGCAGGTGGTGCAGAGTTTTTGACAACTCTACCTTTGATGAAGTTCTTCTTGTCTTTTCTGAACTTATGGCGAGGATCCAGGAACTATCTATGCAAGTCGAAGCAAGAATACTTGCGACCCGCCTGCAGCCAACGAAACTCAAGAGCTGCCTTGCATGTGGGGCAGGGGAACCTTCCATGCACACACCAGCCAACGAATAGCGCATACGCCGGCAAGTCATGCATCGAGTACATGTACCAGACACACATTATGAAGTTCTTTTTGCTAGCGGCGGCGTATGTCTTGAACCCATTATCCCAAGCTTCTTGCAATTCATCCTTGAGCGGCTGCATGTACACATTCATATTCTTCCCCGGATAGTTGGGCCCTGGAATTATCAACGTCAGGAAAATGTTCTTTCTTTGCATAATCTGTCCGGGGGGGGGGGAGGGAGATTGAGTGGAATGACAAATACGGGCCAACAACTGTATTGGGTTGGCATCAGACAAAACACATTGAACCCATCCGTGCTGATGGCGACTCGAGGATGCCTTGGATCTGCCCTTTTTTGCTCATGTAATTCATCGAAGCGCTTCCATGCAGAACCATCCGATGTGTGTACCATCATCAGATTCCCATCTGCATCTAGTTCAGTTCTTTTGCCCATTTTGTGCCATGCCATCTATCTTGCCATCTCTTCGACCATGAAAAGACGTTGAAGTCTTGGTACGATTGGCAAATACCGACGAACATTAACTGGGATTTTGGTCTGCGTCTTCTCACCCATACCGTTGTCTACCACAACATACCTGGAAGACTTGCAAGTGGGACAATAGTTCAAGTCCGCATACTCAAGCCTAAATAAGGCACATCCTTTCTCACAGGCATGTATCTTCTCATAGGGCATCTTAAGTGCACGGAGGATTTTGTCCGACTGGTACAGGTTTGCAGGCATTACATGGCCTTTGGGTAGAAAGCGTCCAAATACTATCATCATCACATCGTAGCATTCTCTGCCCAAGTTGAATTGAGCCTTCAGAGCCATTACTTGTGAGATGGCATCCAGCTGACAAAGCTCAGTGTGCTCGTGGAGAGGACGTTTTGAAGACTCCAACATTTCATTGAAGGCCTTTGCAGATTCCTCCATCTCATCGTCCAAATCCCAAGCATCATCAAAGTCTTGCACCATGTCTTCCATCCCGGTACCATGCTCATCGGTGCGACGACGAACCACCTCAGCTCTGACACGTTGGGCAGACTCACCATGAAATGTCCACACTGTATATCTGGGCGTAAAACCACTCTTCTGGAGGTGTTTGCCCATTTCTTCCTCTGTCCTCTTATGCCAATTGTCGCACTGGACACAGGGGCACCAGGTTTTCTTCTGGCCATTTGCAAATGCGGCTCTCACAAACCCCTTGATTTTTGTTAACCATTCATTGGTCATGTCTTTTTGACTAGTGTGACCGGTGTACATCCACGCACGATCACTCATCTTGCCTACCTACACTCTAATAGGTAAAGATATGTCCATCAGCATGTATATTCATCAGTTAATCTAGTTTGTCAATTTTATTACGTCCATGCAACCTACACTCTAATAGGTAAAGATAGGTCCTAATCCCACCCGAGTGTGTGTAGATTGATTACGTTCTCCATGCTCTACCCCATTCCGAGACAAAATTTTGGCAGCACCTCCCCACTATTCTCCAAATACACGTCTCGACAAAAAGCCGAGAGAATGTGCATCTGGAGAACAACAGGGAGGCGCTGCCGAAATTTTGTCTCGGAATGGGGTAGAGCATGGAGAACGTACCCAATCTACACATACTTGGGCTATCCATGGAAATCGCTGGACAATCCGAATGAGCTACGGTGATAAATATGCAACTGAATGCATATTTATCGATGCAACCCTTTCGGACGGGAGACGCATACTGGTTACGCGACTGTAGTTATCTAGCTAGTGTCATCCGCACGAAGGCCGGAACAGAGCAAATAATTAAGGGGGGGAGGAGGAGATGTCATTTGTGATCAACCACGACCGCAGGGGCGGAGCTCGTCGAACACCAGACCCTCACAGCGACGAAACAACTGCACATTTAAATCGAAAGATGAGTAACATAGCACTATTGTTTTTGCCATCAACATAACTAAATATTTACAACAGTATGCCACTGAAATATATGTCATTAAGGGTTCCGTCGACGTCGAGGCACCCCTCTTCTTCTTCTTCCTCTTCTTCCTCCTCTTTTTCTAATTATTCTTATTTTCTTCTTCTTTTTTCAGAACTAAACCTAAACCTAAAACTAAACTAAACTAAACGTAAACCTAACACTAAAACTAAAACTAAATCTAAACTAAACATAAACCTAAAACTAAAAAACACAGAAAAAAAAGAGGAGGAGGAGGAGCTCACTGCAGGGGAGGGGGCGGCCTGTGGAGGAGGGGGGCGGCACGGCGGAGGAGGTCCTCGGCAGGGGAGGGGAGCGGCGCCGCGGCCTTCCTCACGGCGGGCTCGGGCGGCCGCCGCAGGGGAGGGGCGTCGTGGCCGAGGCGGCGGGCGGCGGGTCGGGGCGGCGGCGGGGGGGGGGGGGGGGAGGGGCGGCGGGGGGTGGGTGGGGGGCCGGGGCGGGGCGGTGGGGGCCGGGGGCGGGGCGGTGGGGTTAGGCGGGGGTCGAGGGCCCGCGGCGGGGGGTCACGACGGCGGGGGCGCGGTGGGGTCGGGGCGGGGCGGCGGGGGTCACGGCGGCGGGGCTGGGGGGGGCTGGGGGCGGGGCGGCGGGGGCGCGGTGGGGGTCGGGGGTGGGCGGCGGGGGCACGGCGCGGTTGGGTTGGGGGAGGAGAGAGAGAGAAGAGAGAGAGGCATGGGGGTGCGCCGTTATTAGCCGTTAGGTATTAACCTCTTTGCCGTCCGCTAACGGATGGCAAAGATGGTTTGCCATCCGCTAGCAGACGGCAAAGAGGTGGGGGTGGTGGGCCATTACAGCAGTGTCATCCACTGGACCCCACCCAGCTCTTTGCCGTCCGCTAGCGGACGACAAAGAATCTTTGCCGTCAGCTAGGTGATGGCAAAGAACTGGCTGATGGCAAATAGTATCTTTGCCATCAGCCAGTTCTTTGCCGTCTGTTTTTTGTAAGCGGACGGCAAAGACCTTCTTTGCCGTTAGCTAGACGACGGCAAAGAACGGGCTGATGGCAAATTCCCCGATTCCAGTAGTGGGAGGTAAATTTTTAACATCCTCTGCTTTAATACCTTTCTCCTTCATGCTTTTCTTTGCCTCTTGCATATCTTCAGGACTGAGATATAAGATACCTTTCTTCTTCAGAGTGGGTTTAGGCGGTGGTTCAGGAAGAGTCCAATCATCATAATTTTTTAATATATTATTCAATAATTCCTCATCTTGTTCAACAGTTCGTTCCCTGAAAACACAACCAGCACAACTGTCTAGGAAGTCCCTAGAAGCATCGGTTAGTCCATTATAGAAGATATCAAGTATTTCATTTTTCTTAAGAGGATGATCAGACAAATCATTAAGCAATTGGAGAAGCCTCCCCCAAGCTTGTGGGAGACTCTCTTCTTTAATTTTCACAAAATTAAATATTTCCTGTAAGGCAGCTTGTTTCTTATGAGCAGGAAAATATTTTTCAGAGAAGTAATAAATCATATCCTGGGGACTACGCACACAACCAGGAGCAAGTGTATTGTACCATATCTTAGCATCACCCTTTAATGAGAACATAAATAATTTGAGAATATAGTAGTAGCGAATCTTCTCATCATGAGCAAATAGGGTGGCTATATCATTTAATTTAGTGAGGTGTGCCACAACAGTTTCAGTTTCATAGCCATGGAAAGGATCAGATTCAACCAAAGTAATTAACTCTGGGTCGACAGAGAATTCATAATCCTTATCATCAACAAAGATAGGTGAAGTAGCAAACTTAGGATCACATTTCATTGTAGCATTCAAAGATTTTTCTTTCAGTTTGCACAATAATTTCTTAAGATCATCTCTATCATTGCAAGCAAGAAAATCTCTAGCTGTCTCCTCATCCATAACATAACCTTCGGGTAGAGTTGGGCCTAATAGGTGTTTCAAGATTTTCAGTTTTAAGTACTTCATCAGTTTCAATAATTTCATCAGTTTCAGCATTCTCAATATCTTTAGCTCTAGCAATTTGTTGATCAAGAAAATCACCTAGTGTCATATTATCATCAAGCAAGGTACTAGCATCATCATGAGTAGCATTCATAGCAGAAGTAGCATCATCAATAACTTGCGACATATCAGGATTAATAGCATCTGGTGGTGTTGCAAGTCTACTCAAAATAGAAGGTGAATCAAGTGCAGAGTGTGATGGCAGTTCCTTACCTCCCCTCGTCTTAGAGGAAAAAAAATCTTAGTCTTAGTATCCTTCAGATTCTTCATAGTGATAAATAGATAATAATCCCAAGTGACTCAACAAATATAGCTATGCTCCCCGGCAACGGCGTCAGAAAAAGGTCTTGATAACCCACAACTATAGGGGATCGCAACAGTTTTCGAGGGTAGAGTATTCAACCCAAATTTATAGATTCGACACAAGGGGAGCCAAAGAATACTTGTAAGTATTAGCAGCTGAGTTGTCAATTCAACCACACCTGGAGATTAATTATCTGCAGCAATATGATCAGTAGCACAGTAATATGATAGTTTTGGTAGCAGTGATAATAGTATCAGTAACGGTAACAGTGATAGTAATGATTTTGTAGCAAGTGTAACAGTAACATCAGCAGTAGTAACTTAGCAAGAACAATATATGGAAAATTCGTAGGCATTGGATCGGTGAATTCGTTGGATGATATTCATCATATACCAGTCATAACCTAGGGCGATACAAAACTAGGTCCAGTTCATAAATATAATGTAGGCATGTATTCCGTAAATAGTCATACGTGCTTATGGAAAGAACTTGCATGACATCTTTTGTCCTACCCTCCCATGGCAGCGGGGTCCATAAGGAAACTAAGGGATATTAAGGCCTCCTTTTAATAGAGAACCAGAACAAAGCATTAGCACATAGTGAATACATGAACTCCTCAAACTACGGTCATCACTGGAAAGTATCCCAATTACTGTCACACTGGGGTTTACGGATCATAACACGTAATAGGTGAATATGACTTGCAAGATTGGATCTAGAACATAGATATAATGGTGATAACATGAACGATTCAGATCTGAAATCATGGCACCCGGGCCCAAAGTGACAAGCATTAAGCATGGCAAAGTCATAACAACATCAATCTCACAACATAATGGATACTAGGGATCAAGCCTTAACAAAACTAACTCGATTACATGATGAATCTCATCCAACTCCTCACCGACCAGCGAGCCTACGAAGGAATTACTCACTCCCGGTGGGGAGCATCATGGAATTGGCAATGGAGAAGGGTTGGTGATGATGAAGATCGAAGATTCCCCTCTCCGGAGCCCCAAACGGGCTCCAGATCTGGCCTCCCGACGAAGAACAGGAGGTGGCGGCGGATTCGTATCGTGAAACGCAATAATTCTTTCTCCCTAATTTTTTTCCTCCAAAAATAGGAATTTATAGCTTCGGAGTCAGGGTCTGCGGGGCCACCAGGTGGGCACAACCCACCTGGGCGCAGAGTGGGGGGGGGGGGCGCTGCTACTTCTTGAGCTTGCGTTGGTTTTTCCCTTGAAGAGGAAAGGGTGATGCAGCAAAGTAGAGATAAGTATTTCCCTCAGTTAAGAACCAAGGTATCAATCCAGTAGGAGATACACGCAAGTCTCCAATCTATACACCTGCACAAACAATCAAATACTTGCACCCAACGCGATAAAGGGGTTGTCAATCCCTTCACAGTCACTTGCAAAGGTGAGATCTGATAGAGATACATATAAAAGCTTACTAAAACATAAAACAAAATAGAAGTAAATAAATTATAGCAAGGTATTTTTGGGTTTTTTGGTTTATAGATCTGAAAATATATGATGGAAAATAGACTCGGGGGCCATAGGTTTCACTAGAGGCTTCTCTCTTGAAGGCAAATAATATGGTGGGTGAACAAATTACTGTCGAGCAATTGATAGAAAAGCGCAAAGTTATGACGATATCCAAGGCAATGATTATGAATATAGGCATCACATCCATGTCAAGTAGACCGAAACGATTCTGCATCTACTACTATTACTGCACACATCGACCGCTATCCAGCATGCATCTAGAGTATTAAGTTCATAAGAACGGAGTAACGCCTTAAGTAAGATGACATGATGTAGAGGGATAAACTCAAGCAATATGATGAAAACCCCATCTTTTTACCCTTGATGGCAACAATACAATACGTGCCTCGCTACCCCTACTTTGTCACTGGGTGAGGACACCGCAAGATTGAACCCAAAACTAAGCACCTCTCCCATTGCAAGAAGAACCAATCTAGTTGGCCAAACCAAATGGATAATTCGAAGAGAAATACAAAGATATCAAATCATGCATATAAGAATTCAGAGAAGATTAAAATAATATTCATAGATAAACTAATCATAAATCAACAATTCATCGGATAGATCTCCAAGAACAACGAGGAGAACATGGTATTGAGGATCAAAGAGAGAGAAGAAGCCATCTAGCTACTAGCTATGGACCCGTAGGTCTGTGGTAAACTACTCACACTTCATCGGAAGGGCAATAGAGTTGATGTAGAAGCCCTCCATGATCGAATCCCCCTCCGGCAGGATGCCAGAAAAGGCCCCAAGATGGGATCTCACGGGTATAGAAGGTTACGGCAACGGAAAAGTATTTTGGTGGACGCTTCTGGTGGTTTGGGAATATTTCTGAATTTATAGGCCAGGGTGGCGCCCCCCTAGGGTGCGCCCTAAGGGCTTGTGGAGCCCTCGGGACTCTTCTGCCTTCCTCTCCAAGTCCTACGTGTGTCTTCTGGTCCAAGAAAAATCATCGCGAAAGTTTTATTCCGTTTGGTATTCCTTTTCTATAAAACTCAAAAACAAGGAAAAAATAGAAACTGCCACTGGGCTCTAGGTTAATAAGTTAGTCCCAAAAATAATATAAAATAGCATATTAATGCATATAAAACGTCCAAAACAGATAATATAATAGCATGGAACAATCAAAAATTATAGATACGTTGGAGACGTATCACGCGCCCTGGTGGGTTGTGCTCACCCAGGGGCCCCCCTCCGGTGGTTCTTGGCTCCAGTATTTTTCTTTTATTGCATAAAAAATTCTCCAAAAAGTTCCATTCCATTCCGAGAACTTTTATTTCTGCACCAAAACAACACCATGGTAGTTCTGCTGAAAACAACGTCAGTCCGGGTTAGTTTCATTCAAATCATGCAAATTAGAGTCCAAAACAAGAGCAAAAGCATTAGGAAAAGTAGATACAACGGAGACGTATTAGCGCTCAGTTGCCATGGCATGGAAGAATTTAGAGTTCTCCTCACCAACCTTGATGAATCTGATCGTGCATCTCTGTTTCCAATAAATATATTGAAGTCTCAAGAGATCCTCATAATGAAATTTGACAATTTTCCTAAAGTTAAATTAAGGTACCGTGAGGAGACGTAGTTCCTCAAGGGAATCCAAGCCAAGGACGACCACAGAACATTTCTGGATAAGTTTCTTGATGGAAGACAGATTGATACACCACCTCTTAAGATTATACCTCAAACGTTTAAACTTCCTAGAAATAATTACCGTAGCAGAACTAACAGTAATACCAATTGGAGCATACCATGACCTAGAAACACATTCCATAAAACCAGGCATATGGACCCAATAATTCTCAAACCTGAAGTTCTTTGACTTTGGAATGGTTGTGTCAATGGAGATCACACAAGGCACATGATCTAAAGAGGTACGAGCAAGGGGCAGAACAAAAGTATTGGGATACAAGGTAATCCAAGTATTAGAAGTGAAAAACCACTCAAGCTGCTCCAGCAAAGGTTGTTCCTGCATATTTGACCAAGTGAAAGCTCTGCCTTTGATAGGTATCTCAAGCAAACCAAGGGGACCAATTATTTCATTAAACAGGAAGATATCATTGATGTCCCCACCCGGATGATTTCTGTTCTCCAAAGATCCGATAAAATTAAAGTCACCTAAAAGAAGCCATTTGTCATCCATAGGAATATCTAAGTGGTATAGCCACTTAACAAATTCATCCCGTAGATGACCTTGACAGGGGCCATAGACTGTTACCAAAGTCCAAGATTTAGAGTTGTGCATAGAGGTGAAACGGATAATCAGCCCAAAAGATTTAGCCTCAATTAACTGCCCTGAGAAGAATGAAGAATTCCACACAACTAGGATGCCACCCGAGGCACCAATGGATGGAGCATATGCATAGTTATCAAAGCATCGTGGACAGAACCGATGGATTACCCGCGTGTCAAAAGATTCACATTTGGTTTCTTGCAAGCAAATGATTGCGCAGTTACTTTCGTCAATTTTAGTTCGAACATCTCTCTGACATCCATCAGAATTAATTCCACGAACATTCCAACAGGGAAACTGCCAATTACGAAAGTGTGTACTATCCATGAACACAAAAGAAGTAATAGCAAAATAACTTCACTGCATAACAGGGAAGCACCACTGCACCCAATAAGTTCAGTAGAACCATAAGCAAGACGCAAAGCAGACGCAGTTCAGACCAACCAAGTGCAGACTTAACAAACAATCAGAACAGAAAAATAAAAAGTATCTTGGCTTGCATTGAAGTGAAGCCCACTTCCAGGTAGTGAAGTTCACTATTCATTGGCACTAGTGCTTGGAGTAGCATCGTCGGAAGAAGCCATAAGCTTCTCCACAGTAAGCTTTTCAGGGGGAATTCCCAGGGAGGTACCAAGGTCCTGCATCATACGAATTGGCGTTGGAGGAGGAAGATCTTCCCCGGTTACTTGATTTGGAGCCATGGATGAAGATGGTGGAGGCGAAGCATCTCCAAGGCGTGCCCTCTTAGCACGAGGCTGGCGCAGAGGTGTCGATTTAATCGGGATAGCCGAAGTGGGTTTGAAGCCACTCTTCCTCGCGCAGCTTCGTGTCATGCAACGCGTAGAAAATTCATCATGGGGTACAACCATGGTGACATGCCGTTTCCCGCGTCCACGCCTACCAAGCCGAGATGGAATTGTAGCCAAGAACTCCAAATGTTCAGTGGGTGTACCAAACTAAAGATTTAGCGCAGGTTCAGAACAGATGGCAGGTTCAGCACATGCAGGTTCAATACAGGCAGGTTCAACACAGGTAGGCTCAGACCAATCCTCAATTGAGGTTGTAGCTGGGCAGGGAACCGCTCCACCATCCAAAAGTGGGTCCAACGCTAGAAGAGGCTTGCCAAAAGAAGCAATGAATTTGAATTCCATGTCATCATACCAAAGCTTCGTCGGCAAAACCCTCGGGGGTAAAGCTGCAATCTTCAGACTAGGTGGTAGGACGCATACTGACAATTCAGGCATCATATTTCTGAAAGTTCTCTCCCAAAGCATAGGAGGTGGCAAAACTGGACCATAAACAACCCTGAGCATACCCAAGTGAATTGGTCCTAGCTGAACTTGAGGAGGGTGATAGGGGACAAGTGCAAGATTCTGCTGAACCACATCATCATTATTTGCATCGGAAGAAACACTGGAACCAAGCGAAGGGTTGAGAACCATAGAGTTTTGATCTTGGGCAGGTAGAGCTTCAGGTTGTTCCTCCTGCACATTGTTAGCAGCTGCAGCTTCCTCCTAGACCCCCCATCCATTGTCCCCTTGATCGTCCTGTGGCTGCTGGAAGTTGCTCCAACCATTGCCAGCATTATTTGTCGGCTACTCATGCCCAGGAGGGACCGCATTCCATCCGAGTGCAGGGTATGGTGGCATGGCCCAGAAAGGTTGTGGAGGGGGGTTCTGTCCTGGCATAGGGTGGGGATTGCCATCGAGAGGCATTGGGTCTTCATCAGCTCCCAGGATGGCGTTTGCAAAGTGGCCACCAGTCAAAATATAAACCGCAGCCGTCCACGAAGCAATAGTTCCACCCCAGCTTGCAAACTCATGAAAAACCACACTCCGAGGTACAAGTATATATTTAGGAAAAGAAGCATAAACCAAAGATCTAACTATGCGTCTATCAGCATGTTCCCAATAATGAAACTGTCCAAAAGTACTAATCACGTCTGCCAAATGCTTTGTGTTGCGATAATCTAGAGGAACTCCAATGAGCATGAGCCAACTTGTTCTATGACCATGAAGAGGAAGAAAACCCTCCCCTTCATTATGACAGATAAATCTGACAAAGAACTCCCCCGTCCTCATCTAAACCCAGAGCAAAAGGTGGATGCTGAGTGAAAGAGGATTTGACCATAGGGTTTTCCATCTCGAATAAGCCGACGCCCTGGAACCAAGTTTGGGCAGAACGAACAAGCACCTGCTGGTTGACGTCGAGGAAGTGTAGAACTTGCTCCCTCCTGATGGCCACCCATGTGCGGCGGCGGCAAGGGCTCGACTATTGCCACCATGAATATGACAAAGAACTCTGGGTTTGGATGATGGATACTTTTTGTAGTTGGCATTTCCTAAATATCGACTGAAGCTTATCAGCTTTTGTGACTAGCAACGAGCGGTTAATAGTGGGAGTTAGAGGGTTCCATCGCCCGCACTGCCATTCTTTTTTTGATGATTTTTTCCCAGTTTCCGCGCGTGATAATATGCCAGCCTAGTTGGATGGATTCCTGTGCATCGTCTTTTTTATGCTACTCCCCGAACATATAGAATTTCCTATTTCCCACACTATGCGGCAAATATTTAGCTAATCACTCACACAATCGTAGTACCGACCGACCCATGCGAGCGTTCGATCCACCGATATTGTGAATATTCTGGAGCGTTCCTAGCCAACCCATCTAAGCATTCGAGCTACCGGTATTGTGAATTTTTTGGAAGGTTCTTGGCCGGTTTTGGGAACCTTCTAGAAGGTTCCTAAACTGGGTTTTCTGAATTTTTTGGTCTTGGTTTGATTTCTATTTTTCTTTTTTTTTCTGGTGCTTTTTGATTTTCTATTTCTTTTGGATAAAATTGTAAATTTTAAAAAATGTCCAGTATATTGAAAATTGTCCCTTTTTTCAATTTTTTTTTGGAAACTTCTAAATTTTGATCGTTCTTTCAAGAATTTTTCGTGTTTCAAAAAATGTTTAGAATTTTTAATTTGTTGACTATTTACTGTGAGGCAAAAGCCCCACAGTCCTTTATTCCACTCCCAAAGTCCAGAATACAAAAGAATATACAAAGAAGAAACTATATACAAAACATACCTACCTACAATAGGTATAGATGACTAAGGAAGGCCATGAATCCAGGCTAAAAGTAATGGCCTAATGCAATCCCTAACCCTATGGGCAAGCAGAGAGATATCATCGATGAACATACATCTCCAAGAGCTAAAGGAGGGCCTGGTCCCTCTGAATGTCTTCCCATTTCGTGTAATCCAAATACACCAAGCCGCAGTGAAGAAAACCTCAAAAATAATGAGTGGCCAAAGCTAGTTTTAGCATTCAGAACACAGTCGACAATCTCACCCTAGTGTGACCAATCAATCCGTAAATAATTCCAAACCCTGGTGCTGAAATTGCATGAGAAAAATAGATGTAACCTATCTTCATAACTCCTGGCAGGACACATGACACAGAGATTGTCATCATATAGATTCCTCCAATGCCTTCTAACCAGCAAATCCTTGGTGTTCAGTCTATAAAAGAACAACAACCATGCAAAGCAGTTAATCTTCATTGTACATTTGCTCTTCCAAAGCCACTTACAGGGCAGAATCACAGGGAGATGTGTGTGCATGAGTGTATAATAACTTTTGTCGGTATAGTCCACTTTATCCATCCAGCACCAAATAGCACACCCCATGGGGTCACGCTGTAAAGTAGACATCCATCCCTGTAAACATGCCAACTCAATTGCAGCCACTTGGTAAATTGGCAAGTTAAACAATGAAGTAACTATCGGCATTCTGGGAACTAGGGTACCCAGACTTGTCTGCCTGCGGCCCATGGCGTGGATCCCTCCACGGTCTGGTACGGCCCATCTACAAGACCGCCAAGACAAGACCCTCGCGGGGCCGCGCGAGGCGGATGACACCAAGACCTCCGGAGGGAGCGGCCTCCCCGGGCTGCCTCCTGAGGAGCGGAGATTTCTATGCAGGTACCAGCCTCACGAGGCTGCGGTGACGCGAGCCATGACGACCAAGGCCAGGCGGGCGCCAGCGGGCTCAGAGAAGGCAGTTTCCTCTTTGGTGCTAAGGAGGCAAGGACAGGCGTGGGTTCCCAAGGAATCTGCCAAAGGTTTCCATTCCGGTGCTACAAGACCAAGACCACCAGCACGGCAGGACAGATGTCATCACCGAGCCCACCGCTGCGTCATGACCAGAAGCTTTGCAGGCGAAGACCACCTTTCATCAGGATAAGATGTAATACTTGTCCCCTTTCAAATTGGCCACTGTGGGATCCCTTCCCGCCTATGTTTTGGGGGAAGAGGACCGAGGCCACTATAAAGATAGGTTAGCCACCACCATAGAAGGGGTCAACTCATTCTCACCCCCGAGCCCTCGCGAGGTTGTTCATCCTTAGCCCCTCGTGAGGCCAATCCACCACAAAGCAGGAGTAGGGTTTTACACCGCAAGGTGGCCCGAACCTGGGTAAACTCCCGTGTTCATCTTCTTCCTTGCTCATGCGAGTTCGGCTAGGCTAGGCTGTGGGGCGACGGGTTGGTAGGCTAGATTGGTTGAGTTCTTCGCACACGCCCCAGAGTTCGAACCTTCTTGGGTCTGCGGAGCCCCCGAAGTCCTTCTTCCACCGTTCGTTCCGCCTCCGTTCCATCGCTCCCATGGCCGACGCTCGCCGTGTCTGTGCCGAGCACCGGGCCGCTCGTGTCGCCCAGACGGCACCCGTGGGAAACGGCGCTCCTCGCCGCTCTGCCTTCCCGGTGGCCAACGCTGCCACTGACCCTGCTGCTCGCGAGCAGTAGGACTCATTGCTGGCGCCTTTCGTGCGGCGTGATGGCCGCACCGCCACTCCGTCGCCTATTCCGGCCACGGCATCGTCCTCCCATGCACGCCATGGGCCGGCGAACGCGCAGGCTGCGCTGCTCATGGCGCGTGAGCTCCTGCGCTACCGCCCCGCCAATGACTGGCTCGGCCGCATCGCTGAGCTTGTCAACGCCGCCGGCGAGGCCCCTGCGCCGTCCCGCTCGCTGCCTCCCCCGCCATCCCAGGTGGGCGATGTGGCTCATGGTGCGCCTCCTCCTCCTCGTCGTGACATGGACCCGGAGCCCAGGTGCAACGCGCCCCCGCGCGACCTGTGGTGCGGGGCGCCTACAGGAGATGAAGTAAGCTGCCAGGTGGTGCAGCGGCCGCAGGCCGATGCGCGTGCACTCTCGGCGCCATAGCGCCAGCACCAAGACGGCGTGCCGCCGGAGGCCGCGGCGCGCTGGCATCAAGACCAAGCTCCACCCATGCGGCCCGCACCTGTGAGCGCGGCAGGCTGCCGTGCTTTCACCCGAAGCTGCGCCGTGTCGTCTGGCCTGGCAAGTTCAAGCCAGATATGCCTCCATGCTACGACGGCACTCCTAACCCCACGGAATTCCTCCGGCTCTACGAGCTGAGCATCGAAGCAGCGAACGGCAATGACAAGGTCATGGCGAACTGGTTCCCCATGGCCCTCAAGGACGGCGCACGTTCTTGGCTCCTGAGCCTCCCGGTGGGGTCGATCTCCTCCTGGGATGAGCTTCGCGAGCGCTTCGTTGCCAACTTCTAGGGCATTCGTGACCGCGCTCCTGCGGCAGGTGACCTGCGGCGCGTGAAGCAGCAGCCGGGCGAGACCTTGCACAAGTACATACAGTGCTTCACGAATGTTCGCCTCAAGATCCCAAAGGTGTCGGACGAGGCCATCATTTCGGCATTCTCTGATGGCGTCCGGGATGTCAAGATGAAGGAGGAGCTCGCCATCCACAAGGACTTGTGTTCGGCCCTAGAGATGTTTAACATGGCGAGCAGGTGCGCAAAAGCAGAGGAAGGTCACCTCTCCCTCCTGGAGCTTCCAAAGGCCGACCTTGAAGACAAGAAGGCCAAGGCTAAGGAGGCAAAGCGTAAGGGCCCTGCTGTGCTTGCGGCTGAACCTGAGATGAAGCGCGGCTGTGACCACGGCGAATCCTCCAGGGGCAACCGCCCGTTTTGCGTCTTCCACAATGTCCACAACGACAACACCAATGACTGCCAAGAGCTCAGGGCAATCCGAGACGGGCGCCTCAGCCGCCGCCCCGAGCGCAACGACCGCGGCTACGGCCATGGAGGAGGCCACGGTGGAGCCCGCTGGGACAACCGCGACCCCCGCCAGGACTGGCGCGACCAACCCCGCGAGGACCGCTGGCAAGGCCAGCCTCATGACGGCCCCTGGCGCGATCAGCCCCGTGAGGACCGCCCTCAGGGCAACGCCGGCCTCCCTCCGCTACCGCCACCGCCAAGGAGAAACGACGACAGCCGACAAGACGATGGGGCTGGGGGGGCTTCCAAGAGCCTCGCACGATCGCCTGCATCCTGGGTGGTGCTCAGGGTCCCGCCTCCCATCGCATCTTCAAGCAGTTCGCTCGTGAGGTGAATGCGGCCCTCCCCAAGCTCGAGGCGTCGCGTCCCCTCAGGTGGTCCAAGCACGCCATCACCTTTGACTCCATGGACCAACTCAAGTGCTCAGCCGCCGCTGGCGCGCTCCCGATGCTCTGCACGCCCACCATCAGCAACATCCTCATCACCAAGACCCTCATCGATGGTGGCGCGGGGCTCAACGTTCTCTCCGTCGAGACGTTCAAGATGCTCCAAGTGCCCTATGATCAGCTCCTTCCAACCAAGCCTTTCTTAGGAGTCACCGATGGCTCGACCGTTCCCCTGGGGCAGGTGCGCCTCCCCGTCACCTTTGGCAACCGCAGCAACTACCACACTGAGCTCATCGACTTCGACGTCGCCCACATCGGCCTCCCGTACAATGCCATCCTCGAGTATCTGGCCCTCGCCAAGTTCATGGCAGCAACTCACCACGGCTACAATGTCCTCAAGATGCCAGGAAGTGGCGGCATCATCATGATCGCCTGCGATGAAAAGGATGCAGTGTGCTCCCTCGAGCGCGCTTACCAGGCCACTGCGGTCGAGAACTCTGATGACGAGGGCGCCATCCTGCCTCCTGAGGCCATCCCCAAGAAGAAGAAGCAGCTCCTCCCCAAGGGTCATCAGGAGGCTGGGGCGCCTGGCGATCGTACCTCAGGCCCCGCGCCCTCTACTGGGGCGTCCTTCCCTCTCGCATAGGGAGGCGCCCCCGACGCCCCCCTTAGGACGGGCTCGGGGGCTCTCATCTGGAGGGCCTCTGACTTGACCGGCATGACAAGGGAGGTGTTCGGGCACCACGTGGAGGCTTGCTTCAACGCGCACCTCCGTGAGCAGGGCGCAAGGCGCGAGGTGCCAGGCGCGCAAGAGTTCATCACCAAGGCAATCGAAGAGCTTTAGGAGGCGTGAGCCATGCGTGGCGAGCATCGCTCTGCACCACCGGGTGCAGTCCCGCCCCCTGACATAGGCGGTGAGCTGCGAGTCTGTGTCAACTTCCCAGGCCTCAACAAGGACGCTTCGCAGGACCTCTTCTGGCCATCCCGCGTCGGCTGGAGTGGGGGCTACCCCTGCAGCTACATCCGCATGCCCTTCGGCCTGCTGGACGTGGCCGCCTTGCACCAATGCTTCATGCAGGGTGCTTTGGCAGCCCACGAGGCCAGGCGCCAGGCGGTCTTGACGGAGGAGCTGCCGGACCCTCGCGAGCCCCCCGGACCTCCAGAGCCTCCGGGGCCTCAGGAGCCGATCGGCTTGTGAGGAGCGATCTCTGCAGCGTGCATCTTCAGCTACCCTGACTCTCCTACAGCGATGGTGCTAGGTGACTTTTTGGTTTGTTCAACTGAGGGAGCCCCCCGGGCTGCATCATCCTCAGGCTGCCAGGGCCAAGCCCCGCAGCTGTATCATTTTTGCGCATATATCAGAACTGGCTTTGCCTTCATGAATTTCCTAAGTATTTCAACTGCATGTCCGGTGCTTCGTCACTATGATGTCGTTGTGCCCTCGCAAACCCGCCCGCGACCACCTCATGATTAAGGACCGGCATGGCGTCTGTGCTCGGGTTCGTCCCTGCAGCGTTGGCAAATCCAAGCGACCGAGCTCTGTCTTGCAGGCCAGCTCCCATGCGCGTCACCTCCCGTGGTTCTTGGTGCCTTGTTCTCGCATGAGCTAATCGCGTGTGAGCAAGTAAGGGCGCGTGGCCCGGTTCGTACAACCACAGTTCGGCACTTCGCCGTAGCGGGAGCCGTGCGCCGGTTGTTTTTTCGTGGGATCGTTGCATGAGAAGACTTGGCACGGCGTCTGTGCTGGGTCCGTCCCTGCAGCATCGATAAAACCAATGGCTGAGCTCTGTCTGGCGGGCCGGCCCCGCTCACGTCACCTCCTGGGGTCATTGGTGTCCGGCCTTCGCATGCGATAACCTCCGGAGGAGCATTCGGCGCAGGACCCCCCATCACCCCACAGGTGTCTTAAGTGCGCCCCGCGCCGCAAAATTCAGGTGCAACCCACCTTGAGGTAGGGCCTCGTGAGTCCCGTGCTGGCTCACGAGTGCCCAAATTCACCTCCTCCAGTTCTGCCATGCTAGCCACGCGTACGAACAGGGCTATACACGCCCCGAAGTCTCCCCCAGAGGGAACTCCCACCCACGCACCAGTGGAAGCCCCATGCTCCGCGCTGGCGGACGACATGGTCGAGGAGCGACTATGCCCACACACCAGTGGAAGCCCCATGCTCTGTGCTGGCGGACGACACGGTCAAGGAGCGACTATGCCCACGATAAAGTGGAAGCACTATGCTCCGCACTGGTGAATAAACAACTGAGGGCGCCCTCGTGGCCGCACCAACCTCAGGACAACCTCTCGGCTCTTCGCCCGGTAACACCCCATAGCTTTAACCTCGGGAGGGTCACGCGAGGGGGCTAGACACGGGGGCTGTGCTCAGGCCAGGCCTGGCACACGCCACCCTACCAGGTTCGGGTACCTGGTCTTCTCGCGTCCCCCCCAAGGCGAAAGCTGGCGAGGAAAGGTATGGAGGACTCCGGATTAGCTTAGACGCTGCTCGCTTTCCTTCATGAGGGTTCTTCGTACGTCAAGGGGGACCCCTGAGCATCGCGACTCAGGGGCCTCACTAGTCACGTAGCCCCTCGCCCCTTGGTCTCGTCCTGGTGATCCGGACGCCCCAACGGCGGTCAAGGTATGCGCGGGGCTGGGCCCTGCCGACGCAGAACACAAAAGCAAACAAGAAGGAGACCAAGCACGAAAAGAAAATCACGAAGTTCTAGCAATTATTACAAAACGTGCAGTGTTCCACAAATTCAAACAGAAGTCTTACGCCTCCACGAGGCATGGTAAATATTGCAGGAATGAAGCTAGGAAGAAGCGCCACCACCACCTTGGCCATCACCGCCGCTTGTCCTGGTCGCTGGGAGCTCGTCATCGACGCCCCTGTCGCCATCCTCGCCGCCACCGGCCTCCGCCGACAGGGCCTCAGGATCGGGGATGCAGAGGAACTTCTTCAGCAGGGCGTCCACCTAATCCTTCACGGTCTTTGCAGCAGCGGCGCGTGACTCAGGAGCCACCGAGTGGATGAACGCGCTGAGGTCGAAGCTTGGGTCTTGGAGATAAAGATGGCTGAAGACGCGCGTCGCAGCCGCGGTGAAGAGCGAGCGGCAATCCACCTCCAAGAAGGAGTCCACTTCAGGGGCAACACCCTTAAGCGCCTCAGCAAGCTTGGGAAGGAGCCCCGCAAGGCCATCGTCAGGGGTCGCCAGTGGCTCTTTGTACCCTCCTCCGTGGATGGAGCGCAGCGCCTCGCGAAATCCGAGCTCAAGGGAGAGGAAGGCCTCACGTCCTATGACCACTTTCTTCTCAGCAGCGGCAAGGGCTTTCTCCCTGGCCTCTAGTTGGGATGCTGACTCGGAGACGTGCTGGGTGTGGGACGCTTGAGCGTCAGCCACCTCCTTCATCAGCGCGGCTAGGCGACCGTGCTCCGTGGCCTGGTCGGCGGTCACCTGCTTTAGCTTGGCGTTGTGGTCGGCGGACTCCGCTTCACGGGTCTTCAAGTTCTCCTCCCGTTGCTCGAGCCGCTGGGCACGCATGGCTTGCTCTTCCTGGAGGGCCTTCAGCTGGGCCTCCGCCTCGGCGCGGCGCTCCTCGACGAACGCAGCATTGGCCAACGCTACGTCACGAGCTTCCATGGCTTCGGCGGCCTCCTTCCTGCCTTACGCAGTGGCGGCCTCGGCTCGGCCCCAAGCCATCTTGGCAGACGTGTCGGCCTGGGGCCACCCCGAGACAAGCCCCAGGCGCTCCCTCATGAGGCACCTGTCCGCGTCCTGGAGGTTGGCACGGAGCCGACCCAGCGCGGCGTAGGCTTCGTCCAGGGCAGCCGGCCCGATCAGAGGGCCGCAGTTCGCCAGTGCAAGGGCTTGGGGATGAGGCAGCACCGGCGCGTCGGCTGACGTCGCCACCAGGGAAGCGGTGGCGAGGACGGCTTGGGGCACCGGAGGCTCCGAGCCCCCCTCGGGCACGACAGGGGCAGACGGCTCCGCGGCCTGCTGGCGCGCGGGAGCAGGCTCCTCCAGAGGCTGCATCACCGTATCCTGGGGGGCCTGCTCCGTCGCGAGAGGGCACAAGACGGCCTCTTCCACCCGTGCCGGAGTCGCTACGACCGAGGCAAGAGGTGGTGCCTCCTGGGTCTCGGCTCCTTCCTTCCTCTTCTTCACCACGACTCCCATCCTGGTCATCAGGAGGAGAGCACTATGGGCATGGTGTCGATCTAACATAAACAACAGCAAGGTAAAGTGCTTACTCGTCGGGGTTGATGTACGCCCTCTTCCTGGCCGGCCCGAGCGCGGTGCTGCCTGGCAAGACGGAGCCACCGCCCTGAGGGGGCACGGCCTACGGGACCACATCCGCTCCGGCGGTAGGAAGGGTGCCCTTCGAGAGGGGGTGATGCCCCACTCCTTTTTGGGGTGGCCTGGCCCGACCCTCACGGGGTCCAGGGAGTGGCTTCGGACCTCGTGAGGACCCCGGCGGAGTGTGGGGACCCCATGGCCAGGGGCTCGTCGGCGTCGTCGTCTGCGAGTCTGCGGAGTAGCTCGCTCTGGGACGGGGGAGAGATCTCTGCCACGTCGTCCTCGGTTGCCTCCGAGTCCTCCTCACCCTCTTCACCGACACTAGTACCGGAGGATACCTGCACCAGGGAGCTGGGGCGCTCAGGCGACGCGAGCCCCAGCTCGTTGAAGGCGGGCATGGCGGCAACCACTACCTCCCTGTTGGTGCGGCGGTAAAGCGGAGCATTGGCCTCCGGAAGGTTACCTGGCTCGCCCTCAAGCAGGATGCTCATGGCCTTGTCCAGCTCCTCACCTATCAAGCTCCCTGAGCGCAGCCTTGTAAGTGCATCTAGTGCCCCTTAGTGATTTTGGTGTATTGAAGACTTATAGGTTAAGGGACTAATGCGTTTGTGAGTGTACATAGGTTCTACAAGTCTATGAGGAGTTTGATATTTACGATGAAAGTCGACCCCTAAAAATGAATGTCTTCAGTTGAAGACTTTGGTTTTCTTGAAGACTTTGAAAGTGAGGAAATTGGTGTGACCCTGAAGACTTGATATTCATGCGAGGATTATGAAGCATGAAGACTTTTGTTTTCGTAGTTTCATTTTCTTCTTCTTGAGTCATAGGAAACACCGTACTGTTAAAGGGGGTCGAGGTAAAACTAAGGAAAAGTTTCCAAGTGATGCTCATCTCAAAATCCTACACCTACCCAATCCTTTCGAGTGAAGCCATTGGAAATCTCATACAGTTCAGTCAATTTCTTCAGTGACAGAGACGAAGTTCTTCTGTTCTCTGAGGAATTTGTTCTGACTGAGGAGTTAGGAATTCGCCAGTGCGGATTGCCTACAAGTGAGGAACATGATAGCCCTGAGGAATTTGATACTCAAATTTCCGACCGTTGTTGTGCTACGCGCCAGGTGTCCAAATATCCTAGCCACCTAACGGTCATATCATTGAAGGGCATTTATGTCTTATCATGTCGGGCTGCTCCCTAGGCTAAAAATAGACGCCCCCTACAACCACTAGCTATTTGGCTGCTCCGAGAGATAGATTGACACTTGTCATTTAGAGCATCCCATCCTCCGAGGACTTTGAGCGAAAATCATCAAGTGAGGAAAAACCCAAACACCTACAAACCCAAAGTGATTGAGCATCACTGAAGAGATTGTTCATGTGTGGAACCGGCGCTTGTTACCTTTGAGGACTGTGCATCCTCCAGACGGTCAGGCATCATGGTCTAGAGCATCCAAGAGGAATTGTGGATCGCCGAGTGACCGAGTCTGTGAAGGTTTGGAAGTCACCTGAAGACTTACCACGAGTGATTGGGCGATGTCTGTGTGACCTTAGCTCAAGGAGAATATGGTGAGGACTGTGTGTCCGGGACTGTGTGTCCTCAGGTTTAAATACATAGCCGCTCCAACCAGACGTACAACTGTCACAGCAGTTGGAACTGGTCTACCAAATCATTGTCTTCACCAAGCTACTGGTTCTATTTCCTCAACTCTTTCATTTCCTCATTCATGTGTTGATTTACTTGATCGTTACTGTGTGAAGACTTTGACTGAAGACTTTCTCAATTTCCTCAATCCTATTTCTTCAGTCACATAGTCTTCAGCCTGCTTATCCTGTGTTTCATGCTACCTGTACTCCATGCCTATTTCATTTCATCATGATGACTGTACTTATGCCATGTTATGTTTGCATCTGAGTACTTATTCCGCTGCTAAGTAGTTCGTTACTTAGGAATTTCCTCACCGTGAAATTCCTAAGTGACGAATTTGTAAAAATCGCCTATTCACCCCCGATATAACGCACTTTCAATTGGTATCAGAGCAAGGTACTCCCTTGTTCTGTGTGATTTTGGTTTAACCACCTGGAGTTTTAGTTATGTCGACTGCAGGCATGATCAAGGTCTCGGCTGGGTGTCCTACCTTTGATGGGACGGACTACCCCTACTGGAAGAATAAGATGTGCATGCATCTTGAGGCAATTGACAACGATCTCTGGTACGTTGTGGAAAAAGGTGTTCCCTCTGTCACTCCTTCCGTGAACGCTGCTGATGTGAAGAGATTCAAGCAACTCGACACTCAAGCAAAGAATATCATATGTGGCCATCTGAGCAAAGGACAGTATGGCAGAGTGAGTTCTTTGGAGTCTGCAAAGCTTATCTGGGACAGGCTGTCCAAGGTCAACGAAGGAATCTCAACTCAACGTGATTCTCGAGTTGACGTTCTTCGCAACCTCTTCAACCGCTTCAAAAGACTCGACAATGAAAACGTTCAGCAAACCTTTGATCGCCTCACTGACATTTCAAATGAGCTTCAAGCACTGGGAGCCACTGACATCACCGACCATGAGGTGGTGAAGAAATTGCTGAGGTCACTCGATTCTTCATTCGATACACTGGCACTGATGATTCAAGAACGTGGAGACTACAAGTCACTTGATCCTGCTGACATTCTTGAGAGGCTGAACACTCATGAATTCCAACAAGCTGAAAAGAGAGATTTTTATGGGCCAAGCTATGGAAGATCACGCGCACTGAAGGCCAAGGCAGTTTCCTCATCTGAAGGAGAAGATTCTGATAGTAGCCTTGGTGACCCTGAAGAACTAAGCCAGGAGCTAGCAATGCTCGTGAAGAAATTCCAAAAGTTCTCAAGGCGTGGTCGCTTTGTAAAATCTTCAAAAGGTGATGACACAAGATCAGATTCCTCATCCCGTGATTACAAAAAGAGGACTTGCCACAAACGCAAGAAACCTGGTCACTACATAACTGATTGTCCTCAGTGGGCAAAGGAATCAAAGAAGAAGAAATACAAGGATGATAGTTCACATGACTCTAAGAAGAAGAAGAAATCTTCAAAGTCCTCATCATCAAAATCTTCAAAGTCTTCATCTCACAAGATGAGCAGTTCCAAGAAGGCTCGGGCATTCATTGGCAAGGAAATGGACTCTGAAGCTGAATCTGAGGAACATGAGGAAGCGGAGGCATCTGAGGAGTCAGACTCTGGTGTGGCAAGCCTTGCCCTCGCTACTGCTTATGTCAGCAAGTCCATCTTCAACACTGAGGAAAATGGCTTCCCCAACACTGCTGATGACGGCAACGATGACTATGCTCCCACCTATTGCTTCATGGCAAAAGGTGCTAAGGATGATTTACCCAAAGCTACTGAGTGGGTCCTCGACAGTGGATGTACTAATCACATGACTGGTGACAAGAGCTTACTGATGAACACTCCTTTATCTCCATCACATTTGAAGCATATCACCTACGCAGACAAAGGCAAAAGCAAGGTATTGGGTCTAGGTAGGGTTGCAATCTCAAAGGATCGACACATGGACAAAGTCATGCTTGTCGAGTCCCTCGGATTCAACCTCATGTCTATCTTAATGCTTTGTGATCTTGATATGGTTGTTGTCTTTGGCAAATATCGTTGCTTAGTGCTCATGGAATCTGACAATTCCAAAGTCTTCGAAGCCTTTAGGAGAGGAGACTTGTATATTGTTGATTTCTCTGCAGGACCACAGCCTGCCACTTGTCTACTTGCAAAAGCTTTAGAAGGCTAGCTATGGCATCGACGACTGGGTCATGCTGGCATGAGGAACTTACACACGCTCGTGAAGAAGAAGCACGTCATTGGCATTGAGGGTGTCAAATTCCTCAAAGATCATCTTTGCGGGGCTTGTGAGGCTGGAAAGATGACCAGAGCCAAGCACCCCTTGAAGACTATCATGACTACCTCTCATCCTTTTGAATTGCTTCATATGGACCTCTTTGGCCCTACTCATTATGCCACACTAACAAATGCAGCATCTCTATATGGCTTTGTCATTGTTGATGATTATTCTCGTTACACATGGGTGCATGTCATTACTTACAAAACTAAAGTGCAGGAAGTCTTCAGACGATTTTCTTCAAGGGCTTCGATGAATTTCGGTGTGAAGATCAAGCATATACGTAGTGACAATGGGACCGAGTTCAAGAATACTGGTCTTGATGACTATCTCGATGAACTTGGTATTACTCATGAGCTATCTGCCCCATACACTCCTCAGCAGAATGGCGTTGTGGAGCGCAAGAACAGGACTCTTGTTGAGATGGCTCGCACTATGCTTGATGAATACAAGACACCTCGTCGCTTCTGGCCTGAGGCAATTGATACTGCATGCCACATCATCAACAGGGTATATCTTCACAAATTCTTCAAGAAGACCTCATATGAACTCCTCACTGACAAGAAACCCAATGTGAGTTATTTCAAAGTCTTCGGTGGTAAATGTTGGATTAGAGATGCCCATCACATTTTAAATTTGCACCGAAAGCACATGAAGGTTTTATGCTTGGTTACGGAAAGGACTCGCACACCTACAGGGTCTTCAACACCTATCACAACAAGGTTGTTGAAACTGTAGATGTGCGGTTCGATGAAACTAATGGCTCGCAAAGAGAGCACCTACCTCCTGTGCTAGATGAAATGACTCCTGAGGAATCCATCAAGCTAAAGGCTACTGAAGATGTCATACCTACTGAAGAATCTGCTGAAGAAGTCATTCCAGATCATGAAGAAAATCATGCTGGTGCATCTGAAGAAAATGGCTCTGAAGAAAATGCTGAGCCAAATCAAAGTCGTCAACCTGCTCATCCTCGCGTTGCAAATGAAGTACAGATTGAGAGAATCATCAATGACATCAACGCACCAGGTCCTCTTACTCGCTCAAAAGCTTCACATTTGTCTAACTTTTGTGGGCATTTTGCCTTCGTCTCTATCACAGAGCCCACCAAAGTTGATGAGGCATTTCTGGAGCCTAAATGGATTCAAGCGATGCAAGAGGAATTACATCAATTCGAGCTGAACAATGTGTGGGAGCTTGTCAAGCGACCAGACCCATGCAAGCACAATATCATCGGCACCAAATGGATCTACCGCAACAAACAAGATGAAAATGGCCTAGTGGTGAGGAACAAGGCTCGTCTTGTAGCTCAAGGCTACACACAGGTTGAAGGAATTGATTTCGATGAAACTTTTGCACCTGTTGCTAGACTTGAGGCTATTCGCATATTGCTTGCTTATGCTAACCATCATAATATCATCTTATATCAAATGGATGTGAAAAGTGCATTCCTCAATGGTAAGCTTGAGGAAGAAGTATATGTTGCTCAACCCCCAGGTTTTGAAGATCCTAAGCATCCTGATCAAGTCTTCAGACTCAATAAGGCCCTCTATGGCCTCAAGTAGGCCCCTCGGGCGTGGTATGATACTCTGAAGGAATTCCTCATGAAGAAAGGCTTCAAACCCGGCTCACTCGACCCAACTCTTTTCACCAAAACATATGATGATGAATTATTCGTGTGCCAAATATATGTTGATGATATTATCTTTGGCTGTACTAACCAACGTTACAGTGACGAATTTGCTTATATGATGAGTGAGGAATATCAAATGTCCATGATGGGAGAATTGAAATTCTTCTTAGGTCTTCAAATTCGTCAACAACGCAATGGCATCTTCATTTCTCAAGAAAAATACCTCAAGGATGTTCTGAGGAAATTCGGTATGCAAGAATGCAAAGGTGTCAAAATCCCTATGCCCACAAATGGCCACCTATGCACTGACGAAAATGGTATAGACTTCGATCAAAAGGTATACCGCTCCATGATTGGCTCTTTACTGTATCTATGTGCATCTAGGCCAGTTATTATGCTTAGTGTTTGCATGTGTGCCCGTTTTCAAGCTATACCGAAGGAATCACACCATAAGGCTGTGAAGCATATTCTTCGATATCTTGCTCACACTCCAACACTTGGATTATGGTATCCCAAGGGCTCGGCTTTTGATCTCATTGGATATTCTGACTCTGACTATGCTGGTGATCGTGTGGACCGCAAGTCAACATCAGGCACATGCCATTTCCTCGGACGATCCTTAGTATGTTGGTCCTCGAAGAAGCAGAATTGTGTATCACTCTCTACTGCTGAAGCTGAGTATATTGCTGCTGGTTCTTGCTGTACTCAATTGCTATGGATGAAGCAAACCCTCAAGGACTACGGCATCAATGTCAAGAATGTGCCACTCTACTGCGACAACAAGAGTGCCATCAAAATTGCTCATAACCCAGTTCAGCACTCAAAGAAAAAGCACATCCAGATTCGTCATCACTTTCTTCGTGATCATGTGTTGAAGGGCGACATCTCAATCGAGCACGTGAAGACTGAAGAATAGCTAGCCGATATCTTCACAAAGCCCTTGGATGAGAAGAGATTTAGCAAGTTGCGGTGTGATCTAAATATCTTAGAATCTTTGAATGTCCTTTGAAAAGGACACACATCCTAACACTTATGCAAATTGATGATTTAGATGTGCAATACATGAAGAAATGTTTTTCTTCAATCAATGAAGACTAACCCTCTAAGTGTGAAGAAATTAACGAAGAATTTGATTCTCAGAGCCCTACGACAATTGTACGCGGCGTCTGAACTCACCATTCTTACACGGTGGGTCACGCCACCACAAAAAGTTGAAAATCTTCAAAACTTGAGTTTTTCTTCATTTTGCAAATTCTTCAAATTTGCAAATTCTTCAACCTTGCAAAGTCTTCACTCTTTCCGTCTGTGTTCTTCATTGACTATATATATATTTGAGTTTTCAGTCCTCTACAGCATTCACTTATTGCTAATTCTTCAAGTTGATTTTCTTCTAAGTGAATGTGATCGGACCCATTCCCCCTCTATGCTAAACTCAATCCAGTCTATTCACAAATTCTTCATGTGCGTTCTATTTGAAACCCGTTCAAAGTCTTCACTGTGTCCTTGACAGCTGAAGAATTTGCGAACGAAACATTAAAATATTCTTATCTGAATTTTCGGCTTTTGCCGCTCAAACCGTTCCATATCCCTCGATAAGATTTATCTATTCACCCATGATCAAACACGATCTCCACTTCACAGTACGTGGGTGACACATGTCGTTAGGATAAGAAGGGTCAGGGGCACGCTCGTCCATTTTCTTCGAACGAGCGGTTTTTCACCTCGGCTATAAATATCCCTCGCCCTCCTCAGATCTCATTTACCCCACTCGAGCTCTCAGACCTAGTGCCGCTGCTACACTCCATCGTCGCCGGTGAGGAAGAGCTTCACTGCCCCGACCTCGTCGTCGTCGTACTCACGCCGGCCGCGGAAATCTTCACTCCGCCGCCGCCGTAGCTGTTTTCCATCGCCAAGTTAGGGCGTGGAAGATCTGAACGGACGAGCTTCTCCACTGCTACTCTCAGTTCGTCATGTTCTTCGTCAAGGGTAAATAAAATCTATTTTTACTTCCCTTGTTGATTCTGGTGATTTCCACAAAATCTTCAAAAGGTGTTTATTCTTCAACTTTCATGTTCTTAAACACCAACTTGCTTCTGTTCTTGATCTGTTTCTCTAAGCAATGTTTTTCTTCAAGATTCCTCAATTGTGTGGATTTTCAATCTATACAACTCTGGAACCTAAGTCAAAGAATGCTTAGTGAAATTCCTCAAGACACCCCTGGTCAAATTCCTCAAACTTGATACTTTTGAAAAACTTCTGAGAACGCATATGACCTCTCCAAATTCTTCGCACCTATATTCTGTTCACAGGTACACATGTCTGCTGCTGAATCACTAGGTTCTTATCAACTAAACTCATTTGCAGCATTTCTTGAAGATAAGTTGCACACTTCCTCAGAAACATCCATTGTTCAAAATCCTCAAGTGAAGAAAATGGCTGATGGTAAAAGACCTCAGAAGGGAGGAAAGAGGCCAGAAAAAAATACTGCTTTTGAGATCCCTGATGACATCTATGATGAATATTGTACTCCTGATGAAGCAACTCATGGCAAGGAGAACAAAAATCAGCGCAAAGTGCGCATTCAGAAGATTGAGAGGAGATGGCCAAGAGAATGGAGGGAGTATCGATATGTGACTCCAAAGTACATGAAGAAATTCGCTGTCAACCCTCCATGTCCAAGACCTCCTTTGGCTCCAGGCCAAGAAGCTGATCCCACAAGCATCAGAAGAGGTGAGGAATTTCCTCAGGAGTGGGCTAAGCGTCAAGCCAAGCTGGCCAAAATGGCTAAAGAGGCAGTGAAGAAATTCAACGAAGATTCTGCTACTGCCGCTGCTGAGGCCTCTGCTAGCAAGCCTAAGAAGGCTATGACAAAGAAACTAGCTATCAAGACAAGATCCTCAGCTGCAATGCCCTCACGGCCAGGTTCTTCAAAAGTAGCTCCAACTCCCTCAGTTGCAAAATCCTCAGCTGCTCCTGCAAAGTCCTCAGCACCTGTGCATCTTGCCACATGCCAAAGGACTACTGGAATCTCAATTGCTTCAGGAGTCTCTGCAAGTTCCTCAGCTCCACCTCAGTCTTCAACAGCTCCGACCTTGCTGAAGAAAAAGGCCACTGCTAGACGAGGCACAAGGCCAAGTCCTCACAAGAAGCAGGTCGCCTTTTAGGTTCCGTCAAGCGAAGATGAAGCTGATGATGAAGAATTAGCTGAGATCATCAGAGATCGACAACAAAGGGCCGCTAGTGCCAAAGGCAGTGCTGTGCCCCTCATGCTGGATCCAAGGAAGATCCTTGATTTCATCGATCTATGGCACAAGGATCCAAATACACCTTTGCCTGAATTAAGCCTCACTCCTGGCCAGAGCCACATGTTGACGACCTTCATAGCCGAAGAAAAATGGAAATTTGAGAAGGCCAGGCAAGTCAAGAAAGCTCAATATAAGAAGGAGCGCTTTCTGAAGAAAAATGTTGTGAAATTATCTCCTGAAGAACTTGTGACTATGCAGGCTAAGATCAAAGCACTCAGTGATGAATTTGACACTTATCGTGCAGATTGGCTAGGTGCCAAAGTCAGATTCGTCAGAATGGCAAAGGGATTCACTCCAAATGTTGCAGCTTCATCGCAACCCAAATTTCCTCAGACTGAAACATCTGCTCAGTCTACTGAAGAACATGCAAGCACAGCTAATGAAAATCAGACTGTCGAAGAAAATGAAAGCACCAGGGCTGATGAAGAAATTCCAGTCTCTGAAGAAAATGCCAGGGCAACCTCCAATGTTGTGCCTGAAGAAACTGAACCAATTTCATCTGCTCCTCCTGCAAAGTCATCACAGATGAAAAGTATCAACCTTCCTTCTGCATCAGAAGCGAAGAAAACCAAGGCTGCGGAGCGAGCAGCTGTGAAGAAAAGGAAAGCATCTGCCTCCTCAGAGTCTTCAGCTCCAAAGAAAGTGAAGACTTTGACAAGCTCTTATAGAAATCCTATAGATGATGTTCCAATATCAAGCATGCCATCAAAGGAGATTATTCCCTTTGGTGAGGAATATGCAATTCCAAGTGAATCTGATGAAGAAGATCCTTCTGCTGCTTCGACATAACAGTTAGATGAAGAAATTGATGTGGACAATATCACTTCAACTCCGCTGGTATCATCGCCCATGCCTCAGTTCACAGCTAAAGAGGCAGGAGTTGAGGAAATTGATGATGAAGATGAAGATGTGGACATTGGGTGTACTACACCAATTCTGAATGATGACTACTGGGAAAGTCATCACCCCAATTCACCACTGATGACTCCACTGCAACAAGTTCTCAGTCCCCTGTGCCAACTGAAGAAATTCATACGGGCTCTGATGAACGTCAAGCTTCACTTCATTCTATTCCTGAAGAAGTTCCAACCACTAGTGCTGATGTACATGTCTCTGAAGAAATGGAGGCCAAGGCTGTTGCTGATGCCTTTGCTCCTGAAATTCCTCAGCCTGTGGCTCCAGTGGCTATACCTCAAGAGGCTGTGAAGACTTCAACTATTAATCTTCAGCCCAAGCCATAGAACCCTCACTCCAAGAAGCAGAAGTTCAATGCTGAAGATTTCTTCAATGAGCACATATTCTTCACTGACTACAATCCCTATGACTCTGCTCGACTTCGTCGCAAGCGCTTCTGGACTGCTAGCCAGATGAAATTCTATTCCTCACTGTTGTTTGATAAGGACAAGATCTTTGAACAAAAGCAAATTCCTCATGTGGATATGGAATCGCTGCCCTGCTTCACCCCAGTCCTCAGTGTTCTTCATGACGCTGGGTTACTCAACTTCTGCACCGACATCTGTGATTGGAATGAAGAACTCATTCTTCAATTCTTCGCCAAGCTGCACATTACTGGAAATGTTCATGATGTCAATTCATGGGTATTGGACTGGATGACCGATAATACTCATTTCAAAGCACCGGCCTCTGAATTGCTTCATGCCGTTCCAGTCAGTCCTCCCACTGAAGGTGCAAGGCTTCTCTATGTTGAACCTGAACTATCCGATCATCTGATGCAAGTGCTGATGAAGCCTTTGAGCCAGGCCAAGCTCCAAGGACCAAATTCCTTGTCAAGGAATTGCTCTATGTGCCAATGACAGTTTATCGCATATTGACCAAAACCCTCAGTCCAATCAAGGGCCACAACTCTGATGACGAAGAGGTTGTTGGCATTATGAAGAATCTGCTGTTCAATATCATTCATGGTATTCCTATCAACTACCACGATTTCTTCATGAGGACTTTGGCCAATGCTGCTATGTCACCCTTTGAGTTGAAGCCTTATGCTCCCTGGATCATGAGTTTCATCAGATCAAGGTCTTCAATTCATTATAAGGCTGACTTTCAAAATCATCTCAGCTATTTGCCCCCTATTGAAGTCCTCAAACAGACTAATTCCTCAGCTGATGAGAAGGGCAAGGCTGCAGTTATTGATGAAGGTACTCGTCCATTGGATGGACAGTTTCGCAAAGCTACTTCATATTCCACCAATGATGACTCTACAACACAAGATTCTGCCGCCAAAGCTTCAGAACATAATCCTCAAGCCACAGCTCCGCGGGTGATGACTGATCGTGAACTTCTCCTTAGTCTTCATCAGAAAGTTGATCGAAATCACAAGTGGGTCAAGCGTCAGTTTGGTGCAATTCTTCAGAACATGACAGTCACTCAAAATACTGTGAAGAAGAATCACTACTACTTGCATGAAGTCTTTGACCACACTTGGGCAATTCTGTCTAATCTTTATAGTGCTGAAGAACTCAAGGAGATGGGATTCCAACAGGACTTTAACTGGTCTCAGCCACCTTCGAAGATGTTCAAGAAGGTCAAAGTTCCTCAGCTCGTCGCCAGTTCATATTCTTCATCGCGTGAGACGGATGAAGCTGAAGACTTGAACGACACCGCGGCAGGCCCTACTCCAACGGACGACCCCAACAATGCTGGCGCTCCTCCATCGACATCATGATGATATTCTTCAGGGGCGTTAGTCCTCATTTTTCGTCCCTTTTGGTCATTCGATGACAAAGGGGGAGAAATTTGAGTTAGTCTTCAAGCGGGTCTTATATATGGGCTATATTTCTGTTAAGTTACAACTCTTGCTTTTCTGAGGTGTTTGCTCTGATCGAGTTGTAAACTTAAGTCCTATGGTGGTCTGATACTTTTGCTCTGTTTTTCTGCATGCTATTTCCTCAATATATTGATGCACGCATGCTAAATTACATCAGTCACCATATTTCATCATGCATTTCAAATTCTTCATATCATATGTTAAATGCGTGTATGAATTACAAGATATAGGGGGAGATCTCCATGATATTACTATACAATGTGCATTTGCTATTCAAAGCAAATTCCTCAAATATGCACATCTTCAGGGGGAGTTCTTCTATATCTTGCAATCAAATTCCTGAATATCATTATTTACACTTCATATGTTTATCCCCCTTGAAAACTTAACCTATATTGTCATCAATCACCAAAAAGGGGGAGATTGTAAGTGCATCTAGTGCCCCTTAGTGATTTTGGTGTATTGAAGACTTATAGGTTAAGGGACTAATGCGTTTGTGAGTGTACACAGGTTCTATAAGTCTATGAGGAGTTTGATATTTACGATGAAAGTCGACCCCTAAAAATGAATGTCTTCAGTTGAAGACTTTGGTTTTCTTGAAGACTTTGAAAGTGAGGAAATTGGTGTGACCCTGAAGACTTGATATTCATGCGAGGATTATGAAGCGTGAAGACTTTTGTTTTCGTAGTTTCATTTTCTTCTTCTTGAGTCATAGGAAACACCGTACTGTTAAAGGGGGTCGAGGTAAAACTAAGGAAAAGTTTCCAAGTGATGCTCATCTCAAAATCCTACACCTACCCAATCCTTTCGAGTGAAGCCATTGGAAATCTCATACAGTTCAGTCAATTTCTTCAGTGACAGAGATGAAGTTCTTCTGTTCTCTGAGGAATTTGTTCTGACTGAGGAGTTAGGAATTCGTCAGTGCGGATTGCCTACAAGTGAGGAACATGATAGCCCTGAGGAATTTGATACTCAAATTTCTGACCGTTGCTGTGCTACGCGCCAGCTGTCCAAATATCCTAGCCACCTAACGGTCATATCATTGAAGGGCATTTATGTCTTATCATGTCAGGCTGCTCCCTAGGCTATAAATAGCCGCCCCCTACAACCACTAGCTGGTTGGCTGCTCCGAGAGATAGATTGACACTTGTCATTTAGAGCATCCCATCCTCCGAGCACTTTGAGCGAAAATAATCAAGTGAGGAAAAACCCAAAAACCTACAAACCCAAAGTGATTGAGCATCACTGAAGAGATTGTTCCTGTGTGGAACCGACGCTTGTTACCTTTGAGGACTATGCATCCTCCAGACGGTTAGGCGTCATGGTCTAGAGCATCCAAGAGGAATTGTGGATCACCGAGTGACCGAGTCTATGAAGGTTTGGAAGTCACCTGAAGACTTACCACAAGTGATTGGGCGAGGTCTGTGTGACCTTAGCTCAAGGAGAATACGGTGAGGACTGTGTGTCCGGGACTGTGTGTCCTCAGGTTTAAATACCTAGCCGCTCCAACCAGACGTACAGCTGTCACAGCAGTTGGAACTGGTCTACCAAATCATTGTCTTCACCGAGCTACTGGTTCTATTTCCTCAACTCTTTCATTTCCTCATTCATGTGTTGATTTACTTGATCGTTACTGTGTGAAGACTTTGACTGAAGACTTTCTCAATTTCCTCAATCCTATTTCTTCAGTCACTTAGTCTTCAGCCTGCTTATCCTGTGTTTCACGCTACCTGTACTCTGTGCCTATTTCATTTCATCATGAGGACTGTACTTATGCCATGTTATGTTTGCATCTGAGTACTTATTCCGATGCTAAGTAGTTCGTTACTTAGGAATTTCCTCACCGTGAAATTCCTCAGTGACGAATTTGTAAAAATCGCCTATTCACCCCCTCTAGTCGATATAACGCACTTTCAAGCCTGATGTCGTCTGTCGCGCCCTGGAGCTCCCACATGGGGTGCGTGTGTGATTGGAGCGGGGCAAGGCGCTGCGTTAGGAACTCCTTCACGAGCATCCCCCCGTCAGCACACTGGCATCCATGTCTGCAGTCATCTTCCTCAGGAGAGGCGCCGCCCGGGGGTCAGAGAACTTCTCGTGACCCCACCTATAGAGCTTCTTCGGCAGCCGGTTGGCAGTTCCAGCCGCCCGTCAAGGCCCTTGGTGTCCACGAAGACCCAGCGACGCCGAAAGCTTTCCACCTTCTTCCCGGCCATCATGAGCATGTTGTTCTTGTGGACCGCGACGAAGGACACACAGCCGGAGCGCTGGGTCGGATTGTGCAGCCTCAGGGAGAAGTGCCGGAGAAGTGGCACGGAGGGCCTCACGCCCACGAATGCCTCGCAGTAAAAGGCAAAGATGGACAGGAGGAGGATGGAGTTGGGTTGAAAATGCAGGGCATGGATCTGGTAGTGGTCAAGGACGGCGGTGAAGAACTTGGAGAGAGGGGGGATAAGCCCCGCGAAGATGCTGTGGAGGAAGAAGGGATAAATTGTCTGAGCCAAAGTTCGCTGCTCAGTGGAGCCGGCCAGGACCATGGTCTCCTTCCACTCGTTCTCGTCGCTCGCCGTGAAAGGGAGCACGACGACGAGATGCCCCTCCTCGGTGATGGAGGACGCGTTGAGTGCCAGCGCGGGAGAAGGAGGAGAGCTTGCGGCTGGTGCCGCAGGCTTCGACTTCTTGGGGGCCATCTGCAAGGTCGCCGGCGCCGGAGTTGGAGAAGGAAAAGAGGAAGCTGAGCTCGATTGGATCTGGAGAGGTCTGCGGAAGGGGAAAGGGTATCTGAAGCAAGGCGAGGAGGAGTAATGATGGCCTGGCGGTGTGAGCCAGCCTTTAGTCAGTACCGGGTGGTTGCCGAGGCGACATGGGGAGGCGGAGATGCCCACGTCCCGTCAAGCGCCGCGCGTTAACTTGGCCCGCAGGCGATTGGGGCCCGCGGCGCTTCGCCCTTGCCCTTTGGCTTCGCCTCGAAGCCAAGCTCGAGCGCGCCTTGGGCTCGGGGGCTACTGTCGGCGTTCTGGGAACCAGGGTACCCAGACTTGCCTGCCTGCGGCCCATGGCGTGGCTCCCTCCACGGCCTGGTAAGGCCCATATACAAGACCGCCAAGACAACACCCTCGTGGGGCCCCTGGCCTCGCGAGGCGGACGACACCAAGACCTCCGGAGGGAGCGGCCTCCCCAGGCTGCCTCCCGAGGAGCGGAGATTTCTATGCAGATACCAGCCTCACGAGGCTATGGTGACGCGAGCCATGACGACCAAGGCCAGGCGGGCGCCAGCGGGCGCATAGAAGGCAGTTTCCTCTTTGGTGCTAAGGAGGCAAGGACAGGCGTGGGTTCCCGAGGAATCTGCCAAAGGTTTCCATTCCGGTGCTACAAGACCAAGACCACCAGCACGGTAGGACGGATGTCATCGCCGAGCCCACCGCTGCGTCACGACCAGAAGCTTTGCAGGCGAAGACCAACTTTCATCAGGATAAGATGTACTACTTGTCCCCTTTCAAATTGGCCACTGTGGGATCCCTTCCCGCCTATGATTTGGGGGAAGAGGACCGAGGCCACTATAAAGATAGGTTAGCCACCACCATAGAAGGGGTCGACTCATTCTCACCCCAAGCCCTCGCGAGGTTGTTCATCCTCTGTACTTGTTCATCCTTAGCCCCTCGTGAGGCCAATCCACCACAAAGCAGGAGTAGGGTTTTACACCGCAAGGTGGCCCGAACTTGGGTAAACTGCCGTGTTCATCTTCTTCCTTGCTGACGCGAGTCCGGCTAGGATAGGCTGTGGGGCGACGGGTTGGTAGGCTGGATTGGTTGAGTTCTTCGCACACGCCCCAGAGTTCAAACCTTCTTGGGTCTGCGGAGACCTGAATCCGACAGTAACCTTAGGTGTGGATAAAAACCCAGAGACAGAAATTTTATCATCAATTGCATAGAGAGAACAAGTGTGGCAATTTGTCTCAAAGAGGTCTCAACCAATAGACTCCGTTTGGACTCTGTTTGGTATTCCTTTTCTGTAAAACTCAAAAACAAGGAAAAAATAGAAACTTGCACTGGGCTCTAGGTTAATAAGTTAGTCCCAAAAATAATATAAAATAGCATATTAATGCATATAAAACATCCAAAACAGATAATATAATAGCATGGAACAATAAAAAATTATAGATACGTTGGAGACGTATCACGCGCCCTGGTGGGTTGTGCTCACCCAGGGGCCCCCCTCCGGTGGTTCTTGGCTCCAGTATTTTTCTTTTATTCCATAAAAAATTCTCCAAAAAGTTCCATTCCATTCCGAGAACTTTTATTTCTGCACAAAAACAACACCATGGTAGTTCTGCTGAAAACAGCGCCAGTCCGGGTTAGTTTCATTCAAATCATGCAAATTAGAGTCCAAAACAAGAGCAAAAGCATTTGGAAAAGTAGATACGACGGAGACGTATCAGCACTCAGTTGCCATGTCATGGAAGAATTTAGAGTTCTCCTCACCAACCTTGATGAATCTGATCGTGCATCTCTGTTTCCAATAAATATACCGAAGTCTCAAGAGATCCTCATAATGCAACTTGACAATTTTCCTGAAGTTAAATTCAGGTACGGTGAGGAGACATAGTTCCTCAAGGGAATCCAAGCCAAGGACGACCACAGAACATTTCTGGATAAGTTTCTTGATGGAAGACAGATTGATACACCACCTCTTAAGATTATACCTCAAACGTTTAAACTTCCTAGAAATAATTACCATAGCAGAACTAACAGTAATACCAATTGGAGCAGACCATGACCTAGAAACACATTCCATAAAACCAGGCATATGGACCCAATAATTCTCAAACCTGAAGATCTTTGACTTTGGAATGGTTGTGTCAATGGAGACCACACAAGGCACATGACCTGAAGAGGTACGAGCGAGGGGCAGAACAAAAGTATTGGGATACAAGGTAATCCAAGTACTAGAAGTGAAAAACCACTCAAGCTGCTCCAACAAAGGTTGTTCCTGCATATTTGACCAAGTGAAAGCTCTGCCTTTGATAGGTATCTCAAGCAAACCAAGGGGACCAATTATTTCATTAAACAGGAAGATATCATTGATGTCCCCACCCGGATGATTTCTGTTCTCCAAAGATCCGATAAAATTAAAGTCACCTAAAAGAAGCCATTTGTCATCCACAGGAATATCTAAGTGGTATAGCCAATTAAAAAATTCATCCCGTAGATGACCTTGACAGGGGCCATAGACTGTTACCAAAGTCCAAGATTCAGAGTTGTGCATAGAGGTGAAACAGATAATTAGCCCAAAAGATTTAGCCTCAACTAACTTCCCTGAGAAGAACGAAGAATTACACACAACCAGGATGCCACCCGAGGCACCAATGGATGGAGCATATGCATAGTTATCAAAGCATCATGGACAGAACTGACGGATTACCCGCGTGTCAAAAGATTCACATTTTGTTTCTTGCAAGCAAAGGATTGCACAGTTACTTTCCTCAATTTTAGCTCGAACATCTCTCTGACGTCCATCAGAGTTAATTCCACGAACATTCCAATAGAGAAACCACCAATTACAAAATTGTGTACTATCCATGAACACAAAAGAAGTAATAGCAAAATAACTTCACTGCATAACAGGGAAGCACCACCGCACCCAATAAGTTCAGTAGAACCATAAGCAAGACACAAAGCAGATGCAGTTCAGACCAACCAAGTTCAGACTTAACAAACAATCAGAATAGAAAAATAAAAAGTATCTTGGCTTGCATTGAAGTGAAGCCCTCTTCCAGGTAGTGAAGTTCACTATTCATTGGCACTAGTGCTTGGAGTAGCATCATCGGAAGAAGCCATAAGCTTGTCCACAGTAAGCTTTTCAGGGGAATTCCCAGGGAGGCACCAAGGTCCTTCATCATATGGATTGGCGTTGGAGGAGGAAGATCTTCCACAGCTGCTTGATTTGGAGCCGTGGACGAAGACGGTGGAGGCGAAGCATCTCCAAGGTATGCCCTCTTAGCACGAGGCTGGCGTAGAGGTGTCGGTTTAATAGGGATAGCCGAAGTGGGTTTGAAGCCACTCTTCCTCGCGCAGCTTCGTGTCATGCAACGTGTAGAAAATTCATCATCGGGTACAACCATGGTGACATGCCGTTTCCCGCGTCCACGCTTACCAAGCCGAGATGGAATTGTAGCCGAGAACTCCAAATGTTCAGTGGGAGTACCAAACTAAAGATTTAGCACAGGTTCAGAACAGATGGCAGGTTCAGCACAGGCAGGTTCAACACAGGCAGGTTCAACACAGGCAGGTTCAGACCAATCCTCAATTGAGATTGTAGATGGGCAGGGAGCCGCTCCACCATCCAAAAGTGGGTCCAACGCTAGAAGAGGCTTGCCTAAAGAAGCAATGAATTTGAATTCCATGTCACCATACCAAAGCTTCATTGGCAAAACCCTCGGGGGTAAAGCTGCAATCTTCAGACTGGGTGGTAGGACGCGTACTGACAATTCAGGCATCATATTTCTGAAAGTTCTCTCCCAAAGCATAGGAGGTGGCAAAACTGGACCATAAACAACCCTGACCATACCCAAGTGAATTAGTCCTAGCTGAACTTGAGGAGGGTGATAGGGGACAAGCGCAAGATTCTGCTGAACACATCATCATTATTTGCATCGGAAGAAACACTTGAACCAAGCGAAGGGTTGAGAACCATAGAGTTTTGATCTTGGGCAGGCAGAGCTTCAGGTTGTTCCTCCTGCACATTGTTAGCAACTGCAGCCTCCTCCCAAACCCCCCATCCATTGTCCCCTTGATCATCCTGTGGCTGCTGGAAGTTGCTCCAACCATTGCCAGCATTGTTTGTCGGCTGCTCATGCCCAGGAGGGGCCGCATTCCATCCGAGTGCAGGGTATGGTGCCATGGCCCAGAAAGGTTGTGGAGGGGGGGTTCTGCCCTGGCATAGGGTGGGGATTGCCGTCGAGAGGCATTGGGTCTTCATCAGCTCCAAGGATGGCGTTTGCAAAGTGGCCACCAGTCAAAATATAAACCGCAGCCGTCCACGAAGCAATAGTTCCACCCCAGTTTGCAAACTCATGAAAAACCACACTCCGAGGCACAAGTATATCTTCAGGAAAAGAAGCATAAACCAAAGATCTAACTATGCGTCTATCAGCATGTTCCCAATAATGAAACTGTCCAAAAGTACTAATCACGTCTGCCAAATGCTTTGTGTTGCGATAATCTAGAGGAACTCCAATGAGCATGAGCCAACCTATTCTATGACCATGAAGAGCAAGAAAACCCTCCCCTTCATTATGACAGATAAGTCTGACAAAGAACTCCCTCGTCCTCATCTAAACCCAGAGAAAAAGGTGGATGCTGAGTGAAAGAGGATTTGGCCATAGGGTTTTCCATCTCGAATAAGCCGACGCCCTGAAACCAAGTTTGAGCAGAACGAACAAACACCTGCTGGTTGACGGCGAGGAAGTGCAGAACTTGCTCCCTCCTGATGGCCACCCATGTGCGGTGGTGGTAAGGGCTCGACTATTGCCACCATGAACTCTTCATGGAGTTGTGGTGGAGATTGGGCCGGGGTGTAGTAAGTCCGAGGAAGGCGGTCCGAGCCACCATCAACGATGTCATGGTTGGCTGGCAGGAAGCAACAAGGCTCGATCCCATAAACCGCCATGGGGTCGGTGGCGGGTGGTGGAGCAGAGGAGGAAGGCGACGGCGGCTGCTGAGATTGGGGTTTTGGTGAAGCAGAGGGACTAGGGGATGAAGGCAGCGAACCCGAAGTGACGAGCGAGGACTCTGATATGGCACGAGGATCGAAACTGGGCGATGGTACTTTAGATATCCAAACAGCCAACGAGTCATTATTACCTGGGCAACTTTTCTTTTTATGACCAGGCCAAAAACATTGCCTACAACGAACCCTATTCGTGCATGTGTCAGCCTTGTGTTTCATACCAAGACAATTTTGACAGTCCCAATATTTAGCAGCCATATCTTCAATCATCTCATCAAAACTTTGCAGCTGATCAACAATATCTCTTGGTGAAGGGAAAGAAATTGGTGAAATAGAATCCAACAAATCATCATCAGGGATAAAAATAGGGGAGACCATAGAGCCCATAGAGCCCAAGCCAGGTTGGGCCTTGTCAACCACAGTGGGCTGAGGTGTGCATGGTTGTCCAGAATCACAATAGGGGAAGCCAGATTTGGCCTAGCCAAATTGATCAAAATCCCGGGGGATCTGGGATTACCATCCAAGATACGAGGACTTTTCGATGACGGCGGAAATGAGCCAAACTGGATCTGTGACATGGAAATCGGGGACTCCAGTGAGCTCACCGGAGAAGTCACAGCTGTCAGGGAGGCCAAAGGCAGTGGAGAAGCTTAGGATTCTTCCAACGGATCAACATGATAACCAGCCTCACATACCATTTGTACTTCATCAACAGATGGATGATAACTATATCCTTTACGAGCAGGATAGTTGATGAACGTGGCAAAACGTAGCTTTTTCCTAGGTCCACCTATTGGAGCACTCGAACACATAGAAGATTTAGTTGGGCCATGATTCATGGCTTCTAAACCTAAACGTGCTCGACGCTTAGTAGGACTAACAAGGATCCATTCCTGTTGACACTCAGACTGCCACATCCTAAATTTCTTTTCCCAATCTGGACCACCATGGCCCCAAAAATGAAAGTAACATTTGAATTGGGGACAAACAAAGCTACGGTGATGAAGGATGAAAAACCCAACTTACTTGCATGAGACATTGAATGAAAACACCCGATCATTGAGAAAAGATACCTTCAGCTGAGAACAATAACCTCCGATAGCAGATTCAAGAGGAAGTCCCACATTCTCATCTGTCAAACGGAATGAGTGACGTGCAAACGAGACCACCATAGTGAAGTGGCCAGAATCATCTGAGGGGTGATCTACGAAAGGTGCGCCCGATCTCCTGCGCTAGGCCCATCCCTGGGGAGAAATCCAATTCGAGGGAGATGGACGCATGTACATCCATGAGGAAACAACCAGTGGAGAGAGCGGCGAATGCCGGAGAGGATGGCACGATCAGATGGAAAAACCCACGGCTAGAGGTGGATATCGCCGGTGGTGAGGTGGACTAGGGTTAGGGTGGCGGTGGGGAGGTGGGAGTCACCATCTTTTTCAAGTACAAAATTAGAATTTTTAAATTGTTCATGCTTTTCAAAAAATATTGGGAGTTTCAAAATTTTCTTCACGCCTTTAATGTTTATTCAGAATTTTATTTTTTTTGGAATTTCAAAATTTGTTTGTGTTTTTAAAAAACTTTAGGGTTTCAAAATTTGCTCGGGTGAACAAATTTTAAAAAAATTCAGGTTCTTTATTTTTGTTCTCATTTTATTAATGTGTTCCAATTTTTCAAAGATTATTCATTGTTTATTTTCCCATTTTTAAATATTGTTTATAGATTCAAAAAATGTTCACGGATTTCAATAGATGTTTGTGTTTCCAATTTTTGTTTTGTAATTTTAAAAATGTTTGTGCTTTCAATTTTTTTGACATAATGTAAAATATATTTGGTATTTCATAAATGTTCACAATTTTCCGTGAACGTTTGATTTTTTGTGGTTCTGTGTGTTCATAAAGAACTCATGCTACAAGTTATTACAAGGAGTTAATAGGTCGAGCGGCTAGCAGCACTTGTCACGGCTCGACGGTTAGGAGTTCAAATCCTGGCTGCGAGTCGCAGCTTATTTTTGTGACTTTTACGTCCTATTTCGGTTGCTGTTAGTGGGCCAGCCCAGTACGGTGTATACGTCTCGGCGGTGATCCACCCTACATATGATGGGTTTGTCAAATGTCCATATTGCCCTTTGTACGTTTAGTAGGGGTGGGGGTTGTACCGAAGCGGGACTTCACCAGCTAAAGGCAGAGAGAGCATCAAAAGAAAAGGTGGTCAGCACTTTGATATGTCCCCAACGTATCTATAATTTTTTATTGTTCCATGCTATTATATTATCAATCTTGGATGTTTTATATACACTTTCAAGCAATTATATATCATCTTTTGGGACTAACCTGTTAACTTAGTGCCTAGTGCTAGTTGCTGTTTTTTTTGTTTCGCAGAATATCAGTACCAAACGAAGTCTAAATGCCACGAAACTTTTTGGAGATTTTTTTTGGACAAAAGGGACAATAGAAGCTTCGGGAGAAGACCAGATGATGAAGCGTGGGCCCACGAGGCACCAGGGCACGCCCAGGGGGTAGGCACGCCCTGGTGGCTTGTGGGGACCACGAGGCTCTGTCTAGCCTAATTTCACCTCTATAAATTCTCCAAAATCATGAAACCAATAGAGGAGTCCACGAAATACTTTTCCACCGCTGCAAGTTCCAGAACCATCAGATCCCATCTGGAGGCCTTTTCCGGCACTCTGCCGGAGGGGGATTCGATCACGGAGGGGCTCTACATCATCCTTGCTGCCCGTCCGATGATGCATGAGTAGTTTACCACGGATCTATGGGTCCATATTTAGTAGCTAGATTTCTTCTTCTCTCTATTTGATCTTCAATACAATGTTCTCCTCGGTGTTCTTGGAGATCTATTCGATGTAATGACTTTTTGCGGTGCGTTTGTTGGGATCCGATGAATTGTGAGTTTATGATCAGATCTATCCATGAATATTATTTGAGTTTGCTCTGAACTCTTTTATGCATGATTAATATAGCTTCGTATTTCTCTCTAATCTATTGATTTGGTTTAGCCAACTAGATTGATTTTTCTTGCAACGCGAGAGGTGCTTTGTAATGGGTTCGATCTTGCAGTGCTCAATCCCAGTGACAGAAGGGGACATGACACGCATGTATCATTGCTATTAAGGGTAAAAAGATGGGGTTTATTCATACGTGAGTTTATCTTGTCTACAACATGTCATCTTGCTTAAGGTGTGATACGTCTCCAATGTATCTATAATTTTTTATTGTTCCATGCTATTATATTATCTATTTTGGATGTTTTATATGCATTAATATGCTATTTTATATTATTTTTGGGACTAACCTATTAACCTAGAGCCTAGTGCTAGTTCCTGTTTTTTCCTTGTTTTTGAATTTCGCAGAAAAGGAATACCAAACGGAGTCCAAACGGAATGAAACCTTCGCGATGAATTTTCTTGGACCAGAAGACAACCAGGAGACTTGGAGATGAAGTCGGAGGAGCCACGAGGCGGCCACAAGGACGGAGGGTGCGCCCAGGGGGGTAGGGCGCTTTCCCACCCTAGTGGTCCCCCCGTGCACCCCCTGACCTAATTCTTTCACCTATATATTCCCAAATATCCCCAAACCACCAGAGGCATCCACGAAAACACTTTTCCACTGCCGCAACCTTCTGTACCCGTGAGATCCCATCTAGGGACCTTTTCCGGCACCCTGCCGGAGGGGGATTCGATCATGGAGGGCTTCTACATCAACCCTATTGCCCTTCCGATGAAGCGTGAGTAGTTTACCTCAGACCTACGGGTCCATAGCTAGTAGCTAGATGGCTTCTTCTCTCTCTTTGATTCTCAATACCATGTTCTCCTCGATGTTCTTGGAGACCTATTTGATGTAATAGTTTTTTACGGTGTGTTTGCCGAGATCCGATGAATTGTGGATTTATGATCAGCTTATCTATGAATATTATTTTAATATTCTTTGAATTCTTTTATGCATGATTTGATATCTTTGTAATTCTCTTCGAACTATCAGTTTGGTTTGGCCAACTAGATTGGTTTTTCTTGCAATGGGAGAAGTGCTTAGCTTTGGGTTCAATCTTGCGGTGTCCTTTCCCAGTGACAGTAGGGGCAGCAAGGCACGTATTGTATTGTTGCCATCGAGGATAAAAAGATGGGGTTTTCATCATATTTCTTGAGTTAATTCCTCTACATCATGTCATCTTACTTAATGCGTTACTCCGTTCTTTATGAACTTAATACTCTAGATGCATGCTGGATAGCGGTTGATGTGTGGAGTAATAGTAGTAGATGCAGAATCGTTTCGGTCTACTTGACATGGACGTGATGCCTATATTCATGATCATTGCCTTAGATATCGTCATAACTTTACGCTTTTCTATCAATTGCTCGACAGTAATTTGTTCACCCACCGTATTATTTTCTATCTTGAGAGAAGCCTCTAGTGAAACCTATGGCCCCCAGGTCTATTTTCCATCATATAAGTTTCTATTTTCCATCATATAAGTTTCCGATCTACTATTTTGCAATCTTTTACTTTCCGATCTATAAACCAAAAATACCAAAAATATTTACTTTATCGTTTATCTATCTCTATCAGATCTCACTTTTGCAAATAACCGTGAAGGGATTGACAACCCCTTTATCGCGTTGGGTGCAAGTTGTTTGATTGTTTGTGCAGGTATTCGGTGATTTGTGCATTGTCTCCTACTGGATCGATACCTTGGTTCTCAAACTGAGGGAAATACTTATCTCTACTTTGCTGCATCACCCTTTCCTCTTCAAGGAAAAAACCAACGCAAGCTCAAGAAGGAGCAGGAAGAATTTCTGGCGCCGTTGCCGGGGAGATCTACGCCAAGTCAAGACATACCAAGTACCCATCATAAACTCTCATCTCTTGCATTACATTATTCGCCATTTGCCTCTCGTTTTCCTCTCCCCCACTTCTAAAACGATTTTCGAAAAAGATTTGCCTTTTCTTCACACCTCTTCCGTTCGTCTTTTTCGTTTGCTTTTTGTGTGCTCGTGTGTTGGATTGCTTGCTTTATCACGATGGCTCAAGAGAATACCAAATTGTGTGACTTTTCCAACACCAATAACAACGATTTTATTAGTACTCCGATTGCTCCCGCCACTAGTGCGGAATCTTATGAAATTAATGCCGCTTTGCTGAATCTTGTTATGAAAGATCAATTTTCTGGCCTTCGTAGTGAAGATGCCGCATCCCATCTAAACAATTTCGTTGATTTGTGTGATATGCAAAAGAAAACAGATGTGAATACTGATATTGTTAAATTGAAGCTATTTCCGTTCTCACTACGAGATCGTGCTAAAACTTGGTTTTCATCTTTGCCTAAAAATAGTATTGATTCATGGAATAAGTGTAAAGATGCTTTTATTTCCAAGTATTTTCCTCCCGCTAAGATCATCTCCCTTAGGAATGATATTATGAACTTTAAGCAACTTGATCATGAACATGTTGCACAATCTTGGGAGAGGATGAAATTGATGATACGAAATTGCCCTACTCATGGTTTGAATTTGTGGATGATTATACAAATTTTTTATGCCGGATTGAATTTTGCTTCTAGAAATCTTTTAGATTCGGCCGCGGGAGGTACTTTTATGGAAATTACTTTAGGAGAAGCTACTAAACTCCTAGATAATATTATGGTTAATTATTCTTAATGGCATACCGAAAGATCGTCCACTAGTAAAAAAGTGCATGCGATTGAAGAGGTTAATGTTTTGAGTGGAAAGATGGATGAGCTTATGAAATTATTTGCTAGCAAGAGTGCTTCTTTGGATCCTAATGATATGCCTTTGTCTACTTTGATTGAAAATAATGATGAATCTAGGGATGTGAATTTTGTTGGTAGGAACAATTTTGGTAATAACGCATATAGAGGTAATTTTAATCCTAGGCCGTATCCTAGTAATTCCTCTAATAATTATGGTAATTCCTACTACAATTCTTATGGAAATTATAATAAGATGTCCTCTGATTTTGAGAATAGTGTTAAAGAATTTATGAGTTCACAAAAGAATTTCAATGCTTTGATTGAAGAAAAATTGCTTAAGATTGACGATTTGGCTAGGAACGTGGATAGAATTTCTCTTGATGTTGACTCTTTGAAACTTATATCTATTCCACCCAAGCATGATATCAATGAATCTCTAAAGGCTATGAGAATCTACATTGATGAGTGCAAAGAAAGAACCGCTAAGATGCGTGCTAAAAAAGATTGGTTTGTAAAAACATGTTCTTCTAGTTTCCGTGAAAATAATGATGAAGATCTTAAAGTGATTGATGTGACTCCTATTGAATCTTTGTTTTCCAATATAAATCTTGATAAAGATGGGACTGGAGATGAGTCAACTTTAGTTAAAAGGCGTCCCAATGATTCAGAGTTTTTAGATCTTGATGCAAAAATTGATAAAAGTGGGATTGGAGAGGTCAAAACTTTAAGTAGCAATGAACCCACTCTTTTGGATTTCAAGGAATTTAATTATGATAATTGTTCTTTAATAGATTGTATTTCCTTGTTGCAATCCATGTTGAATTCTCCTCATGCTTATAATCAAAACAAAGCTTTTACTAAACATATCGTTGATGCTATGATGCAATCTTTTGAAGAAAAGCTTGAATTGGAAGTTTCTATCCCTAGAAAACTTTATGATGAGTGGGAGCCTACTATTAAGATTAAGATTAAATATTATGAGTGCTATGCTTTCTGTGATTTGGGTGCTAGCATTTCCACGATTCCAAAAACTTTATGTGATGTGTTAGGTTTCGGTGAATTTAATGATTGTTCTTTAAATTTGCATCTTGCGGATTCCACTATTAATAAACCTATGGGAAGTATTAATGATGTTCTTATTGTTGAAAATAGGAATTATGTGCCCGTAGATTTCATTGTTCTTGATATAGATTGCAATCCTACATGTCCTATTATTCTCGGTAGACCTTTCCTTAGAACGATTGGTGCAATTATTGATATGAAAGAAGGAAACATTAGATTTCAATTTCTGTTAAGGAAGGGCATGGAACAATTTCCAAGAAATAAAATTAAATTGCCATATGAATCTATTATGAGAGCTACTTATGGATTGCATACCAAAGATGACAATACCTAGATCTATTCGTGTTTTTATGCCTAGCTAAGGGCGTTAAACAATAGCGCTTGTTGGGAGGCAACCCAATTTTATTTTTGTTTTTATTTCTTTGGTTCTGTTTTGCAATAAATAATTCATCTAGCCTCTGGTTAGATATGGTTTTGTGTTTTAATTAGTGTTTGTTCCAAGTAAGCCCTTTGGGATGGCTTACGGTGATAGTTGATTTGATCTTGCTGAAAAACAGAAACTTTTGCATCCAGTCTCGGAATTTTAGTAATTCACTGTAGAGTTCAAAAGCCCTGAATTTTTTACACGAGATTTATATACAAATTTCCTCTGTTTTCCTAAAGTTTAAGAAGGTTTGGAGTTACAGAATTATTAGAACAATTCGGATCTTCGCAGACTGTTCTGTTTTTGACAGATTCTGTTTTCTTTGTGTTGTTTGCTTATTTTGATGAATCTATGGGTAGTATCGGGGGGTATGAACCATGGAAAAGTTGGAATACAGTAGATATTACACCAATATAAATAAAGAATGAGTTCACAAGAGTACCAAAAGTGGTGATTTATTTTCTTATACTAACGGAGCTTATGAGATTTTCTGTTGAGTTTTGTGTTGTGAAGTTTTCAAGTTTTGGGTAAGGATTTGATGGACTATGGAATAAGGAGTGGCAAGAGCCTAAGCTTGGGGATGCCCAAGGCACCCCAAGGTAATATTCAAGGACAACCAAGAGCCTAAGCTTGGGGATGCCCCGGAAGGCATCCCCTCTTTCGTCTTCGTCTATCGGTAACTTTACTTGAGGCTATATTTTTATTCACCACATGATATGTGTTTTGCTTGGAGCGTCTTTTATGATTTGAGTCTTTGATTTTTAGTTTTCTACAATCATCCTTGCTGTACACACCTTTTGACAGGGACACGCATGAATCGTGATTTATTAGAATACTTTTTGTGCTTCACTTATATCTTTGGAGCTAGGCAATTTTGCTCTAGTGCTTCACTTATATCTTTTTAGAGCACGGCGGTGGTTTTATTTTATAGAAATTAATGAACTCTCATGCTTCACTTATATTATTTCGAGAGTCTCTAAACAGCATGGTAATTTTCTTTGGTTATAAATTTAGCCCTAATATGATAGGCATCCAAGAGGGATATAATAAAAACTTTCATATAAAATGCATTGAATACTATGAGAAGTTTGATTCCTTATGATTGTTTTGAGATATGAAGATGGTGATATTGGAGTCATGCTAGTGAGTAGTTGTGAATTTGAGAAATACTTGTGTTAAGGTTTGTGAGTCCCGTAGCATGCACGTATGGTGAACCGTTATGTAACAAAGTTGGAGCATGAGATATTTTTTTATTGTCTTCCTTATGAGTGGTGGTCGGGGACGAGCGATGGTCTTTTCCTACCAATCTATCCCCCTAGGAGCATGCGCATAGTACTTTGTTTCGTTGACTAATAGATTTTTGCAATAAGTATGTGAGTTCTTTATGACTAATGTTGAGTCCATGGATTATACGCACTCTCACCCTTCCACCATTGCTAGCCTCTCTAGTACCGCGCAACTTTCGCCGGTACCATACACCCACTATATACCTTCCTCAAAACAGCCACCATACCTACCTATTATGGCATTTCCATAGCCATTCCGAGATATATTACCATGCAACTTTCCACCGTTCCGTTTATTATGACACGCATCATCATTGTCATATTGCTTTGCATGATCATGTAGTTGACATTGTATTTGTGGCAAAGCCACCATTCATAATTTTTTCATACATGTCACTCTTGATTCATTGCACATCCCGATACACTGCCGGAGGCATTCATATAGAGTCATATTTTGTTCTAGTATCCAGTTGTAATTTTCGAGTTGTAAGTAAATAAAAGTGTGATGATCTTCATTATTAGAGCATTGTCCCATGTGAGGAAATAAAAAAAAAGAAATAACAAAAGGGAGAAAGAAAAGGCCAAAAAAAATAAGGCCAAAATAAAAATATCCCATGTGAGACTATCTCCCTCTTTTTGTCTTCTCCACAACCACCATATTCTGTTCCACCTATAGTGCTATGTCCATGGCTCACGCTCATGTATTGCGTGAAAGTTGAAAAGGTTTGAGAACATCGAAAGTATGAAACAATTGCTTGGCTTGTCATCGGGGTTGTGCATGACTTGAATATTTTGTGTGATGAAGATGGAGCATAGCCAGACTATATGATTTTGTAGGGATAAGCTTTCTTTGGCCATGTTATTTTGAGAAGACATAATTGCCTTGTTAGTATGCTTGAAATATTATTGTTTTTATGTAAATATTAAACTTTTGTTTTGAATCTTATGGATCTGAACATTCATGCCACAATAAAGGAAATTACATGGATAAATATGTTAGGTAGCATTCCACATCAAAAATTCTATTTTTATCATTTACCTACTTGAGGATGAGCAGGAATTAAGCTTGGGGATGCTTGATACGTCTCCAACGTATCTATAATTTTTGATTGTTCCATGCTATTATATTATCTATTTTGGATGTTTTATATGCATTAATATGCCATTTTATATTATTTTTGGGACTAACCTATTAACCTAGAGCCTAGTGCTTGTTCCTGTTTTTTCCTTGTTTTTGAATTTCACAGAAAAGGAATACCAAACGGAGTCCAAACGGAATGAAACCTTCGCGATGAATTTTCTTGGACCAGAAGACAACCAGGAGACTTGGAGATGAAGTCGGAGGAGCCACGAGGCGGCCACAAGGACGGAGGGCGCGCCCAGGGGGTAGGGCGCTTTCCCACCCTAGTGGGCCCCCCGTGCACCTCTTAACCTAATTCTTTCACCTATATATTCCCAAATATCCCCAAACCACCAGAGGCATCCACGAAAACACTTTTCCACTGCCGCAACCTTCTGTACCCGTGAGATCCCATCTAGGGACCTTTTCCGGCACCCTGCCGGAGGGGGATTCGATCACGGAGGGCTTCTACATCAACCCTATTGCCCTTCCGATGAAGCGTGAGTAGTTTACCTCAGACCTATGGGTCCATAGCTAGTAGCTAGATGGATTCTTCTCTCTCTTTGATTCTCAATACCATGTTCTCCTCGATGTTCTTGGAGATCTATTCAATGTAATACTTTTTTGCGGTGTGTTTGCCGAGATTCGATGAATTGTGGATTTATGATCAGCTTATCTATGAATATTATTTGAATATTCTCTGAATTCTTTTATGCATGATTTGATATCTTTGTAATTCTCTTCGAACTATCGGTTTGGTTTGGCCAACTAGATTGGTTTTTCTTGCAATGGGAGAAGTGCTTAGCTTTGGGTTCAATCTTGCGGTGTCCTTTCCCAGTGACAGTAGGGGCAGCAAGGCACGTATTGTATTGTTGCCATCGAGGATAAAAAGATGGGGTTTTCATCATATTGCTTGAGTTAATTCCTCTACATCATGTCATCTTACTTAATGCGTTACTCCGTTCTTTATGAACTTAATACTCTAGATGCATGCTGGGTGCAAGTTGTTTGATTGTTTGTGAAGGTATTCGGAAATTTGTGCGATGTCTCCTACTGGATTGATACCTTGGGTCTCAAACTGAGGGAAAAACTTATCTCTACTTTGCTGCATCATCCTTTCCTCTTCAAGGGAAAAACCAACGCAAGCTCAAGAAGTAGCAAGGTGTTACTCCATTTTTCCATGAACTTAATACACTAGATGCATGCTAGATAGCGGTTGATGTGTGGAGTAATAGTAGTAGATGCAAAATCATTTCAGTCTACTTGTCTCGGACGTTAAGCCTATATATGATCATTGCCTTGGATATCGTCATAATTATTTGCTTTTCTATCAGTTGCCCAACAGTAATTTGTTTACCCACCGCATGCTATTTTCAAGAGAGAAGCCTCTTGTGAAAACTATGACCCCCAGGTCTATATTTTATCATATATTAAAACCCAAAAATACCTTGCTGTAATTTTCTTTTATTTATTTTATTTTATATTTTTGTCTGATCTATCTATAAAAAACTATACAATTTAATCTTGCTCGTAACCATCAAGGGATTGACAACCCCTTGTTCGCGTTGGGTTGCAAGTATTTGTTGTTTGTGTGCAGGTGCTGTTAAAGAGTCGTTGCTTGGTTCTCCTACTGGATCGATAACCTTGGTTTCATAACTGATGGAAATACATATCTCTACTGTACTGCATCATCCTCTCCTCTTCGGGGAAATCCCAACGCAGCTCACAAGTAGCAGGAAGAATTTGAGGCGCCGTTGCCAGGGAGACATCATCAACAACTATCAAGTTCCTACGCATAAACTTTCATCTCCTTGCATTTACATTATTTGCCATTTGCCTCTTGTTTTCATCTCCCCCACTTCTAAAAAGTTTTTACAACAATACAAAAATATTTTCTGTTTACCTTTTTCTTGTTTGCTTCTTTGCTTGCTTGTTATCTTGTTTGCGTAGTTACAATGTCTCAAGAATATTATCATGATATTTCCTATCCTAATATATTGGTAGAGATCGAGAAAAATACTAAGGCTTACATGACTACGCAATTTGAGCACAACACATTTTTTTACCGAAGAACTTAAAGACCACTCTATTTTATTTGATGCTATCGCAAAACAACTTGATCATGTTAGTGAATAAGTTGCTAATCTTCAAACTCAGTTCGCCCATACTGAAAACTTGCTAGGAAAAATTCCTGATGCACAAGCTATGCTAGTAAATCAAATGGCGGCTAAGCCGGAATCATTAGTACCTAGTAATGATGAGGATATTAAAATGATTGGTGTTTCTATTGGAAATATGCCCTAGAGGCAATAGTAAAGTGGTTATTATTATATTTCCTTGTTCATGATAATCGTTTATTATCCATGCTATAATTGTATTGACCGGAAACTCAAATGCATGTGTGGATACATAGACAACAACATGTCCCTAATAAGCCTCTACCGGACTAGCTCGTTAAACAAAGATGGTTATGGTCTCCTAGTCATAGACATGAGTTGTCATTTGGTAATGGGATCACATCATTAGGAGAATGATGTGATGGACAAGACCCAAACTATGAACGTAGCATATGATCGTATCAAGTTTATTGCTATCGTTTTCTGCATGTCAAGTATATGTTCCTATGACCATGAGATCATGCAACTCACTGACACCAGAGGAGTACCTTGTGTGTACCAAACGTCGCAACGTAACTGGGTGACTATAAAGGTGCTCTACAGGTATCTCCGAGGGAGTCTGTTGAGTTGGCATGGATCAAGACTGGGATTTGTCACTCCGTATGACGAAGAGGTATCTTAGGGCCCACTCGGTAATACAGCATCACAACAGGCTTGCAAGCAATGTGACTAATGAGTTAGTAAAGGGATCTTGTATTATAGAACAAGTAAAGAGACTTGCCGATAACGAGATTGAACTAGTTATGGTGATACCGACGATCGAATCTCGGCCAAGTAACATACCGATAGACAAAGGGAACTGCATACGGGTTTATCTTAATCCTTGACATCGAGGTTTGACCGATAAAGATCTTCGTAGAATATGTAGGAACCAATATGGACATCTAGGTTCCGCTATTGGTTAATGACCGTAGAGGTGTCTCGGTCATGTCTGCATAGTTCTCGAACCCGCAGGGTCTACACACTTAACGTTTGGTGACGATATAAGTATAGTTGAGTTGTTATGGTGGTAACCAAAGGTTGTCCGGAGTCCTGGATGAGATCCTGGACATGACGAGCAACTCCGGAATGGTCCCATGTAGCCAGAGGAGGTGGGGGCGCCCCCTAGGGCTGCCGCTCCCTTTGCCTTGGGGGCCAAGCCTCCTAGGGGGAGGCGCCCAAACCCATCTAGGGTTTCCCCCTTGTGGCCGCCCCCATAGGGGAACCCTAGGGCACCCCTCCCTCCACCCTTCCCCCTATATATAGAGGGGAGAGAGGGCAGCCGCACCCATCTATGCCATGGCGCTGCCCTCCCTCTCCCTCGTAGCCCTCTTCCTCTCCGTAGTGCTTAGCGAAGCTCTGCTGAGATTCCACCACCACCACCGCCACCACGCCATCGTGCTGTCGGAGGACTCGAGCTACTACTTCACCATCGCTCGCTGGATCGAGGAGGTGAAGGCGTCATCAAGCCGTACGTGTGTTGAACGCGGATGTGCCGTCCGTTCGGCACTTGGATCGGGAGTTCGCGGGACGGATCGTGATTGGATCGTGAAGACGTTCGACTACACCAACCGCGTTTCTTAATGCTTTCGCTTAGCGATCTACAAGGGTATGTGAAAGTGCGTTATATCGACTAGAGGGGGGGTGAATAGGCAATTTTTACAAATTCGTCACTGAGGAATTTCAAGGTGAGGAAATTCCTAAGCGACGAACTACTTAGCAGTGGAATGAGTACTCAGATGCAAGCATAACAGAGCAGTAGCACAGTCATCATGATGAAATGAAAACAAGCACAGAGTACGAGTAGCGTAAACACAGGATAAGCAGGCTGAAGACAAACTGACTGAAGAATTTGAACTGAGGAAATTGAGAAAGTCTTCAGACAAAGTCTTCAAACAGTAATGATCAAATACATAGCAAGTATGCGAGGAAATGAAAGGGTTGAGGAAATAGAACCAGTAGCTCGGTGAAGACACTGATTTGGTAGACCAGTTCCAACTGCTGTGACAGTTGTACGTCTGGTTGGAGCGGCTAGGTATTTAAACCTGAGGACACACAGTCCCCGACACCCAGTCCTGAACACACAGTCCAGGACACCTAGTCCTCACCGTATTCTCCTTGAGCTAAGGTCACACAGACCTCACCCAACCACTCGTGGTAAGTCTTTAGGTGACTTCCAAACCTTCACATACTCGGTCACTCGGCAATCCACAATTTCCTCTTGGATGCTCTAGACCATGACGCCTAACCGTCTGGAGGATGCACAGTCCTCAAAGGTAACAAGTGTCGGTTCCACACAGGAACAATCTCTTCAGTGATGCTCAATCACTTTGGGTTTGTAGGTGTTTGGGTTTTTGGGTTTTTCCTCACTTGATGATTTTCGCTCAAAGTCCTCGGAGGATGGGATGCTCTAAATGACAAGTGTCAATCTATTTCTTGGAGCAGCCAACCAGCTAGTGGTTGTAGAGGGCGGCTATTTATAGCCTAGGGAGCAGCCCGACATGATAAGACATAAATGCCCTTCAATGATATGACTGTTAGGTGGGTAGATATTTTGGGACAGCTGGCACGTAGCACAGCAACGGTCGGAAATTTGAGTATCAAATTCCTCAGGGCTATCATAATCCTCACTTGTAGGCAATCCGCACTGGCGAATTTCTAACTCCTCAGTCAGAACAAATTCCTCAGAGAACAGAAGAACTTCGTCTCTGTCACTGAAGAACTTGACTAAACTGTATGAGATTTCCAATGGCTTCACTCGAAAGGGTTGGGTAGGTGTAGGATTTTGAGTTGAGCATCACTTGGAAATTTTTCCTTAGTTTTACCTCGACCCCCTTTAACAGTACGGTGTTTCCTATGACTCAAGAAGAAGAAAATGAAACTACGAAAACAAAAGTCTTCACGCTTCATAATCCTCGCATGAATATCAAGTCTTCAGGGTCACACCAATTTCTTCACTTTCAAAGTCTTCAAGAAAACCAAAGTCTTCAGTTGAAGACATTCATTTTTAGGGGTCGACATTCATCGTAATTAACAAACTCCTCATAGACTTATAGACCTGTGTACACTCACAAACACATTAGACCCTTAACCTATAAGTCTTCAATACACCAAAATCACTAAGGGGCACTAGATGCACTTACAATCTCCCCCTTTTTGGTGATTGATGACAATATAGGTTAAGTTTTCAACGGGGATAAACATATGAAGTGTAAATACTAATATTGAGGAATTTGATTGCAAGATATAGAGGAACTCCCCCTGAAGATGTGCATATTTGAAGAATTTGCTTTGAAATAGCAAATGCACATTGTTGAGTAATATCATGGAGATCTCCTCCTATATCTTGAAATTCATACACGCATTTGTATGATATGAAGAATTTGAAATGCATGATGAAATATGGTGTCTGACGGAATTCAGCATGCGTGCATTAAGGTACTTGAGGAAATAAGCATGCAGAAAGCAGTTCAAAAGTATCAGACCACCATAGGACTTAAGTTTACAACTCATCAGAGCAAACACCTCAAAAGAGAAAGAGTTGAAACTTAACAGAAATATAGCCCATATATAAGACCCGCTTGAAGACTAAACTCAAATTTCTCCCCCTTTGTCATCGAATGACCAAAAGGGACGAAAAATGAGGACTAACGCCCCTGAAGAATATCATCAACATGTCGATGGAGGAGCGCCAGCATTGTTGGGGTCGACTGTTGAGGTAGGGCCTGCCGCAGTGTCGTTCAAGTCTTCAGCTTCATCCGTCTCGCGCGATGAAGAATATGAACTGGCAACAAGCTGAGGAACTTTGACTTTCTTGAATTTCTTCGAAGGTGGCTGGGACCAGTCAAAGTCCTGTTGGAAGCCCATCTCCTTGAGTTCTTCAGCACTATGAAGATTAGACAGAATCGCCCAAGTGCGGTCAAAGACTTCATGCAAGTAGTAGTGATTCTTCTTCACAGTATTTTGAGTGACTGTCATGTTCTGAAGAATTGCACCAAACTGACGCTTGACCCACTTGTGATTTCGATCAACTTTCTGATGAAGACTAAGGAGAAGTTCACGATCAGTCATCACACGCGGAGCTGTGGCTTGAGGATGATGTTCTGAAGCTTTGGCGGCAGAATCTTGAGTTGCAGAGTCATCATTGGTGGAATAGGAAGTAGCTTTGCGAAACTGTCCATCCAATGGACGAGTACCTTTATCAATAACAGCAGCCTTGCCCTTCTCGTCAGCTAAGGAAATAGTCCGTTTGAGGACTTCAATAGGGGGCAAATAGCTGAGATGATTTTGAAAGTCAGCAATGTAATGAATTGAAGACCTTGATCTGATGAATCTCATGATCCAGGGAGCATAAGGCTTCAACTCAAAAGGTGACAGTGCAGCATTGGCCAAAGTCCTCATGAAGAAATCATGGTAGTTGATAGGAATACCGTGAATGATATTGAACAGCAGATTCTTCATAGTGCCAACAACTTCTTCATCATCAGAGTTGTGGCCCTTGATTGGACTGAGGGTTTTGGTCAATATGCGATAGACTGTCCTTGGCACATAGAGCAATTCCTTGATGAGGAATTTGGTCCTTGGAGCTTGGCCTGGCTTCAAAGGCTTCATCAGCACTTGCATCAGATGATCAGACAGTTCAGGTTCAACATAGAGAAGCCTAGCACCTTCAGTGGGAGGACTGACTGGGACGGCATGAAGCAATTCAGAGGCCGGTGCTTTGAAATGAGTATTATCGGTCATCCAGTCCAATACCCATGAATTGACATCATCAACATTTCCAGTGATGTGCAGCGTGGCGAAGAATTGAAGAATGAGTTCTTCATTCCAATCGCAGATGTCGGTGCAGAAATTGAGTAACCCAGCATCATGAAGAACACTGAGAACTGGGGTGAAGCAGGGTAGCGATTCCATATCTACATGAGGAATTTGCTCATGTTCAAAGATCTTATCCTTATCAACCAACAATGAGGAGTAGAAGTTCATCTGGCTTGCAGTCCAGAAACGCTTGCGACGAAGACGAGCAGAGTCATAGGGATTGTAGTCAGTGAAGAATATGTGCTCGTTGAAGAAATCCTCAGCATTAAACTTCTGCTTCTTGGAGTGAGGGTTCTGTGGCTTGGGCTGAAGATTTATAGTTGAAGTCTTCACAGCCTCTTGAGGTATAGCCACTGGAGCCACTGGCTGAGGAATTTCAGCAGCAGCCTTGGCCTTCATTTCTTCAGACATATGTACATCAGCGCTAGTTACTGGAACTTCTTCAGGTATAGAGTGAAGTGAAGCTTGACGTTCATCAGAGCCCGTATGAATTTCTTCAGTTTGCACAGGAGACTGAGGAACATGATGTAGAGGGGTTGTCAGAGGTGAATTGGGGTGATGACTTTCCCAAAAGTCATCTTTCAGAATAGGTGTTGTAGACCCAATATCCACATCCTCATCTTCTTCAGTTCCTTCGACGCCTGCCTCTTCAGCTGTGAACTGAGGCATGGGCGATGATACCAGTGGGGTTGAAGGGAAAGTATCCACTTCAATTTCTTCATCCATCTGCTCTGTCGAAGCAGCAGAAGGAATTTCTTCATCAGATTTACTTGGAATTTCATATTCCTCACCAAAGGGAATGATCTCCTTTGATGGCATGCTTGATATTGGAATAGCATCAATTGGGTTTTCAGATGAACTCCGCAATGTCTTCAATTTCTTGGGGGCTGAAGACTCTGAAGATGCAGATGCTTTCCTTTTCTTCACAGCTGCTCGCTCCGCAGCCTTGGTTTTCTTCGCTTCTGATGCAGAAGGAAGGTTGATGCTTGTCATCGGTGCAGGAGGAGCAGAGGAAATTGGTTGAATTTCTTCAGGCACAACAGATGCAGTTGCCCTGGCTTGTTCAGATTCCTCAGGCACAGTAGCAGATGCTTCAACTGGCCTGGATTGCTTTTCAGGTGCAATATTGGAGGTTGCCCTGGCATTTTCTTCAGAGACTGGAATTTCTTCATCAGCTCTGGCGCTTTCATTTTCTTCAGCAGACTGAACATATGTTCCAGTCTGAGGAAATTTGGGTTGCGATGAAGCTGCAACACTTGGAGTAAATCCTTTTGCCATTCTGACGAATCTGACTTTGGCACCTAGCCAATCTGCATGGAATGCATGAAATTCATCACTGAGTGCTTTGATCTCAGCCTGCATAGACACAAGTTCTTCAGGAGACATTTTCACAACATTATTCTTCAGAAAACGCTCCTTCTTGTACTGAGCCTTCTTCACCTGCCTGGCCTTTTCAAATTTCCATTTTTCTTCATTTATGAAGGCCGTCAACATGTGACTTTGACCAGGAGTGAGGTTTAATTCAGGCAAAGGTGTGTTAGGGTTCTTGTGCCATAGATCAATAAAATCAAGGATCTTCCTTGGATCCAGCATGAGGGGCACAGCACTGCCTTTGGCTCTAGCGGCCCTTTGTTGTCGATCTCTGATGAGCTCAGCTAATTCTTCATCATCAGCTTTGTCTTCGCTTGACGGAACCTGAAAGGCGACTTGCTTCTTGTGAGGACTTGGCCTTGTGCCTCGTCTAGCAGTGGCCTTTTTCTTCAGCAAGGTCGGAGTTGTTGAAGACTGAGGTGGAGCTGAAGAACTTGCAGAGACTCCTGAAGCAATTGAGATTCCAGTAGTCCTTTGGCATGTGGCAAGATGCACAGGTGCTGAGGACTTTGCAGGAGCAGCTGAGGATTTTGCAACCGAGGGAGTTGGAGCTGCTTTTGAGGAATTTGCTTGAGGAACAGGCCGTGAGGGCACTGCAGCTGAGGAACTTGTCTTGACAGCTGATTTCTTCATCATAGCCTTCTTAGGCTTGATAGCAGAGGCCTCAGCGGCGGCAGCAACAGAATCTTCATTGAATTTCTTTACTGCCTCTTTAGCCACTTTGGCCAGCTTGGCTTGACGCTTAGCCCACTCCTGAGGAAATTCCTCACCTCTTCTGATGCTAGTGGGATCAGCTTCTTGGCCAGGAGCCAATGGAGGTCTTGGACATGGAGGGTTAACAACAAATTTCTTCATGTACTTGGGAGTGACATAGCGATATTCCCTCCATTCTCTTGCCCATCTCCTCTCAATCTTCTGAATGCGCACTTTGCGCTGATTTTTGTTCTCCTTGCCATGAGTTGCTTCATCAGGAGTACAATATTCATCATAGATGTCATCAGGGATCTCAAAAGCAGTATTTGTTTCTGGCCTCTTTCCTCCCTTCTGAGGTCTTTTACCATCAGCCATTTTCTTCACTTGAGGGTTTTGAACAATCGAATTTTCTGATGAGGTGTGCAATTCTTCTTCAAGGAACGCTGCAAATGAGTTAAGTTGATGAGAACCTAGAGATTCAGCAGCGGACATGTGTACCTGTGAACAGAATATAGGTGCGAAGAGCTTTGGAGAGGTCATATGCGTTCTCAGAAGATTTTCAAAAGTATCAAGTTTGAGGAAGATGACCAGGGGTGTCTTGAGGAATTTCACTAAGCATTTTTGACTTAGGTTCCAGAGTTGTGTAGATTGAAAATCCACACAATTGAGGAATCTTGAAGAAAAACGTTGCTTAGAGAAACTGATCAAGGACAGAAGCAAGTTGGTGTTTAAGAACATGAAAGTTGAAGAATAAACACCTTTTGAAGATTTTGTGGAAATCATCAGAATCAACAAGGGCAGTAAAAATAAATTTTATTTACCCTTGACGTAGAACACGACGAACTGAGAGTGGCAGTGGAGATGTTCGTCCGTTTAGATCTTCCACGCCCTAACTTGGCGATGGAAAACAGCTACGGCGGCGGCGGAGTGAGGATTTCCGCGGCCGGCGTGAGTACGACGGCGATGAGGTCGAGGCAGTGAAGCTCTTCCTCACCGGCGACGATGGAGTGTAGCGGCGGCGCTAGGTCTGAGAGCTCGAGCGAGGGAGTAAGATCGAGCGGGGTAAATGAGCTCTGAGGAGGGTGAGAGGTATTTATAGTAGAGGTGAAAAACCGCTCGTTCGAAGAAAATGGACAAACGAGCCCCTGACCCTTCTCATCCTAGCGACATGTGTCACCCACGAACTGTGAAGTGGAGATCGTGTTAGATCGTGGGTGAATAGGTAAATCTTATCGAGGGATAAGGAACGGTTTGAACGGCAAAAGCCGAAAATTCAGATAAGAATATTTTAATGTTTCGTTCGCAAATTCTTCAGCTGTCAAGGACACAGTGAAGACTTTGAACGGGTTTCAAATAGAACGCACATGAAGAATTTGTGAACGGACTGGATTGAGTTTAGCATTGAGGGGGAACGGGTCCGATCACATTCACTTAGAAGAAACACAACTTGAAGAATTAGCAATAAGTGAATGCTGTAGAGGACAGAAAACTCAAATATATATATATAGTCAATGAAGAACATAGACGGAAAGAGTGAAGATTTTGCAAAGTTGAAGAATTTGAAAATTTGAAGAATTTGCACAATGATGAAAAACTCAAATTTTGAAGATTTTCAACTTTTTATGGTGGCGTGACCCACCGTGTAAGAATGATGATTTCAGACACCGCGTACAATTGTCGTAGGGCTCTGAGAATCAAATTCTTCATTAATTTCTTCACACTTAGAGGGTTAGTCTTCATTGATTGAAGAAAAACGTTTCTTCGTGTGTTGCACATCTAAGTCATCAATTTGCATAAGTGTTAGGATGTGTGTCCTTTTCAAAGGACAATTGAAGATTCTAAGATATTTAGCTCACACCGCAACTTGCTAAATCTCTTCTCATCCAAGGGCTTTGTGAAGATATCCGCTAGCTGTTCTTCAGACTTCACGGGATCAATAGAGATGTCACCCTTCAACACATGATCTCAAAGAAAATGATGACGAATCTCGATGTGCTTTGTCTTCGAGTGCTGAACTGGGTTATGAGCAATTTTGATGGCACTCTCGTTGTCGTAGTAGAGTGGCACATTCTTGACATTGATGCCGTAGTCCTTGAGGGTTTGCTTCATCCATAGCAATTGAGCACAGCAAGAACCAGCAGCAATATACTCAGCTTCAGCAGTAGAGAGTGATACGCAGTTCTGCTTCTTCGAGGACCAACATACTAAGGATCGTCCGAGGAAATGGCATGTGCCTGAAGTTGACTTGCGGTCCACATGATCACCGGCATAGTCATAGTCAGAATATCCAATGAGATCAAAAACCGAGCCCTTGGGATACCATAATCCAAGCGTTGGAGTGTGAGCTAGATATCGAAGAATATGTTTCACAGCCTTATAGTGTGATTCCTTCGGTGTAGCTTGAAAACGGGCACACATGCAAACACTAAGCATAATATCCGGCTTAGATGCACATAGGTACAATAAAGAACCAATCATGGAGCCGTATACCTTTTGATCGAAGTCTATTCCATTTTCATCAGTGCATAGATGGCCATTTGTGGGCATAGGGATTTTGACGCCTCTGCATTCTTGCATACCGAATTTTCTCAGAACGTCCTTGAGGTATTTCTCTTGAGAAATGAAAATGCCATTATGTTGTTGACGAATTTGAAGACCTAAGAAGAATTTCAATTCTCCCATCATGGACATTTGATATTCCTCACTCATCATGTAAGCAAATTCGTCACTGTAATGTTGGTTAGTACAGCCAAAGATAATATCATCAACATATATTTGGCACACGAATAATTCATCATCATAGGTTTTGGTGAAAAGAGTTGGGTCGAGTGAACCGGGTTTGAAGCCTTTCTTCATGAGGAATTTTTTCAGAGTATCATACCACGCCCGAGGGGCCTGCTTGAGGCCATAGAGGGCCTTATTGAGTCTGAAGACTTTGTCAGGATGTTTAGGATCTTCAAAACCTGGGGGTTGAGCAACATATACTTCTTCCTCAAGCTTACCATTGAGGAATGCACTTTTCACATCCATTTGATATAAGATGATATTATGATGGTTAACATAAGCAAGCAATATGAGAATAGCCTCAAGTCTAGCAACAGGTGCAAAAGTCTCATCGAAATCAATTCCTTCAACCTGTGTGTAGCCTTGAGCTACAAGACGAGCCTTGTTCCTCACCACTAGGCCATTTTCATCTTGCTTGTTGCGGTAGATCCATTTGGTACCGATGATATTTTGCTTGCATGGGTCCGGTCGCTTGACAAGCTCCCACACATTGTTCAGCTTGAATTGATGTAATTCCTCTTGCATTGCTTGAATCCATTCAGGCTCCAGAAATGCCTCATCAACTTTGGTGGGCTCTGTGATAGAGACGAAAGCAAAATGCCCACAAAAGTTAGATAAATGTGAAGCTTTTGAGCGAGTCAGAGGACCTGGTGCGTTGATGTCGTTGATGATTCTCTCAATCTGTACTTCATTTGCAACGCGGGGATGAGCAGGTTGACGACTTTGATTTGGCTCAGCCTTTTCTTCAGAGCCATTTTCTTCAGATGCGCCAGCATGCTGTTCTTCATGTTCTGGAATGATTTCTTCAGCAGATTCTTCGGTAGGAATGACATCCTCAGTAGCTTTGAACTTGATGGTTTCCTCAGGTGTCTTTTCATCTAGCACAGGAGGTAGGTGCTCTCTTTGCGAGCCGTTAGTTTCATCGAACCGCACATCCACAGTTTCAACAACCTTGTTGTGATAGGCATTGAAGACCCTGTAGGTGTGCGAGTCCTTTCCGTAACCAAGCATAAAACCTTCATGTGCTTTCGGTGCAAATTTAGAATTGTGATGTGGATCTCTAATCCAGCATTTAGCACCGAAGACTTTGAAATAACTCACATTGGGTTTCTTGTCAGTGAGGAGTTCATATGAGGTCTTCTTGAAGAATTTGTGAAGATATACCCTGTTGATGATGTGGCATGCAGTATCAATTGCCTCAGGCCAGAAGTGACGAGGTGTCTTGTATTCATCAAGCATGGTGCGAGCCATCTCAACAAGAGTCCTGTTCTTGCGCTCCACAACGCCATTCTGCTGAGGAGTGTATGGGGCAGATAGCTCATGAGTAATACCAAGTTCATCGAGATAGTCATCAAGACCAGTATTCTTGAACTCAGTCCCATTGTCACTACGTATATGCTTGATCTTCACGCCGAAATTCGTCGAAGCCCTTGAGGAAAACCGTCTGAAGACTTCCTGCACTTCAGTTTTGTAAGTAATGACATGCACCCATGTGTAACGAGAATAGTCATCAACAATGACAAAGCCATATAGAGATGCTGCATTTGTTAGTGTGGCATAATGAGTAGGGCCAAAGAGATCCATATGAAGCAATTCAAAAGGACGAGAAGTAGTCATGATAGTCTTCGAGGGGTGCTTGGCTCTGGTCATCTTTCCAGCCTCACAAGCCCCACAAAGATGATCTTTGAGGAATTTGACACCCTCGATGCCAATGACGTGCTTTTTCTTCACGAGCGTGTGTAAGTTCCTCATGCCAGCATGACCCAGTCGTCGATGCCATAGCCAGCCTTCTGAAGCTTTAGCAAGTAGACAAGTGGCAGGCTGTGGTCCTGCAGAGAAATCAACAATATACAAGTCTCCCCTCCTAAAGCCTTCGAAGACTTTGGAATTGTCAGATTCCATGAGCACTAAGCAACGATATTTGCCAAAGACAACAACCATATCAAGATCACAAAGCATTGAGACAGACATGAGGTTGAATCCGAGGGACTCGACAAGCATGACTTTATCCATGTGTCGATCCTTTGAGATTGCAACCCTACCTAGACCCAATACCTTGCTTTTGCCTTTGTCAGCGTAGGTGATATGCTTCAAGTGTGATGGAGATAAAGGAGTGTTCATCAGTAAGCTCTTGTCACCGGTCATGTGATTTGTACATCCACTATCGAGTACCCACTCAGTAGCTTTGGGTAAATCATCCTGCAGATGAATTAGTGCATCTTACGAACTCATATACTTCAGAGTGAAGAATATGACATCAAATTCATCAGACATATTTCATCAATTAAAGCAACATATGTATATATAGCAATGTGAGGACGTGAGAAATGAATAAATCATTTCTTCATGATTAGCTTGCGTCCTTTCAAGCATTTCAGGTCTCCAGCAAATTCTTCAGACGATTTAGTTTGTCTGGAGACCTGACCCTGCATAAGAGATTAGTTCCTTTTCTTCACCACCCACATCTGGAGGGGTGGCAAAGAGTTCATCATTCTGCGAGCTCCATAAGAGAAAGGTGGCATAGACGCCAGACCACTTCGTTTCACATAAGAGGGGTTAGGGTAAGCATATGAATAAGCAGAGAAATTCTTCGAGGACTTATGAACATAATGATTTGAAGAATAATGCATATATTCATAGCCCTTAGGCTTTCCCTGAAGACTTTCAAGGCACTTTTTGGGAACCCAGATTTTCTTCATAGGGGGACCATTCCTGCAGTTAGATCCAACATATCTAGCAAATACCTCACCATTCTGATTTTTGAACAGTTTATAGTTGGAGTCAAGTGACTCATCAGATGAATATGAGGATTCACAAGTAAAGCCAGATAAAGTGGATGGATCTACGGGAGGTCCCTTCGCAGCAACCCATGAGGTTTTGGGATACTGCTCCGGTTTCCAGTAGGTTCCATCAGCATTGAGTTTCCTCTCAAAGGCAATACCCTCTTTCCTAGGGTTCCTGTTCAAGATCTGCTTTTTGAGCACATCACAAAGAGTCTGATGCCCTTTGAGGCTTTTGTACATGCCTGTCACATACAATTCCTTCAACCCTGCATTTTCGTCAGTGATACTAGTGGTATCCTCAGATGAGGAATTTGTGACCACAGAGATAGTTGAATAGTTTGCAGCAATAGAAGCATTTGAACATTCAGGTGAAGAATTAGCAGTTTCACGTTCAATGCATTTCAAGCATGGTGGAATAAATTCTTCCTGAGCGGAACTGATCTGTTGAGCAAGCAAGGAATCATTTTCCTTCTGAAGATCTTCATGACTCACCCTTAGCTTCTCAAGATCTTGCTTTCTTTGAAGAAATTCATAAGAAAGCTTCTCATGATCGGCTAGGAGAGTGTCATGACGACCTTGAAGGTTGTCAAACTTAGACTGTAGTTGCTGAAGATTATCAGTCAGTGTTTGAGTTCGATCCATTTCCTCACCTAACAGATCATCGCTTTTGTCTAGCATATTTTGAACCTTTTCCAAAGCCTTTTGTTGTTTAACAGCAATATTAGCAAGTTTGGAATAGCTGGGTTTGAGGTTATCATCAGATTCATCCTCACTTGATTCAGAGGAGGGATATTTGAGTACCTTGGCACTTTGCCGACGCAGTAAGGTGGGAGCATAAGTCATCGTTGCCGTCATCAGCAGTGTTGGGGAAGCCATTTTCCTCAGTGTTGAAGATGGACTTGCTAACGTAAGCAGTAGCGAGGGCTAGGCTCGCCACACCAGAGTCTGACTCCTCAGATGCCTCCTCTTCCTCATGTTCCTCAGATTCAGCTTCAGAGTCCATTTCCTTGCCAATGAATGCCCGAGCTTTCTTGGAGCTGCTCTTCTTGTGAGATGAAGACTTTGAAGATTTCTTCTTCCTCTTAGAGTCATCTGAACTATCATCCTTGTATTTCTTCTTCTTTGATTCCTTCTCCCACTGAGGACAATCAGTAATGTAGTGACCAGGTTTCTTGCATTTATGGCAAGTTCTCTTCTTGTAATCACGGGATGAGGAATCTGATTTCATGGCATCACCTCTTGAGGATTTTCCAAATCGGCCACGTCTAGAGAACTTCTGGAATTTCCTCATGAGCATTGCTAGCTCCTGACTCAGTTCTTCAGGATCACCAAGGCTGCTACCAGAATCTTCATCTTCAGATTCAGAGACTGCCTTGGCTTTCAGTGCACGAGATCTACCATAGCTCGGTCCGTAGAGACCTCTCTTCTCAGCTAGTTGGAATTCATGAGTATTTAGCCTCTCGAGGATATCAGCAGGATCAAGTGACTTGTAGTCACCACGTTCTTGAATCATCAGTGCCAGTGTATCGAATGAAGAATCGAGTGACCTCAGCAATTTCTTCACCACCTCATGGTCGGTGATGTCAGTGGCTCCCAGTGCTTGAAGCTCGTTTGAAATGTCAGTGAGGAGATCAAAGGTTTGCTGAACATTTTCGTTGTCGAGTCTTTTGAAGCGGTTGAAGAGATTGCGAAGAACGTCAACTCGAGAGTCACGTTGAGTTGAGACTCCTTCGTTGACCTTGGACAGCCTATCCTAGATAAGCTTAGCTGTCTCCAAAGCACTCACTCTGCCATACTGCCCTTTGCTCAGATGGCCACATATGATATTCTTCGCTTGAGAGTCGAGTTGCTTGAATCTCTTCACATCAGCAGCGTTTATGGAAGGAGTGACAGAGGGAACACCCTTTTCCACAACATACCAGAGGTCATTGTCAATTGCCTCAAGATGCATGCGCATCTTGTTCTTCCAGTAGGGGTAGTCCGTCCCATCGAAGGTAGGACACCCAGCTGAGACCTTGATCATGCCTGCAGTCGACATAACTAAAACTCCAGGTGGTTAAACCAAAATCACACAGAACAAGGGAGTACCTTGCTCTGATACCAATTGAAAGTGCGTTATATCGACTAGAGGGGGGGTGAATAGGCGATTTTTACAAATTCGTCACTGAGGAATTTCAAGGTGAGGAAATTCCTAAGCGACGAACTACTTAGCAGCGGAATGAGTACTCAGATGCAAGCATAACAGAGCAGTAGCACAGTCATCATGATGAAATGAAAACAAGCACAGAGTACGAGTAGCGTAAACACAGGATAAGCAGGCTGAAGACAAACTGACTGAAGAATTTGAACTGAGGAAATTGAGAAAGTCTTCAGACAAAGTCTTCAAATAGTAATGATCAAATACATAGCAAGTATGCAAGGAAATGAAAGGGTTGAGGAAATAGAACCAGTAGCTCAGTGAAGACACTGATTTGGTAGACCAGTTCCAACTGCTATGACAGTTGTACGTCTGGTTGGAGCAGCTAGGTATTTAAACCTGAGGACACACAGTCCCGGACACCCAGTCCTGAACACACAGTCCAGGACACCTAGTCCTCACCGTATTCTCCTTGAGCTAAGGTCACACAGACCTCGCCCAACCACTCGTGGTAAGTCTTCAGGTGACTTCCAAACCTTCACATACTCGGTCACTCGACAATCCACAATTTCCTCTTGGATGCTCTAGACCATGACGCCTAACCGTCTGGAGGATGCACAGTCCTCAAAGGTAACAAGCGTCGGTTCCACACAGGAACAATCTCTTCAGTGATGCTCAATCACTTTGGGTTTGTAGGTGTTTGGGTTTTTGGGTTTTTCCTCACTTGATGATTTTCGCTCAAAGTCCTCGGAGGATGGGATGCTCTAAATGACAAGTGTCAATCTATTTCTTGGAGCAGCCGACCAGCTAGTGGTTGAAGGGGGCGGCTATTTATAGCCTAGGGAGCAGCCCGACATGATAAGACATAAATGCCCTTCAATGATATGACCGTTAGGTGGGTAGATATTTTGGGACAGCTGGCACGTAGCACAGCAACGGTCGGAAATTTGAGTATCAAATTCCTCAGGGCTATCATAATCCTCACTTGTAGGCAATCCGCACTGGCGAATTTCTAACTCCTCAGTCAGAACAAATTCCTCAGAGAACAGAAGAACTTCGTCTCTGTCACTGAAGAACTTGACTAAACTGTATGAGATTTCCAATGGCTTCACTCGAAAGGATTGGGTAGGTGTAGGATTTTGAGTTGAGCATCACTTGGAAATTTTTTCCTTAGTTTTACCTCGACCCCCTTTAACAGTACGGTGTTTCCTATGACTCAAGAAGAAGAAAATGAAACTACGAAAACAAAAGTCTTCACGCTTCATAATCCTCGCATGAATATCAAGTCTTCAGGGTCACACCAATTTCTTCACTCTCGAAGTCTTCAAGAAAACCAAAGTCTTCAGTTGAAGACATTCATTTTTAGGGGTCGACATTCATCGTAATTAACAAACTCCTCATAGACTTATAGACCTGTGTACGCTCACAAACACATTAGACCCTTAACCTATAAGTCTTCAATACACCAAAATCACTAAGGGGCACTAGATGCACTTATAGTATGTAGATGCAATCTCTCCTCTCGTAGATGTTCATCTCCTAGATTGATCTTGGTGAGCGTTGGAAATTTTTTGTTTCCTATGCAACGTTCCCCAACAGTGGCATCATGAGCTAGGTCTATGCGTAGATGACATCACGAGTAGAACACAAAGGAGTTTGTGGGCGTTGATATTCAGATTGCTTCCTTCCTTGGTCTTTTCTTGATTCGGCGGTATTGTGGGATGAAGCGGCCCGGACCAACTTTACATGTCCACGTACATGAGACCGGTTCGACTGACATGTGACTTTGTTGCATAAAGATGGCTGGCGGGTGTCTGTCTCTCCCACCTTAGTTGAATCGGATTCGACAAAGGCGGTCCTTGTAGAAGGTTAAATAGCAACTTGCATATCACCGTTGTGGCTTTGCGTAGGTAAGAATCATTCTTGCTAGATGCCCATAGCAGCCACATAAAACATGCAATAACAATTAGAGGACGTCTAACTTGTTTTTGCAGGGTATGTTGTGATATGATATGGCCAAAGACATGATTAGATATATTTGATGTATGAGATGATCATGTTTTGTAATAGTTTATAACGACTTGCATGTCGATGAATACGACAACCAGCAGGAGCCATAGGGTTGTCTTTAATTATTGTATGACCTGAGTGTCAATCATTAAACGCTATGTAATGCTTTACTTTATCACTAAGCGATAGCATTAGTAGTAGAAGCATGGTTGGCATGACAACCCTGATGGCAACACGATGATGGAGATCATGATGATGGAGATCATGGTGTCATGCCAGTGACGATGGAGATCATGCCGGTGCTTTGGAGATGGAGATCAAAAGCACAAGTTGATGGCCATATCATGTCATTTATGATTTGCATGTGATGTTAATCCTTTTATGCATCTTATTTTGCTTAGGACGACGGTAGCATTATAAGGTGATCCCTCACTAAAATTTCAAGATAAATTTGTGTTCTCCCCAAGTGTGCAACATTGTGAAAGTTCATCATTTCGAAGCACCACGTGATGATTGGGTGTGATAGACTCTACGTTCACATACAACGGGTGCAAGCCATTTTTGCACATGCGGAACACTTGCGTTAAACTTGACGAGCCTAGCATGTACAGACATGGCCTCAGAACACAAGAGACCAAAAGGTCGAACACGAGTCATATAGTAGATATGATCAACATTGAGATGTTCACCATTGAAACCACCTCATCTCACGTGATGATCGGACTTGGGTTGGTGAATTTGGATCGTGTTACACTCGGACAACCGGAGGGATGTTGATTTGAGTGTGAGTTCTTAGGTAATATGATTAATTGAGCTCATTTATCATGAACAATAGTCTAAGTTATCTTTGCAAATTTATGATGTAGATCAATGGCTCACGTAGTAGCTCCCCTGAATTTCAATGCGTTCCTAGAGCAAGCTAAGCTGAAAGATGATGGAAGTAACTTTGTGGACTGGGCCTGTAATATGAGGATTATCCTCACGGCTGCCCAAAAGTCGTATGTCCTTGATGTACTGCTTGGTGCGCCACCCCCTCCAGCAACTGGGGACGTTGTGAACGCCTGGCAGTCGCGTGTTGATGACTACTCAATAGTTCAGTGCGCCATGCTGTATGGCTTAGAACCGGGACTTCAAAGGCGTTTTGAACGTCATGGAGCATATGAGATGTTCCAGGAGTTGAAGTTTATCTTTGAGAAGAATGCCTGGATCGAGAGGTATGAGATCTTCGATAAGTTCTATGCCTGCAAGATGGAGGAGAATGGGTCTATCAGTGAGCACATACTCAGAATGTCTGGGTACTACAACCGTCTAGCTGAGTTGGGAGTTGAGCTTTCGCCGGAGGCTGTGACTGACAGAGTTCTTCAATCGCTACCACCTAGCTACAAGAGCTTTGTGTTGAACTATAACATGCAAGGGATGAATAAGTCAGTCTTCGAGCTATTCGCAATGCTGAAAGTCGCTAAGTCAGACATCCAGAAGGAGCATCAAGTGTTGATGGTGAATAAAACCACTAGTTTCAAGAAAGGCAAGGGAAAGAAGGGAAACTTCAAGAAAGGTGGCAAAGTAGTTGCTCCTCCCGTGAAGAAATCCAAGGCTGGACCCAAGCCGGAGACTGAGTGTTTCTATTGCAAGGGAACTAGCCACTGGAAGCGGAACTGCCCCAAGTATCTGGACGACAAGAAGGGGGCCAACGTCAACAAAGGTGTATATGATATACATGTTATTGATGTGTACCTTACCAACTCTTGTTGTAGTGCATGGGTATTTGATACCGGTTCGGTTGCTCACATTTGCAACTCAAAGCAGGAACTACGGAATAGACAGAGGCTGGCGAAGGACGAAGTGACGATGCGGGTGGGAAATGGTTCGAAGGTTGATGTGATCGCCATCGCTCGCTCACTCTTCGATTACCATCAGGATTAGTGATGAACCTGAATAATTGTTATTTAGTGCCTGCGTTGAGCATGAACATTATATCTGTATCTTGTTTAATGCGAGACGGTTACTCATTTAAATCAGAGAATAATGGTTGTTCTATTTATATGGGTAATATCTTTTATGGTCATGCACCCATTGTGAGGGGTTTATTCTTATTGAATCTCGATAGTATGATACACATGTTCATAACATTGATGCCAAAAGATGCATAGTTGATAATGATAGTACCACTTTCTTGTGGCACTGCCGCTTAGGTCATATTGGTGTAAAATGCATGAAGAAACTCCATGTTGATGGACTTTTGGAGCCGCTTGATTTTGAATCACTTGACACATGTGAACCATGCCTCATGGGCAAGATGACCAAAACCCCGTTTTCCGGAACAATGGAACGGGCAAGTGACTTGTTGGAAATCATACATACTGATGTGTGCGGTCCGATGAGCGTTGACATGCGCAGTGGATATCGTTACTTTCTCACCTGCACCGATGACTTGAGTAGATATGGGTATGTTTACTTAATGAAGCACAAGTCTGAGACGCTTGAAAAGTTCAAGGAATTTTAGAGTGAAGTTGAGAATCATCGTAACAAGAAGATCAAATTCCTACGATCTGATCGAGGAGGAGAGTATTTGAGTTATGAGTTTGGCAATCACTTAAGACAATGTGGAATTGTTTCATAGTTGACGCCACGTGGAACACCACAGCGTAATGGTATGTCCGAACGTCGTAATCGTACCTTATTGGATATGGTGTGTTCTATGATGTCTCTTGCCGATCTGCCACTATCGTTTTGGGATTAGGCATTAGAGACAGCTGCATTCACTTTAAATAGGGCACCATTTAAGTCCGTGGAGACGACACCATATGAACTGTGGTTTGGCAAGAAACCTAAGTTTCAAGATAAAAGTGTTCTCCCCGAGTATGCAACGTTGCCAAAGTTCATCGTTTCGAAGCACCAGGTGATGATCGGGTGTGATAGACTCTACGTTCACATACAACAGGTGTAAGACAGTTTTGCACATACAGAATACTTGGGTTAAACTTGACGAGCCTAGCATGTACAGACATGGTCTCGAAACACTGGAGACCGAAAGGTCGAATGTGAGTCATATAGTAGATATGATCAACATAGAGATGTTCACCATTGATGACTACCCCATCTCACATGATGATCGGACATGGGTTAGTTGATTTGGATCATGTATCACTTAGATAACTTGAGGGATGTTAATTTAAGTGGGAGTTCATTAGTAATTTGATTAATTGAACTTAAATTTATCATGAACTTAGTCTTAACAGTTTTTGCATATCTATGTTGTAGATCAATAGCTCGCAATATAGCTCCCCTATTTTTGATATGTTCCTAGAGAAAACTAAGTTGAAAGATTTTAGTAGCAATGATGCGGACTGGGTCCGTGATCTGAGGATTATCCTCATTGCTGCACAGAAGAATTATGTCCTTGATGCACCGCTAGGTGACAGACCTATTGCAAGAGCAGATTCAGACATTATGAATGTTTGGCAAGTTCGATATGATGACTACTTAATAGTTTAGTGCGCCATGCTTTACGACTTAGAACCGGGATTTCAAAAACATTTTGAATGCCACGGAGCATATGAGATGTTCCAAGAGCTGAAATTGGCATTTCATACTTATGCCCGTGTTGAGAGGTATGAGACCTCTGACAAGTACTTTGCCTACAAGATGGAGGAGAATAGCTCAGCCAGTGAGCATGTACTCAGAATGTTTGGGTACTACAATCGCTTGAATCAAGTGGGAGTTAATCTTCTAGATAAGATAGTGATTGATAGAGTTCTCTAGTCACTATCACCAAGCTACTAGAACTTCGTGATGAACTATAATATGCAAGGGATGACGAAAATGATTCCCGAGCTCTTCGCGATGCTGAAATCGGCGAAGGTAGAAATAAAGAAAGAGCATCAAGTATTGATGGTTAAACAAGACCACTAGTTTCAAGAAAAAGGGCAAGGGAAAGAAAGGGAACTTTAAGAAGAATGGCAAGCAAGTTGCTACTCCCGTCAAGAAGCCCAAAGCTGGACCCAAGCCTGAAACTGAGTGCTTCTACTGCAAAGGAAATGGTCACTGGAAGTGGAACTGCCCCAAATACTTGGCGGATAAGAAGGATGGCAAAGTGAACAAAGGTATATTTGATATACATGTTATTGATGTGTATTTTACTAGTGTTCGTAGTAACCCCTGGGTATTTGATACCGGTTCAGTTGCTAAGATTAGTAACTCGAAACAGGAGTTGCAGAGACTAGTTAAAAGCAAGGTGACGATGTGTGTTGGAAATGATTCCAAGGTTGTTATGATCACCATCGCACACTCCCTCTACCTTCGGGATTAGTTTTGAACCTAAATAAATGTTATTTGGTGTTTGTGTTGAGCATGAATATGATTAGATCATGTTTATTGCAATATGTTTATTCATTTAAGTCAGAGAATAATTGTTGTTCTGTTTACATGAATAAAACCTTCTATGGTCATACACTCAATTTGAATGGTTTATTGAATCTCGATCGTAGTGATACACATATTCATAATATTGATGCCAAAAGATGCAAAGTTGATAATGATAGTGTAACATACTTGTGGCACTACCGTTTACGTCATATTGGTGTAAAGCGCATGAAGAAACTCCATGTGGATGGACTTTTGGAATCACTTGATTATGAATCATTTGATACTTGCGAACCATGCCTCATGGGAAAGATGACTAAAACTCCATTCTCCGGAACAATGGAGCGAGCTAATGACTTATTGGAAATAATACATACCGATGTATGCGGTCTGATGAGTGTTGAGGCATGCGGTGGGTATCATTATTTTCTAACCTTCACAGATGATTTGAGTAGGTATGGGTATATCTACTTGATGAAACACAAGTCTAAAACATTTGAAAATTTCAAAGAATTTCAGAGTGAAGTGGAGAATCATCGTAACAAGAAAATAAAGTTTCTATGATCTGATCACGGAGGCGAATATTTGAGTTATAGGTTTGGCTTTCATTTAAAACAATGTGGAATTGTTTCACAACTCACGCCACCTGGAACACCACAGCGTAATGGTGTGTCCGAACGTCGTAACCGTACTTTATTGGATATGGTGCGTTCTATGATGTCTCTTACCGATTTACCACTATCGTTTTGGGGTTATGCATTAGAGACAGCTGCATTCACGTTAAATAGGGCACCGTCTAAATCCGTTGAGATGACACCGTATGAACTATGGTTTGGCAAGAAACCTAAGCTGTCATTTCTTAAAGTTTGGGGTTGCAACACTTATGTCAAAAGACTTCAGCCTGATAAGCTCGAACCCAAATCGGAGAAGTGCGTCTTCATAGGATACCCTAAGGAAACAATTGGGTACACCTTCTACCACAGATCCTAAGGCAAGATCTCTGTTGCTAAGAATGGATCCTTTCTAGAGAAGGAGTTTCTCTCGAAAGAAGTGAGTGGGAGGAAAGTAGAACTTGATGAGATAATTGTACCTTCTCTCGAATTGGAATGTAGCACATCAGAGAAATCCGTTCCCGTGATGTCTACACCAACTAGAGAGGAAGCTAATGATGATGATCATGAAACTTCAGATCAAGTTACTACTGGACCTCATAGGTCGAACAGAGAACGTTCCGCACCAGAGTGGTACGGTAATCCTGTCCTGAAAGTCATGTTACTAGACCATGGCGAACCTACGAACTATGAAGAAGCTATGATGAGCCTAGATTCCGATAAATGGCTTGAGGCCATGAAATCTGAGATAGGATCCATGTATGAGAGCAAAGTATGGACTTTGGTGGACTTGCCCGATGATCGACAAGCCATAGAAAATAAATGGATCTTTAAGAAGAAGACTGACACTGATGGTAATGTTACTATCTACAAAGCTTGACTTGTTGCGAAAGGTTTTCGACAAGTTCAAGGAGTTGACTACAATGAGACTTTCTCACCCGTAGCAATGCTTAAGTCTGTCCGAATCATGTTAGCAGTTGCTGCATTTTATGATTATGAAATCTGGCAAATGGACGTCAAAACTGCATTCCTTAATGGATTTCTCAAAGAAGAGTTGTATATGATGCAACCTGAAGGTTTTGTCAATCCTAAAGGTGCTATTAAAGTGTGCAAGCTCCAGCGATCCATCTATGGACTGGTGCAAGCATCTCGGAGTTGGAATATATGCTTTGATGAGGTGATCAAAGCATATGGTTTTATATAGACTTACGGTGAAGCCTGTATTTACAAGAAAGTGAGTGGGTGCCCTGTAGCATTTCTGATATTATATGTGGATGGCATATTGTTGATTGGAAATGATATAGAATTTCTGGATAGCATAAAAGGATACTTGAATAAGAATTTTTCAATGAAAGACCTCGGTGAAGCTGCTTACATATTGGGCATCAAGATCTATGGAGATAGATCAAGACGCTTAATAGGACTTTCACAAAGCACATACCTTGACAAGATTTTGAAGGAGTTCAAAATGGATCAGTCAAAGAAGGAGTTCTTGCCTGTATTGTAAAGTGTGAAGTTGAGTAAGACTCAAAACATGACCACGGCAGAAAATAGAGAGAGAATGAAAGTCATTCCCTATGCCTCAGCCATAGGTTCTATAAAGTATGCCATGCTGTGTACCAAACGTGTTGTGTGCCTTGCCATGAGTCTAGCAAGAGGGTACAATAGTAATCCAGGAGTGGACCACTAGATAGCGGTCAAAATTATCCATAGAGGACTAAGGAAATGTTTCTCGATTATGGAGGTGATAAAGAGTTCGTCATAAAGAGTTACATCGATGCAAGCTTTAAACACCAATCCGGATGACTCTGAGTCTCAATCTGGATACGTATTGAACGTGGGATCAATTAGCTAGAGCAGCTCCATGCAGAGCATTGTAGACATAGAAATTTGCAAAATACATACGGATGTGAATGTGGCAGACCCGTTGACTAAACCTCTCTCACAAGCAAAACATGATCATACCTTAGTACTCTTTGGGTGTTAATCACATGGCGATGTGAACTAGATTATTGACTCTAGTAAACCCTTTGGGTATTAGTCACATGGCGATGTGAACTATGGGTGTTAATCACATGGCGATGTGAACTAGATTATTGACTCTAGTGCAAGTGGGAGACTGAAGGAAATATGCCCTAGAGGCAATAATAAAGTTGTTATTTTATATTTCCTTATTCATGATAAAGGTTTATTATTCATGCTAGAATTGTATTGATCGGAAACTTAAATACATGTGTGAATACATAAACAAATACCGTGTCCCTAGTAAGCCTCTACTAGACTAGCTCGTTGATCAAAGATGGTTAAAGTTTCCTAACCATAGACATGTGTTGTCATTTGATAACGGGATCACATCATTAGGAGAATGATGTGATGGACAAGCCCATCCGTTAGCTTAGCATATTGATTGTTCAGTTTATTGCTATTGCTTTCTTCATGTCAAATACATATTCCTTCGACTATGAGATTATGCAACTCCCGGATACCGGAGGAATACTTTGTGTGCTATCAAACGTCACAACGTAACTTGGTGATCATAAAGATGCTCTACCGGTATCTCCGAAGGTGTTTGTTGAGTTGGCATAGATCGAGATTAGGATTTGTCACTCCGAGTATCGGAGAGGTATCTCTGGGCCCTCTCGATAATACACATCATAAGCTTGCAAGCAAATGACTAAGGAGTTAGTTACGAGATGATGTATTACGGAACGAGTAAAGAGACTTGCCGGTAATGAGATTGAACTAGGTATGAAGATACCGACGATCGAATCTCGGGCAAGTAACATACCGATGGACAAAGGGAATTACATATGTTGTCATAACGGTTCGACCGATAAAGATCTTTGTAGAATATGTAGGAGCCAATATGGGCATCCAGGTTCCGCTATTGGTTATTGACCGGAGAGGTGTCTCGGTCATGTCTACATAGTTCTCGAACCCGTAGGGTCCGCACGCTTAACATTCGTTGACGATATAGTGTTATATGAGTTATATGTTTTGGTGACCGAATGTTGTTCAGAGTCCCGGATGAGATCACAGACATGACGAGGAGTCTCAAAATGGTCGAGAGGTAAAGATTGATATAAAGGACGATTGTATTCGGACACCGGAATAGTTTCGGAGTGCACCGGGTACTCATTGGGTCACCGGAAGGGGTTCCGGGCACCCCCGGCAAGTGTATGGGCCTTATGGGCCAAAGGGGGGACAGACCAGCCCACAAGGGGGCTGGTGCGCCCCTTCCCTTGGCTGGCCGGCCCTAGGGGAAGGAAAGGGGAGGGGTGGACCCTCCTGCCTTTCCCTCCTCAGGAGAGAAAGGAAAGGGGGGCACCTCCTCCTTCCTTCCTCCCGCACTCCAAATAAGGAAGGGGGGCGCCACTTGGGGGAAGACCCCAAGTAGGATTCGGCCTACTTGGGGGCGCCTCCTGGCTGCTCCCTCCACCCTACCTATATATATGTGGGAGGGGGCGCCTAGCACAACACAGAACAATTGCTTAGCCGTGTGCGGCGCCCCCTCCACCGTTTACACCCTCGGCCATATTTTTGTAGTGTTGATCACTTCACCATCACCGTCACCACACCGTCGTGCTGCCGGAACTCATCCACTACCTCGCCGTCTTGCTGGATCAAGAAGGCGGAGGACGTCACCGAGCCGAACGTGTGCAGAACGCGGAGGTGCCGTACGTTCGGTACTTGATCGGTTGGAGCGCGGAGATGTTCGACTACATCAACCGCGTTAACTAACGCTTCCGCTTACGGTCTACGAGGGTACGTAGACTATTGGGAAACGTTGCATGAAAACAAAAAAAATTCCTACACCCACGCAAGATCTATCAAGGAGATGCATAGCAACGAGAGGGGAGAGTGTGTCTACGTACCCTCGTAGACCGTAAGCGGAAGCGTTTCACAACGCGGTTGATGTAGTCGAACTTCTTTGTGCTTCAAGTGATCAAGTACCGAACGCACGGCACCTCCGCGTTCTGCACACGTTCAGCTCGGTGATGTCCCTTGCCTTCTTGATCCAGCAAGACGTCGAGGTAGTAGATGAGTTCCCTCAGCACGACGGCGTGGTGACGGTGATGGTGAAGTGATCTCCGCAGGGCTTCGCCTAAGCACTACGAAAATATGACCGGGGGTGTAAACGGTGGAGGGGGCGTCGCACACGGCTATGCAATTGTCTGGGATGTGCTAGGTGCCCCCCTCCCACATATATATAGGTGGGAGGGGGACGGGAGGCAGCCTGGCGCACCACATAGGTGGCCGGCCGGCCCTAGGGCTCCTGCCATGGCCGCGCCCCCTTGCCATGTATTCCCAAGGGGGAAGGAAAGAGGGGGGGGGGGAGGGAAGGAAGTGGGAATCCTAATCCTCACTTTCCTTTCCCTTCCCCCTTTCCTTATCTTCCTTAGGCCGGCCTGCTATGGGGGGCACACTAGCCCCTTGTGGCTGGTGTGTTTCCTCTTTTGGCCCATAAGGCCCATAACTTTTGCCGGGGGTGCCCGGAACCCCTTCCGGTGACCCGATAATTACCCGGTACACCCTGAAACACTTTCGGTGTCCGAATACCATCGTCCTATATATAAATCTTTACCTCTCGACCATTTAGAGACTGCTCGTCATGTCCGTGATCTCATCCGGGACTCCGAACAACATTCGGTCACCAAATCACATAATTCATATAATACTATATCGTCATCGAACGTTAAGCGTGCAGACCCTACGGGTTCGAGAACTATGTAGACATGACCGAGACACCTCTCCGGTCAATAACCAATAGCGGAACCTGGATGCCCATATTGGCTCCTACATATTCTACGAAGATCTTTATCGGTCGAACCGTTATGACAACATACGTAATTCCCTTTTTCCATCGGTATGCTACTTGCCCGAGATTCGATTGTCGGTATCTTCATACGTAGTTCAATCTTGTTACCGGCAAGTCTCTTTACTCGTTCCATAATACATCACCTCATGACTAACTCCTTAGTCATTTGCTTGCAAGCTTATGATGTGTATTACCGAGAGGGCCCAGAGATACCTCTCCGATACTCGGAGTGACAAATCCTAATCTCGATCTATGCCAACTCAACAAACACCTTCGGAGATACCTGTAGAGCATCTTTATAATCACCCAGTTACGTTGTGACATTTGATAGCACACAAGGCATTCCTTCGGTATCCGGGAGTTGCATAATCTCATAGTCGAAGGAATATGTATTTAACATGAAGAAAGCAATAGCAATAAAACTGAACGATCATTATGCTAAGCTAATGGATGGGTCTTGTCCATCGTATCATTCTCCTAATGATGTGATCCCATTATCAAATGAAAACTCATGTCCATGGTTAGGAAACCTTAACCATCTTATATCAACGAGCTAGTCAAGTAGAGGCTCACTAGGGACACGGTGTTTGTTTATGTATTCACACATGTATTTAGGTTTCTGATCAATACAATTCTAGCATGAATAATAAACCTTTATCATGAATAAGGAAATATAAAATAACAACTTTATTATTGCCTCTAGGGCATATTTCCTTCAGTCTCCCACTTGCACTAGAGTCAATAATCTAGATTACATTGTAATGAATCTAACACCCATGGAGTCTTGGTGCTGATCATGGTTTGCTCGTGGAAGAGACTTAGTCAACGGGTCAGCTACATTCAGATCCGTATGTATCTTGCAAATTTCTATGTCTCCATCCTTGACTTGTTCACGAATGGAGTTGAAGCGTCTCTTGATGTGTTTGGTTCTCTTGTGAAACCTGGATTCCTTCTCCAAGGCAATTGCTCCAGTGTTGTCACAAAAGATTTTCATTGGACCCAATGCACTAGGTATTACACCTAGATCGGATATGAAATCCTTCATCCAGACTCCCTCATTTGCTGCTTCCGAAGCAGCTATGTACTCCGCTTCACACGTAGATCCCGCCATGATGCTTTGCTTGGAACTGCACCAACTGATAGCTCCACCATTCAATATAAATACGTATCCGATTTGTGACTTAGAGTCATCCGGATCAGTGTCAAAGCTAGCATCGACGTAACCATTTACGACGACCTCTTTGTCACCTCCATAAACGAGAAACATATCCTTGGTCCTTTTCAGGTACTTCAGGATGTTCTTGACTTTTTTCAAGTGATCCATTCCTGGATTACTTTGGTACCTCAATGCCAGACTTATGGCAAGGCACACAGCATAGCATACATGATAGAACCTATGGCTAAGGCATAGGGAATGACTTTCATTTTCTCTCTATCTTCTGCAGTGGTCGGGCTTTGAGTTTGACTCAACTTCACACCTTGTAACACAGGCAAGAACCCTTTCTTTGACTGATCCATTTTGAACTTCTTCAAAAATTTATCAAGGTATGTGCTTTGTGAAAGTCCTATTAAACATCTCGATCTATCCCTATAGATCTTGATGCCCAATATATAAGCAGCTTCACCGAGGTCTTTCATTGAAAAATTCCTATTCAAGTATCCTTTTATGCTATCCAGAAATTCTATATCATTTCCAATCAACAATATGTCATCCACATATAATATCAGAAATGCTACAGAGCTCCCACTCACTTTCTTGTAAATACAGGCTTCACCGTAAGTCTGTATAAAACCATATGCTTTGATCACCTCATCAAAGCGTATATTCCAACTCCGAGATGCTTGCACCTATCCATAGATGGATCGCTGGAGCTTGCACACTTTGTTAGCACCTTTAGGATCGACAAAACCTTTTGGTTGCATCATATACAACTCTTCTTTAAGATATCCATTAAGGAATGCAGTTTTGACGTCCATTTGCCAGATTTCATAATCATAAATGCGGCAATTGCTAACATGATTCGGACGGACTTAAGCATCGCTACAGGTGAGAAAGTCTCATCGTAGTCAACTCCTTGAACTTGTCGAAAACCTTTTGCGACAAGTCGAGCTTTATAGACAGTAACATTACCATCAGTGTCAGTCTTCTTCTTGAAGATCCATTTATTCTCTATGGCTTGCCGATCATCGGGCAAATCCACCAAAGTCCACACTTTGTTCTCAGACATGGATCCTATCTCAGATTTCATGGCCTCAAGCCATCTGTCGGAATCTGGGCTCATCATAGCTTCTTCATAGTTCCTAGGTTCGCCTTGGTCTAGTAACATGACTTCCAGTACAGGATTCCCATTCCACTCTGGTGCGGATCGTGTTTTGGTTGACCTACGAGGTTTTGTAGTAACTTGATCCGAAGTTTCATGATCATCATCATTAGCTTCCTCTCTAGTTGGTGTAGGCATCACAGGAATGGTTTTCTCAGATGTGCTACTTTCCAATTCGAGAGAAGGTACAATTACCTCATCAAATTCTACTTTCCTCCCACTCACTTCTTTCGAAAGAAACTCTTTCTCTAGAAAGGATCCAAACTTAGCAACAACGATCTTGACTTCGGATTTGTGGTAGAAGGTGTACCCAATATTTTCCTTTGGGTATCCTATGAAGACGCACCTTTCCGATTTAGGTTCGAGCTTATCAGGCTGAAGCCCTTTGACATAAGCGTCGCATCCCCAAACTTTAAGAAACGTCAGCTTAGGTTTCTTGCCAAACCATAGTTCATACGGTGTCATCTCAACGGATTTAGACGGTGCCCTATTTAACGTGAATGCAGCTGTCTCTAATGCATAACCCCAAAACGATAGTGGTAAATCGATAAGAGACATCATAGAACGCACCATATCTAATAAAGTACGGTTACGATATTCGGACACACCATTACGCTGTGGTGTTCCAGGTGGCGTGAGTTGTGAAACAATTCCACATTGTTTTAAATGAAGGCCAAACTCGTAACTCAAATATTTACCTCCGTGATCAGATCGTAGAAACTTTATTTTCTTGTTACGATGATTCTCCACTTCATTCTGAAATTCTTTGAACTTTTTGAATGTTTCAGACTTGTGTTTCATTAAGTAGATATACCCATACCTACTCAAATCATCTGTGAAGGTCAGAAAATAACGATACTCGCCGCGTGCTTCAACACTCATCGGACCGCATACATCGGTATGTATTATTTCCAATAAGTCATTAGCTCGCTCCATTGTTCCGGAGAATGGAGTTTTAGTCATCTTGCCCATGAGGCATGGTTCACAAGTATCAAATGATTCATAATCAAGTGATTCCAAAAGTCCATCTGCATGGAGTTTCTTCATGTGCTTTACACCAGTATGACCTAAACGGCAGTGCCACAAATATGTTGCACTATCATTATCAACTTTGCATCTTTTGGCATCAATATTATGAATATGTGTATCACTACAATCGAGATTCAACAAGAACAGACCATTCCTCAAGGGTGTATGACCATAAAAGATATCATTCATATAAATAGAATAACCATTATTCTCTGACTTAAATGAATAACCGTCTCGCAATAAACAAGATCCAGATATAATGTTCATGCTCAATGCGGGCACCAAATAACAATTATTCAGGCCTAAAACTAATCCCGAAGGTAGAGGTAAAGGTAGCGTGCCGACGACGATTACATCAACCTTGGAACCATTTCCGACGCGCATCGTCACCTCGTCCTTAGCCAATCTTCGTTTATTCCGCAGCTCCTGTTTCGAATTACAAATATAAGCAACTGAACCAGTATCAAATACCCAGGTGCTGCTACGAGCATTAGTAAGGAACTCATCAATAACATGTATATCTAATATACCTTTGTTCACTTTGCCATCCTTCTTATCCGCCAAATACTTGGGGCAGTTCCGCTTCCAGTGACCACTTCCTTTGTAGTAGATGCACTCAGCCTCAGGCTTAGGTCCAACTTTGGGTTTCTTCGCGGGAGCGGCAACTTGCTTGCCGTTCTTCTTGAATTTCCCTTTCTTTCCTTTGCCCTTTTTCTTGAAACTAGTGGTCTTGTTAACCATCAACACTTGATGCTCCTTCTTGATTTCTACCTTCGTGGCCTTAAGCATTGTGAAGAGCTCTGGAATTGTCTTATCCATCCCTTGCATATTATAGTTCATCACGAAGCCTTTGTAGCTTGGTGGTAGTGACTGAAGAACTCTGTCAATAACACAATCAGCTGGAAGATCAACTCCCAGCTAAGTTAAGTGATTATAATACCCAGACATTTTGAGTATGTGTTCACTGACAGAACTGTTCTCCTCCATCTTGCAGCTATAGAACTTGTTGGAGACTTCATATCTCTCAATCCGGGCATTTGCTTGAAATATTAACTACAACTCCTGGAACATCTCATATGCTCCATGAAGTTCAAAACGTCTTTGAAGTCCCGGTTCTAAGCCGTAAAGCATGGCACACTGAACTATAGAGTAGTCATCAGATCGAGCTTGCCAGACGTTCATAGCATCTACATCAGCTCCTGCAGCAGGTTTGTCACCAAGCAGTGCATCAAGGACATAATTCTTATGTGCAGCAATGAGGATAATCCTCAAGTTACAGACCCAGTCCGTGTAGTTGCTACCATCAACTTTCAACTTAGCTTTCTCTAGGAACGCATTAAAATTCAAGGGAACGGTAGCACGAGCCATTGATCTACAACATAGATATGCAAGTACTATCAGGATTAAGTTCATGAGAAATTAAGTTCAATTAATCAAATTACTAATGAACTCCCACTTAAATAAACATCCCTCAAGTTATCTAAGTGATACATGATCCAAATCAACTAACCCATGTCCGATCATCACGTGAGATGGGGTAGTCATCAATGGTGAACATCTCTATGTTGATCATATCTACTATATGACTCATGTTTGACCTTTCGGTCTCCAGTGTTCCGAGACCATGTCTGTACATGCTAGGCTCGTCAAGTTTAACCCAAGTATTCTGCATGTGCAAAACTGTCTTACACCCGTTGTATGTGAACGTAGAGTCTATCACACCCGATCATCACTTGGTGTCTCGAAACGACAAACTTTCGCAATGGTGCATACTCGTGGAGAACACTTATATCTTGAAATTTAGTGAAGGGATCATCTTATAATGCTACCGTCGTTCTAAGCAAAATAAGATGCATAAAAGATAAACATCACATGCAATCAAAATATGTGACATGATATGGCCATCATCATCTCATGCTTTTGATCTCCATCTCCAAAGCATCGTCATGATCTCCATCGTCACCGGCTCGACACCTTGATCTCTATCGTTGCGTCGTGGTCGTCTAGCCAACTATTGCTTCTACAACTATTGCTAACGCATAGCGATAAAGTAAAGCAATTACATGGCGTTTGCATTTCATACAATAAAGAGACAACCATAAGGCTCCTGCCGGTTGCTGATAACTTACAAATAATGATCATCTCATACAATAACATATATCACATCATGTCTTGACCATATCACATCACAACATACCCTGCAAAAACAAGTTAGACGTCCTCTACTTTGTTGTTGCAAGTTTTACGTGGCTGCTACGGGTTTCTAGCAAGAACCGTTCTTACCTATGGCAAAAACCACAACGGTGAATTATCAAGTTTGCTATTTTAAACTTCTTCAAGGACTGGCCGAAGTGGAATTTGATTCAACTAAAGTAGGAGAAACAGACACCCGCCAGCCACCTTTATGCAAAACTAGTTGCATGTCAGTCGGTGGAACCGGTCTCATGTACATGGACATGTAAGGTTGGTCCGGGCCGCTTCATCCCACAATGCCGCCGAATCAAAATAAGATGTTGGTGGTAAGCAGTATGAACATCACCGCGCACAACTTCTTTGTGTTCTACTCGTGCATATCATCTACGCATAGACCTGACTCATGATGCCACTGTTGGGAAACGTTGCTTGAAAACAAAAAAAATTCCTACGCCCACGCAAGATCTATCAAGGAGATGCATAGCAACAAGAGGGGAGAGTGTGTCTATGCACCCTCCTAGACCGTAAGCGGAAGCGTCACACAACGCGGTTGATGTAGTCGAACTTCTTCGTGCTTCAACCGATCAAGTACCGAACGCACGACACCTCCGCGTTCTGCACACGTTTAGCTCGGTGACGTCCCTCGCCTTCTTGATCCAGCAATACGTCAAGGTAGTAGATGAGTTTCGTTAGCACAATGGTGTGGTGACGGTGATGGTGAAGTGATCTCCGCAGGGCTTCGCCTAAGCACTACGAAAATATGACCGGGGGTGTAAACAGTGGAGGGGGGGCGCCGCACACGGCTATGCAATTGTCTGGGATGTGCTAGGTGCCCCCCTCCCTCATATATATAGGTGGGGGGGAGGGGAGGCAGCCTGGCGCACCACATAGGTGGCTGGCCGGCCCTAGGGCTCCTGGCCTGGCCGCGCCTCCCTTGCCATGTATTCCCAAGGGGGAAGGAAAGAGGGGGGGGGAGGGAAGGAAGTGGGAATCCTAATCCTAATCCTCACTTTCCTTTCCCTTCCCCCTTTCCTTCTCCTCCTTAGGCTGTCCTGCTATGGGGGGCGCACCAGCCCCTTGTGGTTGGTGCATTTCCTCTTTTGGCCCATAAGGGCCATAACTTTTGCCGGGGGTGCCCGGAACCCCTTCCGGTGACCGGATAAGTATCTGGTACACCCCGAAACACTTCCGGTGTCCGAATACCATCGTCCTATATATCAATCTTTACCTCTTGACCATTTCGAGACTCCTCGCCATGTCCGTGATCTCATCCAGGACTCCGAACAACATTCGGTCACCAAATCACATAACTCATATAATACTATATCGTCATCGAACGTTAAGCGTGCGGACCCTACAGGTTCGAGAACTATGTAGACATGACCGAGACACCTCTCCGGTCAATAACCAATAGCAAAACCTGGATGCCCATATTGGCTCCTACATATTCTATGAAGATCTTTATCGGTCGAACCGTTATGACAACATACGTAATTCCCTTTGTCCATCGGTATGCTACTTGCCCGAGATTCGATCGTCGGTATCTTCATACCTAGTTCAATCTCGTTACCGACAAGTCTCTTTACTCATTCCATAATACATCACCTCATGACTAACTCCTTAGTCATTTGCTTGCAAGCTTATGATGTGTATTACCGAGAGGGCCCAGAGATACCTCTCCGATACTCGGAGTGACAAATCCTAATCTCGATCTATGCCAACTCAACAAACACCTTCAGAGATACCTGTAGAGCATCTTTATAATCACCCAGTTACGTTGTGACGTTTGATAGCACACAAGGCATTCCTCCGATATCCGGGAGTTGCATAATCTCATAGTCGAAGGAATATGTATTTGACATGAAGAAAGCAATAGCAATAAAACTGAACGATCATTATGCTAAGCTAACGGATGGGTCTTGTCCATCACATCATTCTCCTAATGATGTGATCCCGTTATCAAATGACAACTCATGTCCATGGTTAGGAAACCTTAACCATCTTTGATCAACGAGCTAGTCAAGTAGAGGCTCACTAGGGACACGGTGTTTGTTTATGTATTCACACATGTATTTAGGTTTCCGATCAATACAATTCTAGCATGAATAATAAACCTTTATCATGAATAAGGAAATATAAAATAACAACTTTATTGTTGCCTCTAGGGCATATTTCCTTCATAGACACACTCTCCCCTCTCGTTGCTATGCATCTCCATGGATAGATCTTGCGTGTGCGTAGGAAATTTTTTGTTTTCCATGCAACATTTCCCAACAGAAAGATGGATGAACTTATGAAATTGATTGCTAGTAAGAGTGCTCCTATTGATCCTAATGATATGCCTTTGTCCACTTTGATTGAGAATAATAATGAATCTATGGATGTGAATTTTGTTGGTAGGAACAATTTTGGTAATAACGCGTATAGAGGAAACTTCAACCCTAGGCCGTTTCCTAGTAATCCCTCTAATAAATATGGTAATTACTACAACAATTCTTATGGAAATTATAATAATATACCCTCTGATCTTGAGAACAATATTAAAGAATTTATTAATTCTCTAAAGAATTTCAATACTATGGTAGAAGAAAAATTGATTAAGATTGATGATTTGGCTAGAGACGTTGATAGAAGTTCTCATGAGATTGATTCTTTTAAGATTAGTTCTATGCCACCCAAGATTGATATTAATGATTCTTTGAAAACTATTAAAATTTCTATGAATTAAAGTAGAGAAAGAACCGCTAGGATGCGTGCTAAGAGAGATTGGCTAGAAAAAGCATGTTCTTCTAGTTTTTGTGAGAATAATGATTAAGATCTTAAAGTGATTAGTGTGACTCCTATTGAATCTTTGTTTGACAATATAAAACTTGATAAATAAGGGACTGGAGATGAGTCAACTTTAGCTATAAGGCATCCCAATAATTTGGAGGGTGAAGATCTTAATTAAAAAATTGATAAAAGTGGGATTGGAGAGGTCAAAACTTTAAGTAGCGATGAACCCACTCTTTTGGATTTCAAGGACTTTAATTCTGATAATTGTTCTTTAATAGGTTATATTTCCTTGTTGCAACCCATGCTTAATTCACCTCATGCTTATAATCAAAATAAGGCTTTTACTAAACATATTGTTGATGCTATGATGAAATCTTTTGAAGAAAAACTTGAGTTGGAAGTTTCAATCCCTAGAAAGCTTTATGATGAGTTGGAACCTACTATTAAAATTAAGATTAAATATTATGAGTGCAATGCCTTATTTGATTTGGGCGCTAGCGTTTCAACTATCCCAAAAACTTTATGTGGTGTGTTAGGTTTCCATAAACTTGATGATTGTTCTTTGAATTTGCATCTAGCAGAATCCACTATTAAGAAACCTATGGGAAGGATTAATGATGTTATTATTATTGCAAATAGTAATTATGTGCCCGTAGATTTTATTGTGTTTGATATAGATTGCAATCCTACATGCCCTATTATACTTGGTAGACCTTTCCTTAGAACGATTGGTGCAATTATTGATATAAAAGAAGGAAACATTAGATTTCAATTTTTGTTAAAGAAGGGCATGGAACACTTTCCAAGAAAGAAAATTAAGTTGCCATATGAATCTATTATGAGGGCCACTTATGGATTGCATACCAAAGATGACAATACCTAGATCTATGCATTATGCCTAGCTAGGGGCATAAAACAATAGCACTTGTTGGGAGGCAACCCAATTTTATTTTACATTTTTTGTTTTTGCTTCTATTTTTTAATAAATACACAATATTAACTCTGTAGTAATTGTGTTTTGGTGTTTTAATTAGTGTTTGAGCCAAGCAAGACCTTTGGGATGCTTTGGTATATTGTTGATTTGGTTTTGCTGAAAAACAGAAACTTTTGCGTCCAGTAAATTGTTAAAATTCACTCAAACATGGAAAAAATCTTATTTTTTTTATTAAAGATTGATATATGAATTTACGATGTTTTCCTAATTTATCAGAATTTTTGGAGTTACTTAAGTATGACTAATATTCTGGTCTTTACAGACTGTTCTGTTTTTCACAGATTCTGTTTTTGATGTGTTGTTTGCTTATTTTGATGAATCTATGGGTAGTATCGGGGGTTATGAACCATGGAGAAGTTAGAATACAGTAGATATAACATGAATATAAATTAGAATGAGTTCACAATAGTAGCTAAAAGTGGAGATTTGTTTTATCATACTAACGGATCTCACGAGTTTTTTGTTGAGTTTTGTGTTGTGAAGTTTTCAAGTCTTGGGTAAAGATTTGATGGACTATGGAATAAGTAGTGGCAAGAGCCTAAGCTTGGGGATTACCAAGGCACCCCATGGTAATATTCAAGGACAACCAAGCATCTAAGCTTGGGGATGCACTGGATGGCATCCCCTCTTTTGTCTTCAATCCATCGGTAAATTTACTTGAGGCTATATTTTTATTCACCACATGATATGTGTTCTGCTTGGAGCGTCTTGTATTATTTGAGTCTTTGATTTTTAGTTTGACACAATAATCCTTGCTGTACACACCTTTTGAGAGGGACACACATTATCGCAAATTTATTAGAATACTCTATGTGCTTCACTTATATCTTTTGAGCTAGGCAGTTGCTCTAGTGCTTCACTTATATCTTTTTAGAGCACGATGGTGGTTTTATTTTGTAGAAATTGATGAACTCTCATGCTTCACTTATATTATTTTGAGAGTCTTAAAAATAGTATAGCAATTTTCTTAGGTTATGAATTTGGTCCTAATATGATGGGTATCCAAGAGGGATATAATAAAAAATTTCATAAAGAGCATTGAATATATGAGAAGTTTGACTCCTTGCATTTGTTTTGAGATACAAAGATGGTGATATTAGAGTCATGCTAGAGAGTAATTGTGTATTAGTAGAAATACTTGTGTTAAGGTTTGTGATTCCTTAAGCATGCACGTATGGTCTATCGTTATGTGATGAAGTTGGAGCATGATTTATTTTTGATTGTCTTCCTTATGAGTGGCGGTCGAGGACGAGCGATTGTCTTTTCCTACCAATCTATCCCCCTAGGAGCATGCGTATTAGTACTTTGCTTTGATGGCTAATAAATTTTTGCAATAAGTATGTGAGTTCTTTATGACTAATGTTGAGCCATGGATTATACGCACTCTCACCCTTCCAACATTGCTAGCCTCTCTAGTACCGCGCAACTTTCACCGGTGCATTAAACCCACCATATACCCTTCCTCAAAACAGCCACCATGCCTACCTATTATGGCATTTCCATAGCCATTCCGAGATATATTGCCATCCAACTTCCACCGGTCCATTTATTATGACACATACCATCATTATCATATTGCTTAGCATGATCATGTAGTTGGCATAGTATTTGTGGCTTGTCCACCGTTCATATTTTTTATACATGTCACACTAGATCATTACACATCCCGGTACACTGCCGGAGGCATTCATATAGAGTCATATTTTTCTCTAGTATCGAGTTGTAATTCTTGAGTTGTAAGTAAATAAAAGTGTGATGATCATCATTATTAGAGCATTGTCCCATGTGAGAAAAGGATGATCCAAACTATGATTCCCCCACAAGTCGGGATGAGATTCCGGACTTAAATAAAAAAGAAGAGGCCAAAGAGCCCAAAAAGAAAAAAAAGAAAAAAAATGAGAAAAGGAAAAAAAGAAAAAAATGAGAGAAAAAGAGAGAAGGGAAAAAAATGAGGGAAAAAGAGCATGACAAGATTATATGATTTTATAGGGATAACTTTCTTTAGCCAGGATATTTTGAGAAGACATGATTGCTTTATTAGTATGCTTGAAGTATTATTGTTTTTATGTCAATATTAAACTTTTGTTTTGAATCTTATGGATCTGAACATTCATGCCACAACAAGAAAAATTACATTGATAAATATGTTAGGTAGCATTCCACATCAAAAATTCTGTTTTTATCATTTACCTACTCGAGGACGAGCAGGAATTAATCTTAGGGATGCTTGATACGTCTCCAACGTATCTATAATATTTTATTGTTCCATGCTATTATATTATCCATCTTGGATGTTTTATATGCATTAATATGCTATTTTATATCATTTTTTGGGACTAACCTATTAACCTAGTGCCCAGTGCCAGTTGCTGCTTTTTCCTTATTTTTGTCTTTTACAGAAAATCAATACAAAACAGAGTCCAAATGGAACGAAACTTTTTGAGGATTTTTCTTGGACCAGAAGACAACCACAGAGCTTCGAGAAGAGGCCAGAAGACTAACGAGGGAGCCACAAGCCCTAGGGGGGGCGCCCCAGGGGACACCCCTAGGCTTGTGGGCCCCTTGCAGACCTCCTAACCCTAATCTTGGCTCCATAAATACCCAAATATTCCCCGTATACCAGAGGGCACACCAAAATACTTTTCGCCGCCGCAAGCTTCTGTTCTCGTGAGATCCCATCTTGGGGCCTTTTCTGGCACTCTACCGGAGGGGGGTTCGATCACGGAGGGCCTCTACAACAACCTTGCTGCCCTTCCGATGATGTGTGAGTAGTTTACCACAGACCTACAGGTCCATAGCTAGTAGATAGATGGCTTTTTCTCTCTCTTTGATCTTCAATACAATGTTCTCCTCGATGTTCTTGGAGTTCTATTCGATGTAATCTTCTTTTGCGGTGCATTTGTTGAGATCCGATGAACTGTCGATTTATGATCAGATTATCTATGAATATTATTTGAGTCTTCTCTGAACTCTTTTATGCATGATTAAGATAGCTTTGTATTTCTCTCTGATCTATCGATTTGGTTTGGCCAACTAGATTGGTTTTTCTTGCAATGGGAGAGGTGCTTTGTTTTGGGTTCAATCTTGTGGTGTCCTAACCCAGTGACAGTAGGGGTAGCGAGGCACTTATTTGTATTGTTGCCATTAAGGATAAAAAGATGGGGGTTTTACCATATTAATTGGATCTATCCCTCTACATCATGTCATCTTGCTTAAGGCGTTACTCTGTTCTTGTTAACTTAATTCACTAGATGCATGCTGGATAGCGGTCGATGTGTGGAGTAATAGTAGTAGATGCAGGCAGGAGTCGGTCTACTTGTCACGGACGTGATGCCTATATTCATGATCATTGCCTTAGATATCGTCATAACTTTGCGCTTTTCTGTCAATTGCTCAACAGTAATTTGTTCACCCACCGTATGTGTTCTTTCAAGAGAGAAGCCTCTAGTGAAAACTATGGCCCCGGATCTATTTCTCATTATATATTTTCAGATCTATAAAACCAAAAACCCAAAAACACCTTGCTGCAATTTTTTTATATTTACTTTATTTTGCCTTTTATTTATCTTTTATATCTATCTCTATTAGATCTCACTCTTGCTAGTGACCGTGAAGGGATTGACAACCCCCTTTTCGCGTTGTGTGCAACTGTTTGTTAGTTTGTGCAGGTGCATCTATTGGGGACTTGCTTGTACCTCCTACTGGATTGACACCTTGGTTCTTAACTGAGGGAAATACTTATCTCTACTTTGCTGCATCACCCTTTCCTCTTCAAGGCAAAATCAACGCAGGCTCAAGAAGTAGCAGAGGACCTTCCTTGTGAGGCCGAAGACCAACTGGATTTTCTTCTCCCTCATCGCCAACACCCAAGCAATCCATGAAGTCCTTCCAATCAACCCTGAACCTTCGCCCACCAGTCATCCATGACATAGATCTCTCCTGATTGGCATGAAAGTGAACTGTGGCATAAAATTGAGCCACAATCTCTGGATCATAGTCCTTGTTGTAGGTGATGAAAGGAATGAGCCCCCACTGTTGACAAAGAGCCAGTGCCTCACCAAAGTAGGCCGAATCCTTCTCCATACGAGTGACATCAATTGAATTGACATTGACAAACAAGTTCTTCTTGGCCTTCAAAATGTCCAGATAGATCAATGACTGCTCCTTGTTCCCAAAGGGGCGCCCAACAAAATCTGCATCCTGAGCGCGGCGATATGGATTGCGAATGCGGAACTCCTTGAACTCCTTTGCAGAAAACTCATCAGGAGGGGTGTACTTCTGCTTCTCCTTCTGCTTGCTGACTGTCGTCTTCACATTCTGCCGAGGTGGACGGTTGGAACTGGCAGGGGTGCCGTCAGCAGTACGGTAGCGCTTGGAGCCACCCTGACGATCTGGATTCTTGCGGCGAGCCTGATGAGGACGAGAGCTACCATCACCTAGAACCCAAAAACATAGATCGAGGGAAAAGCAGGTGTAAAGTCATTGCATAAGCCAAAGGAGGTAAAATGAGAATAGACGTGATTGCGAAAATCGTGAAAATCTAGGTCACAACGGTAGTACCGTGCCCAGCCGCGGTAGTACCGCCAAGGGGTAAGCGGTAGTACCGCTGGAAAGGAGCGGTAGTACTGCTGCAAGCGGTAGTACCGGGCTCGTCCAAGCGGTAGTACCGCCCATCCGATGGGAACACTTCCGTGCAGTGGATCCGGTAGTACCGGTGACGAAGAAGTGCAAAATCTACACAAAGACAACTATACTCCTATCTAGCAGTCATCCCACATCCTACTCATGCCTAGATTTAGCCAAAAATCTACGGATACCACATGCATTTCCCTAGAACCAAGATTCAAAAAATAGAACCATAGGAGAGGAGCACGAGGGCAATGCCGGTATCCATGGCAAGAGGCGATGGTGAGGATCGATCCCACCAGTCGGAAACAGAGAAGACGGCAGGGATTCGGAGAGCTGGAGCCGGCCTCCGGAGCAGTTTTGGGTCGCCTTAGAGAGAGAACTTGGGTGGAGGAGAAGTGAATGGGTATGGGGGAGTTGGAACTCCGCGTGCCCAGCACTTAACCCCTACTCAAGTCCTTGAAGCGGTAGTACCGCGGGGATAAGCGGTAGTACCGCCCTAGCGGTAGTACCGTGCCCCCCAGTGGTAGTTCTGCCTCAGTGTGTTGACAGGGGGTCAACATACTACACTCAGTGGTAGTACCGCCGGCTCGCGCGGTAGTACCGCCTGCTACCGGAAAACTGCCCTTGATCAAAGAGGGAAAATGGGCTAATGCAATGTATGAGAGGTTGAGGCAAGGAAAGGCTTAGGTTGGAATCAATAAAACACATCAAGTGAGAAGGAGTACTCCAAGGTCAAAAGTCAACGAGAAAGAGAGCACTCTTGGAGTCATCCAACAACCGAAAGCCAAGGCAATGAAAGCACACCTCAAACCTAAAGGAGACAAACCTCTCAAGGAGAGGGCGGTGACCGAAGTCACCTATGTTTGAGTCATTTGGTATGGCACCGCGAAGATTTTAACCTTGGTTCCATGGCCAAAACTCATCTTTGAAGCACAAGTACCATAAAAAATGGCGAATGTCAAAGACTTGATTAATTTATGCATAATGGGGGGAGGGAGAGTTCATTGAGAGGACAACACTCCCCCTATGTCCATGCCTACATCTAGAACAAGATAGTATGATGAATGCGGTGGGGTGTGCCTAGATTCAAGCCACATTGCTCGAATCAATGATATTTAGCTCATTCCTTAACTCGGAAAATCTTGCTTCATCCAAGGGCTTCATGAAAATGTCTGCTAGTTGCTCTTGAGTGTTGACGTAGATAATCTCAATCTCCCCACGCTTGATATGATCCCGAATAAAATGATGATGAATCTCAATATGCTTTGTCTTGCTATGTTGCACCGGATTGTAGGAGATCTTGATAGCACTTTCATTGTCACATAGAAGAGGCACTTTGTCACAAGTGACACCATAATCCTTTAAAGTTTGCCTCATCCATAGCAATTGTGCACAACAACTTGCGGCAGCTACATATTTGGCCTCGGTGGATGAGAGAGACACAACTTTCTTCTTCTAAGACCAACTTACCAAAGAGCGACCAAGAAATTGGCACCCTCCAAAAGTTGACTTCCTATCCACAACATCTCCCGCCAAATCTGAGTCCCAATAACCCATGAGATCAAAGCTTGCTCCTTTGGGGTACCATAGGCCAAAGTTTGGGGTATGAGCCAAATATCGAAAGATTCGCTTGACCGCCACATAGTGACTTTCCTTAGGTGCGGCTTGGAATCTAGCACACATTCCCACACTCAACATAATAGCCGGTCTAGATGCAAAAAGGTAAAGCAAGGATCCAATCATGGAGCGATATACCTTTTGATCCACCGCTTTACCATTGGGATCAATGTCAAGCTTGCATTTGGTAGGCATAGGAAACTTGACCGGCTTGACATCATCTAGCTTGAATCTATTGAGCATGTCTTGGGTATATTTGGCTTGGTTGATGAAGGTTCCTTCTCTTCTTTGCTTGACTTCGAATCCAAGAAAGAACTTCAACTCTCCCATCATAGACATCTCGAACTTCTCGGTCATTAGTGCGGAAAACTCATCATTGAAAGATTTGTTAGGAGAACCAAATATGATATCATCAACATATAGTTGGCACATGAAGAAATCCCCTTTGACCCTCTTAGTAAAAAGAGTAGGATCGATTTTCCCAATTTCAAACCCACGATCTTGCAACAACTCGGTAAGGTGCTCATACCACGCATGTGGGGCTTGTTTAAGGCCATAGAGTGCCTTGTTGAGTTTGTATACATGATTGGGGAGCTTAGGATCCTCGAATCCCGGGGGTTGTTTGACATATACCAACTCATTCAAGGGACTATTAAGAAATGCACTCTTCACATCCATTTGTTGCAATTTAAAATCATGATGAGATGCATGAGCAAGAAACATGCAAATAGATTCAAAACGAGCAACGGGGGAAAAGGTTTCACCGTAGTCGATACCCTCGACTTGGGAGTAGCCTTGTGCCACAAATCTTGCCTTGTTATGAACCACTACACCGTTAGCATCTTGCTTGTTCTTGAAGATCCACTTGGTCCCAATGACATTGTGGTTCTCCGTTGGCCTTGGCACTAATTCCCAAACTTGACTGCGCTCGAAGTTGTTGAGTTCCTCATGCATAGCTTCAAGCCAATCCACATCATGAAGCGCCTCATGTACCTTTTGGGGTTCAACACACGAAACAAACGCGTGATGCTCACAAAAGTTTGACAATTTTCTACGAGTAGTTACCCCTTTCTTCAAGCTTCCAAGCACATTCTCCAAGACATGTTGTTGATGCTTGAGCTTGGAAGCCGCCTTGGCGGCATGGCACTCTAGAACTTCCACAATAGGGATTTGAGGTTCATCATATTGATCATTTTGAGCACCGTCTTGAGCTTGCTCTTGATCTTGAGTAGCCTCTTGACCTTGAGCTTGCTTGATGTCATGAACTTGATCTTGGGCATCATTTGGTGAACTACCTTCATCATGATGTTGATCTTGCCCTTGACCTCGTTCACTTGGTTGAGGGCCTTCACTTTGTTCTTCGGAAGCGTGTGGGTCTAGCGTTGGTGATGGATCCACTTGACTAGAGCATTGTCCTTCTCCTTCGGCCACAAGGGGTTCCTCAATGGGGAGTATTTGACCAATCCCCATTCTTCTTATGGCTTGAGGAGGAATTTCATCACCTACATCACAAAGACCACTTTGCTCCACTTGGGAGCCATTATTTTCATCAAACTCCACGTTACACATCTCCTCGATGAGTCCGGTGTACTTGTTGAGGACACGGTAAGCATGAGAGTTCGTAGCATAACCAACAAATATGCCCTCTTGAACTCTAGGTTCAAACTTAGACAAATGAACACCTTTCTTGAGAATGAAACACTTACACCCAAACACCTGGAAGTACTTGAGGTTGGGCTTGTTACCGGTAAGTATCTCATATTGAGTCTTGTTTAAGCCTTTGCAGAGGTAGAGCCGATTGGATGCATGACATGCGGTGTTGATGGCTTCGGCCCAAAAAGTTGTACGGAGATTTGAATTCCGCCATCATAGTCCTTGCCGCATCCATCAATGTCTAGTTCTTTCTCTCTGCTACACCATTTTGTTGAGGAGTATATGGTGCGGCATATTGGTGCTTGATCCCCTCATCACTAAGAAACTCATCCAAGGTGTAGTTCTTAAACTTGGTGCCGTTGTCACTCCGGATCATCAAGATCTTTGCTTCATATTGACGTTGAGCTTCATTTGCAAAGCTGATGATGGTTTGTTGAGTCTCACTCTTCCTCTTGAAGAAGTATACCCATGTGTATCTTGAGTAATCATCTACAATCACCAAGCAATACTTTCTTCCCTCAAGACTGTCGAAAGATGGAGGACCAAAGAGATCCATGTGGAGGAGCTCTAAGGGTCTCTTCGAGTAGATGATAGTCGTGAGTCGGTGAGCCGTTTCATGAAGCTTTCCTTCGATACAAGCACTGCAAGCACGATCTTTGGCAAAACTCACATTCGTTCGTCCACGAACATGGTACCCTTTGAGGAGACTTTGCAAAGATCTCTTATTGACATGGGCTAGTCGGCGATGCCAAAGCCATCCCACATCAACTTTAGCCATTAGGCAAGTCGCGGTCTTAGTGGGTCGCTCTGAAAAGTTCACCACATAGAGACCGTTCTCGACATGCCCAACAAAGGCTACTTTAAGAGTCTTGCTCCACAAAAGGGCCATGGTATCAAGATCAAAGAATGTTGCAAAGCCCATGAGTGCAAGTTAACGAACGGAAAGTAAATTGTATGCAAGGGACTCAACAAGCATGACCTTCTCAATAGATAAATCTTGAGAGATGACCACCTTGCCAAGACCCAATACCTTAGATGTTGAAGCATCACCGAATTGGACATGGGTGGGCATAGATGGACTTGGATGCACATCCACCACCAAGTCCTTGCTCCCGGTCATATGATTTGTCACTCCACTATCGAGCAACCATGACACCCACCAGAAGATAACTCCTACAAGAGATCAACACTTGGATTTAGGTACCCATTTTTCAATGGATCCTTTGAGGTTAGTGACAAAGGTCTTAGGAACCCAAATAGACCATTCAATGTACTCATAAGAAGAACCAACAAATTTGGCATAAACATGCCCATCACTAGCACGACACAAAACATAGGAAGGATTAAAGTCGCTAGCTTTGTCAGAAGGTGTGGTCTTGCCCTTCTTGGCACTACCACTAATACCCATGTACTTCTTCTTCTCATGAGCTCCCTCTCCGGCCTTTACAAAGACTTCTTTGAGCGGGAGAGGTTGCTTGGTCTTGTTCTTCTTCTTCTTCTTCTTCTTCTTCTTTGACTTGGGCACAAACCCAACTCCTTCCTTGGCCACAACTTCCTTTTGATTGCTCAAAAGGTCATTGAGATTCTTGTCACCTTGTATGCATGTCACAAGGCCTTTCTCAAGTTGCTCTTTCAACTTGGCATTTTCCTCCACAAGGTGCACATGCTCACAACAAGGGTTAGTAGCATTTGCATTATCAATTAGAACGAAAGGAGGACATGTTGCTATCTCCTTGGTTAGTTTCACTTGGAGTTGATCATGAGACTCCTTGAGGGAAGTGTGAACACCCTTCAAGACCTTGTGAGCCTTGTAGAGAATATCAAACTCCTCTTTGAGTTTCTCATGGCCAATCCCAAGAGAAACTTTCTCAGATTTAAGCACACGAGAAAGAAAATTAGCATGATCAAGATCTTTTTCCAATTTAGCAAGAACAACGTTGTGCGACTCCTCAAGAGTCAAACAAAGTCCTCGCTCTTCCTCAAGAGCAATGGAAAGATCCGCAATCTCATCGGCATAGTCACAACTATGCCCCTCCAACTTGGAGATAGTGTCCTCATGAGACTCAATGATATCATTGGCCTCACCAAGTTGTTCCAATAGAGCAACAAAGTGCTTCTTGGTTTTCACCTTTGAGCTTGTTCAAGAACTTGTCAAACTCATTCTCATCAACTTTCACCACCTCACTATCATCTACACAGTCTAACAAGGAGGGAGTAGTGGTGATGGTGGTTTTGATGTTGGGGGTTACCTTGTTGATACCTTTGGCCATAAGGCACTTGGTGATGAGGTTCTCGTTGGGGGCACCGAAGAGAGACACCTTGGAAGGGGAAGAGGTGGCAATGGCCACGGTTGCCGTTGCCATTCCTTCACCACTTGTATCTTCATCATCATCATCGGAGGCGTACTCTTCTTGTGCCACCAAGCCCTTTTGAGTCATCTTCTTGGTGAAGTTTTTCTTGTTTGGGAAGGACTTGGCTTTGTCTTTGCGGATGAGTTTGCCACCGTTGTCTTCCCTCTTCACATAAGGACAATCCACCACAAAGTGACTCACATTGCCACAATTGTAGCACGTCCTCACTCGTTGCTTGTTCTTTGACCCACTTGAGTTGTTGTTGGAGAAGTTGGGCCTTGAGTTTCTCTTGTTCCCCCAAAATTGCCTTGACGCAAGAGCCATGTGCTCGTGGTAAGCATATTTGGTGTCTTTGGGGCAACTCTCTTCTTCTTCCTCCTCTTCTTCTTCCGGAATGGCCTTGGCCTTGAAGGCAAGGTGGGGAGAGTCTTTCTTTGATCGGACACGAGCTAGAGCATTGTAGGCGGTCTTGTTCATGATGTTCATGGCAATGAACTCGTCCAACACTTCACTTGAAGACAAAGTGTGGAAATCTAGCCTTTGATGAATCACAGAGGACATGGCCTTGTTGAAGGGCATCATGGCCTTGAGAAACTTGTGCTTGATCAAATTGTCATCCGTATCCTTGCTCCTATGATCTTGAAGAACAACCGCAAGAGTTGTCACACTCCGGTAGAGATCACGAGGATCCTCATCTTCTAGCATCACAAATTCATCGGCCTCATCAAGAACCACTTCAAAGTTGGACCGTTGGATACTTGAGCTCCCCTTGTACAAAGATATGATATGTTCCCAACAATCCTTTGCACAAGTGAAGGGGCACAAGTGAGATAGATCTTCGTGAGGAACCGCGGCTTGAAGGATGAACAAAGGAGAGTGATTGTATTGATTGTCCGCCTCTTCTCTTGGGTGAAATTATTTAGATCATGTGGTTAGAAGCCTTGCTCGATGATTCTCCAAAGATTTGTTGACTGTGATTCAAATGAGACTTGATGCAAAAAACCCAATTAGCAAAATCACCCTTAACAAGTTTAGGAGGAGGACCAAGGTGGTTAATATGCGGTGTAGGGACCGGCCCTCCATAGATCGGGGGAGGGGGAACCAAGCATAAGTTCCCGTCCCATTCTTGTTTTGAGGGGAGAGTTTGAGTACCTTTAGCCGCCTCCTTACCGGAATTGGCCTCCGACTCCGATGCGGTGGGATTAACCACAAGCAATGGACCGGGAGAATTTTTCAACCCCTCAAGTAATTCTTTAAGCATGGACTTGACCTCGGTCGTCATAGACGTCTTAAGTGAAGCCATAGCTTCATTTAAGTCGTCTCGTGTGATTAAAGTCAACTCCACGGCCTCGGGCACTTCCTCCTATGTGGCAACCATACTCTTCGGGTGGTGAAACCCTTAATATAGAGACGAGGCTCTGATACCAATTGAAAGGATCAATATTGTTGACTAGAGGGGGGTGAATAGGCAACTACCAATTTTTAGCTTTTCTTAACAAATTAGGGTTAGCAACAAATAGGTTGTCTAGATATGCAACTAGGTGAGCAACCTATATGATGCTAGCAACACAAGCAACACAAGTAAGTAAAGAAAACAACACAAGTAAGACAAGCACAAAGTAAAGCTGAGAGATAACCACAAGTGGAGACGGTGGAGACGAGGATGTGTTACCGAAGTTCTTTCCCTTTGAGAGGAAGTATGTCTCCATTGGAGCGGTGTGGACGCACAATGCTCCCCAAGAAGCCACTAGGGCTACCGTATTCTCCTCACGCCCTCACACAATGTGAGATGCCGTGATTCCACTAGTGGTGCCCTTGAGGCGGCGACCGGACCTTTACAAACAAGGTTGGGGCTCTCTCCACAACCGAATTGGAGGCTCCCAACAACACCACGAAGCTTCACCACAATGGAATGTGGCTCCGAGGTGACCTCAACCATCTAGGGTGCTCAAACACCCAAGAGTAACAAGATCTGCAAGGGATTAGTGGGGGAATCAAATTTTTCTTGGTGAAAGCGTAGATCTAGGCCTTCTAAAGCAATTCCTAAAGAATCAACAAGTTTGATTGGCTAGGGAGAGAGATCGGGCAAGAATGAGCTTGTGAGCAACAATGGAGCTTAGGGGAGGAAGAGGTAGTCAACTAAACGAAAGAAGACTCCTATTTATAGTGGGAGAAAGAACCCAACCGTTATGCACCCACTGCCCGTGCATAAGCGGTAGTACCGCTCGGGTGAGCGGTACTTCCGCTGGTACGGAAGTACTGGCCGTATAGTTCAACCTCAGCAAGTTAGGGGAACGGTAGTGCCGCCGGAGCAGTACTACTGCACCCTCCAGTGGTACTACCGCATGGAATTGAACTATAGCCGATACCCACGATAGTAGGGGTGGGCAGGGCGGTAGTGCCACCACGGGCGGTACTACCGCCTATAACTGCCGCTCCACTTCCGCTCAAGGGACAGAACAATCCAGAACACAAGGAATAAGCGGTACTCCCCGCGGTACTAGCCAGCGGTAGTTCCGCTGGAGCGGTACTACCGTGGCTAGCAGCGGTACTTCTGCTTAGCCTATGGGTGTCTAGTAAATCCGCGGTAGTTAAGACGCAGTTGGCTCCGTAGTACCGCTTGAGCGGTACTACCGTGGCAAACTGCCGCTCTACTACCGCCCGTTTACAGAACCCAGACATTAGGCAAAAGTAGGAGCTGTACTGCTCAGCGACAGTACCGCTGGAGCGGTACTACCGTTGAACAGAGCGGTACTACCGCCTATCCTGTTCTGACAAAGTTCAAGCACAAAGGAAGAACAAGCTCAATTATCGGGAAAGAAAGAGGGTACAAGGAAAGTGTACGGGATGATTCCAGCCAAACCTTTCCAAAGCAGACCCCCTCTTAATAGTACGGTGTTCCTACGACTCAAGTCCACCAAAAAAGAAACGCAAGAAAACACCATCTTTATAAATCCCCAGAGGGGTTCAAATCGTCTTGTGCAATAAGGTAGATTATCTGAAATGCTCAACGCACACAATTAGTCCATAAATGCATTGTCATCAATCACCAAAACCACTAAGGGAGAAATATGCCCTAACACCGTTGATTTTATTGTACTTGACATTGATTGCAATCTATCTTGCCCCATAATACTTGGTAGACCGTTCTTACGAACTATAGGTGCCGTTATTGACATGAAAGAAGGGGATACTAAATTTTAGTTTCCGTTAAAGAAGGGTATGGAACACTTTCCTAGAATTAGAATTAAGCCACCATATGAGTCAATCATGAGGGCCACCTATGGAACTAAAACCAAAGATGACAACACTTGAAACTATGCATTATGCCTAGCTAGGGGCGTAAAACAATAGTGCTAGTTGGGAGGCAACCCAATAGTTATCTTTTAATTTTTGTTTATTTTCTGTTTTTCAATAAGCACACAATTATGCTACTGTTATGATTGTGTTTTTAGTGTTTAAATTAGTGTTTGTGCCAAGTAAAACCTTTAGGATGGTTTGGATGATATATAGTTGACTCGATTCTGTGACAAAACAGAAACTTTTGCGCCCGTTTCTGGAATTTTGTAAATTCACATAAATGTGATTTTGCTCTGAATTGTTTACACATAATTGATATACAGATTTCCCATGTTGTCCTAATTTTTCAAATTTTTTGGAGTTATAGAAGTATGGTCAATGTTCCGATTACTACAGACTGTTCTGTTTTTACAGATTCTGTTTTTGATGCATTATTTTGCTTGTTTTGATGAAACTATGGATTGTATCGGGGGGTATAAGCTAATGGATAAGTTAGAATACAGTAGCTATAATGCAAAAACAAAATATAAATGGGTTTGCAATAGTACTTAAAGTAGTGATTTGGTTTATTATACTAACGGATCTCACGAGGTTTTGTTGAGTTTTGTGTGATTGAAGTTTTCAAGTTTTGGGTTAGATCACGATGGCTGAAGGAATAAGGAGTGGCAAGAGCCTAAGATTGGGGATGCCCGAGGCACCCCAAGGTAATATTCAAGGACTCCCAAGCAACTAAGCTTGGGGATGCCCCGGAAGGCATCCCCTCTTTCTTCTACCAACTACCGGTAATTTTACTTGGAGCTATATTTTTATTCGTCACATATCATGAGTTTTGCTTGGAGCGTCATGTATTATATGAGTCTTTGCTTTGTTTGCTATTTAGTTTATCACAATCATCCTTGCTGAACACACTTGTTTGAGAGAGCCACACACTTATCATGATTTGTTAGAATACTCTATGTCCTTCACTTAAATCTTTTGAGCTAGATAGTTGCTCTAGTGCTTCACTTATATCTTTTTGAGCACATCGGTGGTTATATTTTAAAGAAATACACTCTCATGCTTCACTTATATTATTTTGAGAGTTGATAAGATTAAATTTTGAAGAAATATTTGCACTCTCATGCTTCACTTATATCTTTTTGGGAGTTGATAATTGCAGAGGTAATTTGCACAAGATATGAATTTGGTCCCAAAGTGATGGATATCCAAGAGGGATATAATAAAAACTTTCATATAGATCATTCGATATGATAAACTTGATTCTGTGCAATAGTTTTGCGATATGGAGATAGTAATATGTGAGTCATGTTGGTGAGTAATTATGCTTTAGTAAGAATATTGGTGTTAAGGTTTGTGATTCCCAATGCATGCACGTAAAGTCAATAGTTATGCAACAAAGTTATATCCTACTTATGGTGCATTATTTAGTGTTAGTTATTTTCCATGCATGCTTATGACCGTTTTCGCTTTTTGGTTGGTCGCTTCTCAATCTATTTGCTAGCCTTCATTTGTACTAAGCTGGAATGTTGCTTGTGCATCCAACTCCTTAAACCCAAATTTGTGCCAAATGAGTCCACCATACCTACCTATATGTGGTATTTCCATGCCGTTCCAAGTAAATTTGCATGTGCCAACTCTATTTTTTCAAAATGAATTTCCGTTTTGTGTGCCCGTACCGCTCATGAAGCGGCAGGGGGTGGCCAATATTTTTCATGCCAGGTATTTTATTCTCATGATGAGTGTTTATTCACTTGTCATTGCACGAGATTGTGGCAGGTAATAGGGATGCCCAGTCCCGAAATGAAAAAATAATATGATGATAACAATAAATTCCTTGGAAAGTGTTGGTATGAAAGGCACCCGTGGATACGGCTAGCCATGGATTGTGAAAGAATGATGGAAAGGAAATAAACTTTATTTTCTGTTTGGGAACCGCCTATGATTTGTCTAGCATGGAAGATATTGGGAATTCTCGGTCGTTTTCATTGACAGGAAAAGCATGCCTCTCAAAATAATTTTATCTCTAATTTAAGCCTTGAGCTCTGGCAACTCTGCAAATCTCTGCTTCCCTCTGCGAAGGGCCTATCTATTTACTTTTATGCAATTTTTATTTTTATTTTGAGTCTCCATCTTCTCTTATAAAGCACCAACTAGAGAGCACTATTGTCATACTTTTGCATTGGATGTAGCTAATGTTGATTGTGTTTCATGAATGGATCAATGATTGAGCATAATGGTCTAGGGATAACTTTTTTAGCGTTGATATTTTGAAAGACATGGTTGCTTGTTAGTATGCTTGAGTATTGATGTCTTCATGTCAAATTATAGATTATTGCTTTGAATAATTCAAGTCCAAATATCCATGCTACAAAAGAAAATAATATACGATGAATATGTTACGTAGCATTCCACATAAAAAATTATGTTTTTATCATTTACCTACTCGAGGACGAGCAGGAATTAAGCTTGGGGATGCTTCATATGTCTCCAACGTATCTATAATTTTTTTATTATTTCATGCTATTATATTATCAATCTTGGATGTTTTATTTACATTTTCAAGCAATTATATATAATTTTTTGGGACTAACCTATTAACTTAGTGCCCAGTGCCAGTTGCTATTTTTTGCTTTTTTTTCTTTCGCAGAATATCAGTACCAAACGAAGTCCAAATGCCACGAAACTTTTTGGTGATTTTTTTTCTGGACAAAAGAGACACTAGAAGCTTCGGGAGAAGACCAGATGATGGAGCGTGGGCCCAAGAGGCACCAGGGCGCGCCTAGGGGGTAGGCGTGCCCTTGTGGCTTGTGGGGCCCATAAGGCTCTGTTTGACTTAACTCTACCTATATAAATTCTCTAAAATCGTGAAACCAATAGAGGAGACCACGAAATACTTTTTCCGTCGCCGCAAGTTCCAGAACCACGAGATCCCATCTGGAGGCCTTTTCGGCACTCTGTCGGAGGGGGATTCGATCATGGAGGGGCTTTACATCATCATTGCTGCCCCTCCGATGATGCGTGAGTAGTTTACCACGGACCTATGAGTCCATAGTTAGTAGCTAGATGGCTTCTTCTCACTATTTGATCTTCAATATAATGTTCTCCTCGGTGTTCTTGGAGATCTATTTGATGTAATGACTTTTTGCGGTGTGTTTGTTGGGATCCGATGAATTGTGAGTTTATGATCAGATCTATCCATGAATATTATTTGAGTTTTCTCTGAACTCTTTTATGCATGATTACTATAGCTTCGTATTTCTCTCCGATCTATTGATCTGGTTTGGCCGACTAGATTGATTTTTCTTGCAATGGGAGAGGTGCTTTGTAATGGGTTCTATGTTGCGGTGCTCAATCCCAGTGACAGAAGGGGACATGACACGCATGTATCATTGCTATTAAGGATAAAAACATGGGGTTTATTCATATGTGAGTTTATCTTGTCTACATCATGTCATCTTGCTTAAGGCATTACTTTGTTTGTCCACGAACTTAATACACTAGATGCATGCTGGATAGCAGTCGATGTGTGGAGTAATAGTAGTAGATGCAGAATCGTTCCGGTTCTACTTGTCTCAGATGTGATGCCTATATATGATCATTGCCTTGTATATCGTCATAATTATTTGCTTTTCTATCAATTGCCCAACAGTAATTTGTTTACCCACTGTATGCTATTTTCAAGAGAGAAGCCTCTAGTGAAAACTATGGCCCCCAGGTCTATCTTTTATCATATATTAAAACCCCAAAATACCTTGCTGCAATTTCCTTTTATTTATTTTATTTTATATTTTTTCTGATCTATCTATCAAAAACTATACAATTTAATCTTGCTCATAACCGTCAAGGGATTGACAACCCCTTGTTCGCGTTGGATTGCAAGTATTTGTTGTTTGTGTGCAGGTGCTGTTAACAAGTCGTTGCTTGGTTCTCCTACTGGATTGATAACCTTGGTTTCATAACTGAGGGAAATACTTATCTCTACTGTACTGCATCATCCTCTCCTCTTCGGGGAAATCCCAATGCAGCCCACAAGTAGCACACTTCCAATATTATGGTAGGACGGGCATTTTCCATCCCGAGGACCATTCCATTTCAAAAATCCATATTACTTGCAAAGAGAAAATGTTATGCTTCAAAGGAATTTGCATCCATCAACAAAATCGATATCATCTCAACAAAAGATCGGTGCATCCTTATACCTATCATAAGGTGTCCAAAGTCCTCTTGAATTCACCTCAAATATTTAAGTAATAAAACAAGGTGTTGCAATGGGCATGCTGACGTATAGTTGAAACAATCTCTCTTATTACCCGCGTTAAGAAGTGATAACAAGTCATATACTATTTTTATCCTTAGTGAGGTAAATTCATTTAAGTTTTCCCTCTCTTATTTGTCACCGGAAGTAGTACTTCACAAATAGGGACCTACTCCATCTAATCTACACCACTCACTCTATTCATTTTTCACCAAACTTCCCAATGATTTGACTAATAAATTATAGAGCAATATACATGTATATACGAACAATCCATGCAAACTATTCTATGACTGACAAATATAAACATCAACAATTTCAAACTGGACTCGTTTCCCCTCAACATGTATAATTTGACTATATAGTAGTTATTCATCACATGACAATTAGTGAACATCATATGGATCACAATCATGTAGAGAAGCCCATGTGATATTTTTATTGAGGCAATGGAGAGAGGATGCTAGATAGCACTGCTACAAACCTGTGTAGTCGAGGGGATGGACTACTCAACCTGATTATGAGAGCAACAAAGATCGATGGTTGATGAAAGGCGGAGGGTTGCCCCTCTGGCAGGATGCCAGCAGAGGGCTCAAGATGAGTTTCATCTCGGGTTGCAAAGTGATAGCAACGGAAAATTAAACGATAATTTGGATGAGGATTTCGAGGTCATATATAGGTGGCGGCATGAAACTCCATGGGATTGGGACCCCAAGCGCCCTGGGTTTGCACCAGCTTCGGGGCGCATTGGCCCCACAACACCCTAGCCCCGTGTTTTGTTAGGTGTTCTCTTTGGGAAAAAATAATTGTTGTTTTTTTCTCAGATTTTTTTTAGTTTGGGATTGTTCCTATCACCAGAAACATGCAACTGACTTTTCTACCAATTTGTTGATAGGTTAATCAAAATAAATTTAAAACAATGCATGCTTTGATAAAGATAATGACATGAAAACTTCAAAAAAATACGTTTAAGATGTATCAGTGATTGACTCACCGATGATCTTATGATCAAACAACGAAATGTGAAGAACAATAGAGAGAGGGGTGGCGCTGAAGGGATCATCGGTGGCAATGGAGACACGATGGTTTTATCTAGGATCAGGCTCCTAGATGGTTTATAGCCCTACGCCATGCTTGTATATGTAGATAGATCGACAAAGATTTATAGAGCATAGATGGAAAAGAAAGATAGGTCACATGAATGTAGTCTCGCCAAAGAATATGAGTCTTTGATGGGAGCCACTTGGGCCTTTAGGGCCAATTCTTTTGCTGCCTTTTTTGGGCTTCCAGAATAAGCTGCCCCCTACTTAGTTTATTCTAGAAGCCCAACCATTTTTTTAGAAATTTACTAGTCAAGTCTTAACTACTAGCTTTCTAAAAAATGTCTTTTGGTTGGGCTTCTAGAATAAGTTAGGTAGAGGGCAGCTTATTCTAGAAGCCATCAAAAGAACTGGCCCTTGTAAAGATTGACCCTTTTGGTAAATAGGTAGCTATCTTTGGGGGAGATACAAGTGTACGATACGATCGGTATCCCGCAGTTATATAGAACATGTCTCATGGGGTAGTGCAATCCTAGAAATCACGCATACATCCTTATCTCTTCCAAGTATCTACTTTGCCATCACTGATGCGGGTTTCAAGGTTCCTAGACACTCATAGGTAAACTCAATGTATTCACCTAGAGGAGGGACGGGGCTATTTGGTGCCCAAGCTCAGATGCTCCTGAAATCGTCGCTATCCAGTGATGTCTTGGGATGTGAACAAATCGGTCTGACAGGTGCAAGAGTAATCAAGCAATCTGGTGTACTTGCGATATACTGTAGAACAGTAGTCCATCGATTGGCCCAATCCGTATGGATGGCAGACGAGGAGAGCATGGTCTTTCTGATCCGTGGCTCGGATCGTTACCTTTTCGGCTGAGCCTATGACAGGTAAGCCGTGCAGGACGTGTCAGACTTAATTGTGCAATTTGGATAACCAAAGAAGGACGGCACGTGCGCAAACGGTGGATGACGATGAGGGTCGTTGTGAAAAAAACAAAGCATGACCAAGGGATCCAGACTGCCCCACTCTGGCCCTCGTTGTTTCTTTCCCCACTGAAATGCTTGTTGGTCGTGCGGCAGCGGCTTGAATCCCCGGCACCAGAGGGATGGAAGATGTTGGACTTGAGTTCCTTCTTGATGCCATCGACCGGTAAGTGGATATGAGTACCGCAAAAATGTGTTATTCCACTGGATTTTTCTGTTTTTTGTGATTATTGGTGAGTGGCCTGACGCCATTAGCGTTGAGTTTGTGTAGGTTTCCCCTACAGGAGGAGTTCGCCGATAGTTTGGAACACCTAGATCCACTGTCGCTTGCCTTGTTGCCGCCTGCCTAGACGAATCGAGAGGGGGAAGGATGAACAGAATGTCGCCTCCGGGTGCGGGAAGCATGTCGGTGGTGGTGCCACGGGCGGGACGAACCGTGGAGACCGACGGCGGGGAGAGACATCGCCCACTGCGTCAGCGCGGTCCACTGACAGGGTTAACCCAGAAGCCCCTGGGTGGACAAAAATGCTAGCTTAATTAATTGGGCCTAATCAATTCCGTTTGCGTTGCTTAAGCATGTACATTGGCAGCACCAAGCTGTCATGGACTATCTGGAGAAATGTGGTATCTGATACATGGTCAACACTCACGGTAGCATGCTAGGTTCTTCGGTTGCTAATACAGAGACTGATTGATCAGCAAGGAGTGTGTTGGGGGAGAAGTACCCCCCTTCAGTTGGACTCAATCATGCTGAACCATCAGATGCCGATGTGTTTCGGTTCATTGGCAAGATGAATGGTTTATGGGTGCAGCGGAAGCATGCTACGAAAGTAAAGAATTAAAACTAATACTAACACTTTGATTCGAATTGCATTCCAAAACAACATCACTAAGGAAGTTGTTTATTTCAGGAAATGGTTCAAGAATTTTCATCCCCTGCTTGTTGTGGCATCTGGTCATAACATTAAAGATGAATTGTCTCCTGGAGGGGAGGTGACATTAAACCTAATGAGATGCATAAAGTGAATGCTAAGTGGAAAGGAACGAAGGATGTACCGTGGTTGGCCTGCGAGATGGAGACGCATTTTCAATCCAAAGTTTGTGGTATTGTGCCTGTTCATTTCAATTCTTTGTGATCCAGAATTTTTTTGAGTTTGAACTGACGACTCAATTGTGTTAGGATGTGATGCAAGAAGAGCTTTGCAAGGGGGACAGAGAAATGGACTGGGACTACATCACCATGACGATGAACTCTGAAAAGATGGGCTACAGAGTTGACTGGCTAAAGAATGTAGGAAGACCATTTGCAGTGACTGGCCGTTGTTGGGTAGAGTTTATGATGCATTGTGGCTTGCTTGCTAACTGATTCTACATGTGAAAACTATTTTTAGTTTCATGTTCCCGGTTCTATTTATGGATTGCCGGTCGTTATACATTTTGGATACAGAGAAGAAGATTACGATGATACTTGACCCAACCGAGACAGATCCGGCGGATGAGATAAAAAGGAAGCATGAGGGACTGGCAAAGCAATTCCATGCTTGGTCCTGTACCCTTTGCAACGATATATTCGGTGCTGGGTTGGTTGAGACGACCGGATGGAAATTCATGTACCCTTTGGTGGCACAGCATGACCCATGCGGCCATGCATAAGGTGAGAACTTCTCCCATGCAATTTGAGAAACCACTAACAGTTGTGCATGTGTGACCGAAATATATAACCAGAGATTATGCCCACAGGGAGGATACTGGGGGTGTACGTCGTGCAGTACATCCTTCCGTTCACTGGTTTGTACCTGAGATCTACTATAAACCAGGTTTGGAAAAACGAATATCCCCTCCGTCCCATAATATAATAGCGTTTTTGACAATGGTGTGGTGTAAGAACACTCTTATATTATGGGACGGAGGGAGTAAAATTTAGCCACATCGATGAGAAGTTGGAATTTGCAACAAAATACTGATTCATCACAAAACATTTGTTTTTCCTTCTTTTTTCCGATAGGAGCAGGTCGAGTACCTTAGGAAGAAGTATTTATCTTTTTTACCAAAAAAACTACAGGTCATCCCTTAAATGGCAGTGGGGTGCAAGGTGGCCTTCATATTATAAATGGCATTGAGAATGCATATCCTACAGGTTGTTGATTGGTTATTTTATTTTATATTTTTGGGCCAATTGGCACAAACCATGTCAGTGAGACTGGTTGTGACATCATTTCGTGTTTTGCTGTAGGGACAGGGCCTTGAGGTCGAGGAATGTGCAGGCTAGGCGGAGGCTGGACTTCAGAAATAAAGATTAAGTTGGTTTGGGTGGTACTAGTTCAGGTGCCGGAAATATGGAAACAAGTGAGTACAATGCGTTTGCTGGAACTGGCAACCAAATTGGAATTCCCGATGGGGTTGCGGTCGGCGAACGGGCAAAATTGGAACTTGAATGTGAGGCATAAACACAACTAAGATAGTAGAAAAAGTTGTGAACTTAAAGAAACACATGCAATAAGAAAACTGTGGGTTCTAACATTGTTTTACTGTGTAGATGCTCGGTTCACTGGGATTCTTCCAGCGCGAGTGTGAGAAGGGAGTAGCGGTGCAGGTACAGGAGTTCCTCCAATACCAGATGAAGAACAGTGTGCACGCATGCGCACACTTGCTGCTGCGACGCTAGATATAGTTGACCGAGCAATAAACAATCCTGAAATTTTTGAACGTTGTAGTTTCACTTGTTAATAACAGGGCTTTTCACCTCAGTGTCTCTCTGATTGCTGACAAATTTTAATTCTATATGGCAGTGATATTTTTTTTTCAAAACAGAGGCAAAGCTTGCCTCATCTATTAATTAAGCAGAAGAGAATTGCCCAGTTAATTACGGAAAACCAGGCGAAAACCGGAACAACAAGGGACAAGCCCACCCCAAAGACTAACACACAGGAAAAAGCCTACCCACGACCAAATATACCTGGCCATGGGCAGCCCGGCCCGGTCGGCCCGACCCGACCCGGCCCGAAAAAGCTCGACCCGGCCCGACCTTGCCCACGGGCCGGGCCTGGGCCTAGGTTTTGAGCCCAAAGGCCGGGCCCAGGCCCATCATATGTGCTGTGTTAACAAAGAGGCCCGGCCCGACCTTGCCCACGGGCCGGGCCTGGGCCTAGGTTTTGAGCCCGAAGGCCGGGCCCGGGCCCGTCATATGTGCTGTTTAACGAAGAGGCCCGGCCTGAGGCCCGGCGGGCTTTTGCAGTGATGGGCCAGGCTTGGGCCTGTTTTTTAGGCCCGACGGCCGGGCCGGGCCTGGGTTTTTTGCTTCGGACTTGGTCAGGCCCGGCCCGGGGGATGGCCAGGTATACGACCAACACCGATGACAACCACGTCGCCCACACGACACAAGGTCCATGCTTTCGAAGCTGCAAATCTCTCGTGGCCGCCGCCTCGACGTCCACTGCTCCGCTGCGCCCTGCGCACTCAATCGACGCCGCCTTCCGGGGCCGCCGCCCCGACATGTTACCGCTCATCCTCGAGCAGCAATACCGCACGATGCAGCTACCCGCAGCCCACGCTGCTCAGGACAGCCGCACGCAGACCACGAACGCCGCACCACATCCGGGGCCACCGCCCCGACATACCTCCACTCGCCCTCAAGCAACAACACCGCACAATACAGCTACCCGCAACCCATGCTGCGCAGGACAACTGCACGAAGACCACGAACGCCACACCACATCCGGGGCCGCCGCCCCGACGTAAAGTCAGACCGCCCCCTCTGGGGCGCATCGACCGGGCCGACACCCCCACCGCCCAAGCGGGACAAGAATGCCACCAAACCAATGTCGAGCAAGAGCCCCACCTCATAGAACTGCCACTCGCATTGTTCCCGAGATCGCCATCTCGACGCACAAACAGAAACCACCCGGAGCCGCCGCCCCGACGCCCACTGTCCCCGACGACGAAGAGATCCGTGCAAACTGCAACATGCTGACTCTCCAAGGCGGTGCCTCAAAGAAGGAAACGACGTAGCCGCCGTCATCGCCCGCTTCGATCATCCGAAGCTAGGATTTCTCTCGGAGAGTCGTGTAATGGAGCTCCACGACAACGCCTTAAAGAAGGGGAGCGGCATCATGGTGCCGCCGTTGCCGGCACCGACCCAAGGTCGGGGCTGGACTTTCGCCCGGAACTCCACCACACCTCCGAATCCGAGCAGATCCGAAGCACTGCACAACACACAATCTCCATGGTCGACGTCCACCGGCTCTCAGTGGCCTGCCAGCCGCAGCATCTCCTGCTTCGTCGGCAGAACCACCACCACTCGGCGTGGATCCTCGAAGTAGGAACAAGATCCACGCACGATGACCACTCCGCCGGCAAGATCCGGCGGTGTCAGGCCCGGGGCCGCCGCCCCGGCATCCTCCAATCCCCTCGGACGAAGCAGGCCCTTAGCACCACACGAAGCCGCCGCCGAGCAGCATAGCCCACGAGCGCCGCCAGGCCAGACCCGCCGCTCCTCCCGAGCCCCTTGCACGCCGTGGAGTGGAGAGCACCCAAGCAGCACTGCAGCAGAGCACCGCTCGACCACCAAAGCCGCCCGAGCCCCCACGGACGGCCGTCATGACTGCGCCCTTGCCGCGACGAGGACACCGCATGGCCTCGCCGCCATGCCCCTGCGCGCTCCTCTCCGTGCACCCGCTCAGATCCGCGCTCCCCAACTCCGCGCGCCCGCGCGAATGCGCGCGACGCGCCGCCGCGCGTAGATCCGCGCCAGCCGGCCCCGATGCGCGTCCGCGCCGCCCTCGCGCTGCCTCACCGCGCCGCCTCGAGCCAGAGTAGCCGCCGCCCGAGCTCCCGCCGAAGAGGACGGCTCGCGCCGCGCAGCCCCGAGCGGAAGGAGGAAAGGGCCCCGCTGCCACCGAGCCGCCCGGGCTTTGCCCGGCGACGCCGTCCAGCGGCGGTGAGGGAAGGCGGCGGTGGTGGGTGCGGCGCTGCTGGCGGCTATGGTTCGCTCCTGGCCGCCCGCGGGAGCGACCAGGAAGCGAGGATGCGCTGCATTTGATAGCTGCTCTCTTTCATGGCAGTGGTATTTGATCATGCTAGAAGTCTACTAGAGAGGGTTCGCGGTGGATCAGGAGAAGGTTCGTGGAGAGCAGAGGATATGCGTGTAGAAAATTATTGTAGGCGCGAGCTAAAAAATTTGTCTGGCTAGTTGAAGATGAAAAAAAAGGGTAACTTTGCGGGTGAGAGTCGAACCTCCGCAATCTGATAGGTCCAGCCTATGACCACGAATCTTCTGCACAGCAGGCCTGTTGAAATCCGCAGGATTCGGCGTGCCAGCAGGGGCATACATTAGTCAAAAGACATTTGTTAGCGAACGGGAGAGGGTACCTGATATTCATTTGGATGAGGCTAGATCAAAAACATTACCTGATACAGGGCAATCGGTGAACCCGCGTGCTCGGCAGCATACAAATCGCCCTTGTAGTGACTTTCGTGACCTCGTCTGCTACCTTAAATGTGTCGCCGTGTGTGAGGGCATAAGCATGGCAGATTATAGCCTTACGACATACTCCCTCCCCAAAATAAGTGTCTCAAGCTTAGTACAATTTTATACTAGAGCTAGTACAAAGTTGAGACAATTATTTTGAGACGGAGGGAGTACTATGACTGATTGTGAAAAAGCATACCAGTTTTGGGTACTGCTGTCGAAGGTAGTTGGCAAAATCCGTTGACACTTCCAGAACCGTGTGATATGGATTGCTGGTGTTACCCTGAACCCCGCTTGGTTGGCAGATTTGGGCTGGAAGTAGCAAAAGGCCGTTAAAGCCATCCGTCGAGGAAGACAACTCGGTATGTGACAGGAAAATGCATGAGGCAGGAATTATGTTCTGCCTAAATGGCAGTGTCCACATTTAATGCTGACAACGACCTGATTATTTTAGTCAGCATACATCTCCAATACCCATATGGATACGAGTCCAGGCTCAGATCCGAATGCACATCTGACGGGAGATACTTCGGAAGTATCTGAGCCCGGGCTTCGAATCGAATATCCCCCTAGTAGAGTATATCCCTTCGATAATATACTATTACACACCGAGAGTCGCCGTCTCATTGTCACCGATCCCCATTCGACCAAGCTACCTCCCTGGTTCCTTCACTTGCACCATGTTGACATGGTGTTCTCTAACGCGCATGTATCAAATTGCTTCCCATGCATCATTTGCGGTCTCTTGCTCTGTGATAGCCATTCTCTTTCTATTGATTGTAACCCCTACGAAGCACAACAGGATCTCATATTCATATCTCACAAGACATGAACTGTCTTAGTGGGTTAAATGTATTGCACAGTGACGCCGCACCCCCTTGACATAGCGTGTTGCACGATGGCTCCTTCCACCAACGCATCGTCGACAACCAACCTCTTGTTGGGCGGCGTGCAATTTTCACCATTGTCGCCGCCATCATAGACTTATCACCCATTTCCAATCACTGCCACTATGACTTCATCAATCGCCGCAACCTCGTACAGGCTCCATGATCAGGAATCTAGAGCTCTGCTACCAAATGTTGGCATGAATCCTAGATGAACACACGTAAGGTGGACAACCATTTCTACAGGTTGAACACGATAACACACTAATAGGAGAGAAACGAGAGACACACAAACAAAATTGACACAAAATTTTATTAATGTAATCTTTTGAGTTCCTCTAGTTCTCATCTAGATGAGAGTTAAGTAAATTTCACGATAATTGACGCCATCTTGTATGTTGTTTTGTCTTGTCTTTTCCATTGGGTTGGGCTTGTCTTGTGGGCTCTTTTGGTCTTTGTGATTTTTCATCTCAGTTTTTTTGTTAGTGTCACTTTTTGTGTACTTTTTTTATTGGTAAAACTCCCTACACTACAAAAAAAGACACATCCGTGACATTTTGGCCCGAACGAATTTTTTTCTGTCATGCTTATGACACTTCTATGACGATATTTCTGACAAGAATACGTATCATCATAGATGTGGTGGGCTCATACTTCTATGACAAAAAATAATGATAGGAAATGGGCTTTTCGTCCTGGGCGGGCTGGGGACGCACCTGCATGACATTCTTTGGGCCGTCCATGACATGAAAAATCGTGATAGAAGTGAGGGCGAGGAATTTTTTGTGGAGTTCCTGGTTACAATGGGTGGTCGGGGCCAAGCGATGCACTGTGGTTTGCGTTTTTCTCTCGTATGTAGGCGCGTGTGTGTGCGAGGCGTTGTTGGCTCTAACTGAACCCGAGGGATCCCCTGCTGCTACGTACTGAAGCCGATCGATCAATCCCTTCGCTGCTAATTGAACCCGACCGACTCCTTCGCTGCTAACTGAACCCGATCGATCGCTGCTGCTGCTTAGTAATGCCGATCGAACCCCCGTGCGAGACGTAGCTAGCCGGTTGGGTTGCCTCTGGATGAACAGTGCTTGTTGCTTCCGCGCGAGCGATATGTAGAATGAGTCGAGATGTGGTGAGTCGAGCCGGTTGGGTTGGGTGTGGATGAACAGTTCCCGGTGGGGGTTGGATGAACAGGACCCCGGTCGTGTGTAGGCGGTTGCCTCTGGATGAACAGGACCCCGTGGTAGTACGCGGTTGCCGCTGGATGAACAGGACCCCGAGGAGGCCGCCACACACCCCAGCCGGTTGGGAGTGGATGAACAGGAGCCCGTAGAGGCTGGTTGAACTGTAGTCGGTGGAGGCTGGATGAACAGTAGCCCGTGGATGAATAGTGGCTGGAGACAGTGGATGAACAGTAACAGGTGGAAGCTGGAGGAAGTTGACGGTGGATGAACAGTAGCCCGTGGAGTCCTGTTTTGCGGTACGCCACACCCCTCCCGATGAACAGGACCCCGTTTCGACCATAGGAGGTCGAAAAGAAGTCCGTTTCCTCCGTTTTGCAGTACGCCAGACCCCTCCCGATCAACAGGACCCTATTTCGACTGTAGGAGCTCGAACAGAAGTCCGTTTCCTCTATTTTGCAGTACGCCTGACCCTTCCCGATGAACAGGATCCCGTTTCGACCGTAGGCGGTCGAACAGAAAGCCGTTTCCTCCGTACTGCGGTACGCCAGACCCTGTTTCGGCTGTTCCGTCCAAGACGGTTGGCTCCCGTTGAACAGGACGCATCCCGACCCAGCCGGTTGGCTGCCGATGAACATGACGCCGTCGTTGTACGCGTTCGAGACCACGCCCGTATGTACGTACGTAGCCGTATTTACTTTCTTGCAGCGTGGTTGTACGTATATAAGCACGATTTAGACAAGACTGCCTCAACTGCTACGTCACACGTGCCGCTCCTTGGTCGGCCATGGTTCATTCTTGCAGAGAGACCGATCGACCAGTATGTACATACACGTTCGCGACCAGAGAGACAACCCTACGTATGGTTCGACCGGGTGGGTCCCAGCTATCAGGAAGGATAAGGAGGCACTTCTTTGCGTGCGAAGATATAGTTGATGGGTCCCAGCTGTCAGGGGGAGGAATCATTTTTTTTCGTAATAAGGACGCACTTTCTTGCGTGCAAAGATGTAGCTGGTGGTTCCCAGCTGTCAGGGGGAGAAAACATTATTTTTCAGCGTAAAAAGGATGCAGTTGCATGCATGCGTCCATGGGCGTGGTGCGTCCCCACTGTCAGCCTCTCCATGTACAGTCATTTTCCGATGACTCTCGTTTGTTTACCACGTTGACCACACCGTGCCGAGCGCACCAAGGCCGATGGACGACGGCGAGGCCCCAGACTGGAACGACCTGGAGATGGGGAAGATGCGACTGTGGAGTCGCAGACGAAGAGGAGTGGGAAACCTGACTGGGACGGGCCTACACTCGGCAGAGAATAACAGGAGGTGCGGAGGAGTGGAGGGATGGCCTGGACATCGGTGGGGTAGCGTTTCGCTGCGAGGCGTGCGAAACAGCGCCGCTGGACGCCGGAGGCTGGAGCAGGCGGTCCCGGCAGCGCTAGAGGAAGAAGACGAGAGATTGAAGAAGAATGCTGGCCGTTGGATGTAAATCCAACGCCTTGCTTAGGCTTCGACCTTTGTTTTTTTTGCGAAAGTTCTTCGGCTTCGAGCTACTGGCTCACATGTCAGCCAGTCCATTTGGTGTTTTTAGTCCATTTGGTGGGCTGGGTGAAACATTGATGTAGCGCCTATGCAGCCCGTTTATATATTATGTTAGAATTTAAAACCCATTTGCAATTTTTCGAAATCCACGGGCTTGCTCGGCTGGATGAAAATATCATGTTGGGCTGGACGAAGAAATATTGTAAAAACATAAACACATGATTTCACATCTATTGCTGCATTGGTCAGTAAAATCTTTGCAAGCTTATTTACGCAATCAACAGGAGTTAACTTGTCAAGTTATATATAAACAATTATTATTATTATTTTATAAGAACTTTCGATTTACGAAATAAAATATCATTTTAATTTAATGAGTTAATAGGACGTGGGGTATTATTATTTTTAAGCTAGACGTGGGACAGTTGAGTTGGTTCTAGGGAAAAGTACTGGGAGAAAACTTAGATTAAATCAAAAAAGAAAGTGGGAGATAATTCAGATATAGGATTAATAAAAACGAAAAATAAAAGAAGTGGGAAGGTCTATACAATGGTTGGACGAACGACAGGTTTAACGGAACTTTATGTTGTTTCTATTATATATATGTAATAAAATAAGATATAAATATAAATATATATATACTATTATAGAAGGAAAAAGATAGGTTCAGTTTTGCATTCTTATAGAAAAATAGAACTAAGCTGTGCATTGCCTTAAAAAAACAAAAATAACTTGGGTTGCTGATGTTTTAGACAAGCTAGGCTGGGAGGCCCAGAGGCCGCTTGATACCTGCTGGACCCGAAAAAAAAAGTTGAAACCTGCTGGATCAACTATGTCTGCATGTCGTGGGCTGCGCATGTTAAATAACAAAACCTAGGCCATGGACCTGGTGGGCCCGGATTGTCAGCCTCTCGACGAACAATCATCTCCCGATTCCTCTCGTTTTGTTGACCATGTTGCGAACGACAGACGGCGGCGCCGCGGCGAGAGCACCAAGACGGAGGACGACGCCGAGACCTCGGACCGGAACGAACCGGAGCCGGGGAAGACGCAGGCGGAGGGGAGTACGAGGGTTGACTTGTTCGGGTGCAGGGTGGGCCGGTGAAGCTGCCGCCGGCGGAGAATGTGTGGGAGTAGAGGGATGGCCTGGCCAGCGCAATAGGCTAGGACGGGTCAACGAGGCGTGCACGGCAGCGCCGCCAACCGCTGTAGGAAGAGGACGAAAGATTGAACAAAATAAAGAAATACAAATGGTAGGTGATTGGTCCCAGATGGGTCCACCTGAGAAGGGGAATATGTTGGGAGGAAGGAGATTCAAAGCACGGCAGCCCAGTGAACTAGTTACATACATAAGCAAATAGCCACTCAAAAAAAATGCAAACAGGTTAATGGGTTCTTAAACGAAATATTTTGGACAAAACAGATAATTATGACACATAGGCTAATGCATGAAACACTCAGATGATAGAGATGCTTAAACAGATAAAGTACATCATCTAGACCTTCCTGGCACGCTTGATCATGACGCTGCAGCTGTCCGTGTACTCGTCGGTTACGGGAAGAAGACAAGCCCTCATGTCCAAGATCCGCCTGTACATGTCGCAACATGCGTATGCGTCCTTGGCCGCGTAGGTTATGTAGGCTAGATTCATAGGTACCTCCCACGTGTTCAGGTCCTTGGTATCGATGTCTTCTTTCATGTTGGCGTAGCAGGGGTCGATGATGGTCGCGGCGAGGTCAACCACGGAGTCCTTCTCCTGCCCGTTGCCGATGATCTTGTATTGCTTCTGGATGTCGACAAGCTTGTTGCACCAGATGGCCGAATCGTAAAGCGCAGTCGCGTTCTTCCTCCTCTCCACCATAGCGAAGATGTAGTCGGCGGTGCCGATGAAACAGGCGAATACTCCAGAACCTCTGATGGCCCTACAGCAGTGGTAGACGAGAAACTCGTCCCACACGCTGACGTGGTTTGAGACTGTGTCGGTATTTCCCCAAAGAGGAAGGGATGATGCAGCACAACTACGGTAAGTATTTCCCTCAGTTGTGAAACCAAGGTATCAATCTAGTAGGAGAACCAAGCAACACTATGTAAACGGTACCTACACACAAAGAACAAATACTTGCAACCCGACGCGTAAGAGGGGTTGTCAATCCCTCCTCGGTAAAAAGATAGATTAAATATTATGAGATTTGATAAATAGATCTGAATAGAACATGAAATAAAATAAGTGAAGAAAAAGTGCAGCAATGTATTTTTGGGTTTTTGGAATAATAGATCTGAAAAAATATGATAAAAGGTAGATCTGAAAGCAATATGATAAAATATAGACCTGGGGGCCGTAGATTTCACTAGTTGGTTCTCTCGAGAAAATAGCATACGGTGAGTAAACAAATTACTGTTGGGCAATTGATAGAAAAACAAATAATTATGACGATATCCAAGGCAATGATCATGAATATAGGCATCACGTCCAAGATTAGTAGACCGAACGATTCTGCATCTACTACTATTACTCCACACATTGAGCGCTATCCAGCATGCATCTAGTGTATTAAGTTCATGGAGAAACGGAGTAATGCAATAAGAACGATGACATAATGTAGAAAAGATCTATTAATGTAGGAATAGACCCCATATTTTTATCCTTAATAGCAACGATACATACGTGCCTTGCTACCCTTTCTGTCACTGGGTGAGGACACCGCAAGATCGAACCCATCACAAAGCACCTCTTCCCATTGCAAGAAAAATCGATCTAGTTGGCCTAACTAAACCAAAGATTCGAAGAAAAAATACGAGGCTATAAATAATCATGCATATAAGAGATCAAAGAAGACTCAAATAATATTCATGGACATAGATCTGATCATAAACTCGAACTTAATCGGATCCCAACAAACACACCGCAAAAAGTCATTACATCAAATAGATCTCCAAGAGAACATTGTATTGAGAATCAAAAGGAGAGAAGAAGCCATCTAGCTACTGCCTACGGACCCGTAGGTCTATGGTGAACTACTCACGTGTCATTGGAGGAGCACCAATGAGGATGATGAACCCCTCCGTGATCGTGTTCCCCTCTGGCAGAGTGCCGGAATAGGGCTCTAGATTGGGTCTCGTGGTTCTGGAACTTGCGGCGACTAGAATTGTGTTTTGTCGACTCCCCTAGGGTTTCTAGAATATTTGGGTATTTATAGAGCTGAGAGGCGATGGAGAGGACCTCTGTGGGCCCCACAACCCATCAGGGCGCGCCAGGGGCCTCTAGCACGCCCTGGTGTCTTGTGGGCCCCACGGGCCTCTCCTCTGGTGCTTCCTTGGCTCCCAAGTTGTCTTCTGGTCCAAAAAAAATCTCCAAAAAGTTTCGCTGCGTTTGGACTCCGTTTGGTAGGAATATTCTGCGAAGTAAAAAACAAGCAAAAAACAGCAACTGGCACTGGGCACTATGTCAATAGGTTAGTCCCAAAAAATGATATAAAGTTGCTATAAAATGATTGTAAAACATCCAAGAATGATAATATAATAGCATGGAACAATAAAAAATTATAGATACGTTGGAGACGTATCAGCATCCCCAAGCTTAATTCATGCTCGTCCTCGAGTAGGTAAATGATAAAAACAAAACTTTTGATGTGGAATGCCGCCTAACATGTTCATCACATATTCTTTTCTTTTGTAGCATGGATATTTGGAATTTTAGATGGTTCAAAGCAATAGTCTCTATTTGACATGAAGACTTTAATACACAAGCATATCAACAAGCAACCATGTCCCTAGCCCATCATGCTCAATCATTGATCCATTCACGAAACACACTCGAGTATTAGCTACATCCAATGCTCAAGTATGATCATAGTGCTCCCTAGTTGGCGCTTTATAAGAGAAGATGGAGACTCAAATAAAAATAAAAATTGCATAAAAGTAAATAGATAGGCCATTCGCAGAGGGAAGCAGAGATTTGTAGAGGTGCCAGAGCTCAAAGCTTAAATTGAGAGAATTTTTTTTTGAGAGGCATGTTTTTCCTCTCAACGAAAACGACCGAGATGTTCCCAATACTTTCCATGCTAGATACATCATAGGCGGTTCCCAAACATAAAATAAAGTTTATTCCTGTTTTCACCATTCTTTCACAATGCATGGCTAGTCGTATCCACGGGTGCCTCCCATACCAACACTTTCCAAGGAATTTATTATTTGACAACATAAAGTAAATTTCTTTTTCATTTCGGGACTGGGAATCCCTATTACCGCCATACTCTCGTGCAATGACAAGTGAATAAACACTCATCTTGAGAATAACACATCTAGCATGGAAAAATATTGGCCACCCCCTGCCACTTCATGAGCGGTACGGGCACACAAAAAGGAAATTCATTTTGAGAATTAGAGTTGGCACATACAAATTTACTTAGAACGACACGAAAATACAACATATAGATAGGTATGGTGGACTCATATGGCAAAACTGGGTTTAAGGATTTTGGATGCACAAGTAGTATTCCCACTTAGTACAAATGGAGGTTAGCAAATAGAGTGAGAAGCAACCAACCATGAAACGAAAATTCACATAAACGAGCATTAAGAATAACTAACACCGAAATGCACCACAAGTAGGATGTAATTTCATTGCATAACTATTGACTTTCGTGCTTGCATAGGGAATCACAAACCTTAACACCAATATTCTTACTAAAGCATAATTACTCACCAACATAGCTCATATATTACTATCATCATATCTCAAAACTATTACTAAGAATCAAGTTTATTTTGTCCAATGATCTTCATGAAAGTTTTATTTATATCCCCCTTGAATATCTATCACTTTGGTACAAATTTCATATGTTGCAATTGCTTTTGACAAGCTTAAACAAATTTAAGTGAAGAACATGAGCATAAAAAATTTCATCTCTCAATATAATATAAGTGAAGTATGAGGGAATTTCTTCAAGAATTTTACTAACTCTCAAATAGATCTAAGTGAAGCATGATAGTATTTCTTCAAAAATATTAAAGCACACCGTGCTCAAAAAGATATAAGTGAAGTACTAGAGGAATTCCATAGCTCAAAAAATTTAAGTGAAGCACATAGAGCAATTCTAACAAATCATAGGATAATTTGGCTCTCTCAAATAGGTTTGTCCAACAAGGATGATGGTGACAAACTAAAAAGCAAAACAAATAAAGACTCATATAATACAAGACGCTCCAAGCAAAACTCATGATATGTGACGAATAAAAATATAGCTCCAAGTAAAATTACCGATGGTTGTTAGAAGAAAGAGGGGATGCTCTCCGGGGCATCCCCAAGCTTAGTTTCTTGGTTCTCCTTGAATATTAACTTGGGGTGCCATGGGCATCCCCAATCTTAGGCTCTTTTCACTCCTTATTCCTTCATCCATCGAGATCTCACCCAAAACTTGAAAACTTCAATCACACAAAACTTACCAAAACCTTCGTGAGATCCGTTAGTATAATAAAACTAATCTTTGCTTTAAGTACTGTTGAAAACCCGTTCATATTTTGTTATTGCATTATACCTACTGTATTCTAACTTTACCATGGCTTATACCCCCGATACAATCCATAGATTCATCAAAATAAGCACACAATGCAAAGAAAACAAAATCTGTCAAAAACAGAATAGTCTGTAAGCCTGCAAATTTTACTCATACTTCTGTAACTCCAAAAAATCTGAACAATTAAGGAAACAGAGGCAGTTTGTATATCAATCTTGTGTAAAAATTCAGAATTTTTCGTCGCTTCTATGAATTTAAACAATTCTGTTACTGGACGCAAAAGTTTCTGTTTTTCAACAAGATCAAATCAACTATCACCCAAAGCTATCCCAAAGGCTTTACTTGGCTCAAACACTAATTAAAACATAAAAAACACAATCATAATAGAGGCATAATTGTGCAAACACTCAAGAACAGAAAGAAAAAGGCAAAAATAAATTTTATTCATTGGGTTGCCTCCTAACAAGCGCTATTGTTTTATGCCCCTATCTAGGCATAATGCATAGACTCAAGTATTGTCATCTTTGGTTTTTGCCACCTTAATGAGGGCTTTCTCAAACCCGGGAGGCTCTTTGCGCTTCCCAATATTCTCAGGAAAAGAGACCATCTTGAGATCTAAAGTATCAAACCGCTTATTACAAAGAGTAATCCAAGTATTCATGCGATTGAGATTTACACTAATATGTTTGAGGGGTTCATTATATTTTTGCAACTCAACCAAATTTTTCTGTAGATCACCCAATTTGTCTAATATTTGAATCCCTTCTTGTGTAAAAGTAAACCCATTTTTTTGTGGTGGAATTCCCAATATTCCCTCTAATATTTCATAGGCAGCATTAGCATCTAGCTCAAAAAAATTCCCTTTTGCGGCAAAATCCAAGAGTTGTCTATGATGCAAAACTAAACCTATATAAAAATTACGAAGCAAAAATTTTGCATCCCCATTTAGATTACAAATGCGGTAGGATTCCATTAACCTATACCAAGCATCTTTTAAATTTTCTCCTTGTTTGCGCTTGAAGTATAGAACTTCAAAATCTGGTGACAAAGGAGGGGTAGTCATGCTAGTCATAGCAAAGATGTAGGCAAATAAGAGATCTGACGAGAAAAAGGCGAACGAAAAAGAAGGCGAATAAAAAGGCAAATTTTTGTTAAGTGGGGGAGATGAAAACGAGAGGCAAATGGCAAATAATGTAAACTGCAAGGAGATGAGACTTGTGCTTAGGAACCTGATAGATGTTGATGATGTCTCCCCGGCAATGGTGCCAGAAATTCCTTTGACGTGGCTTGAGATTGCGTCGGTATTTCACCAAAGAGGAAGGGATGATGCAACACAGCGACGGTAAGTATTTCCCTAAGTTGTGAAACCAAGGTATCAATCCAGTAGGAGAACCAAGCAACACCATGTAAACGGTACCTACACACAAAGAACAAATACTTGCAACCCGATGCGTAAGAGGGGTTGTCAATCCCTCCTCGGTAAAAAGATAGATTAAATAGTATGAGATTTGATAAATAGATCTGAATAGAACACGAAGTAAAATAAGTAAAGAAAAAGTGCAGCAAGGTATTTTTGGGGTTTTGGAATAATAGATCTGAAAACAAATATGATAAAAGATAGATCTGAAAGCAATATGATAAAATATAGACCCGGGGGGCGTAGATTTCACTAGTGGCTTCTCTCGAGAAAATAGCATACGGTGAGTAAACAAATACTTGTTGGGCAATTGATAGAAGAACAAATAATTATGACGATATCCAAGGCAATGATCATGAATATAGGCATCACGTCCAAGATTAGTAGACCGAAACGATTCTGCATATACTACTATTACTCCACACATCGACCGCTATCCAACATGCATCTACTGTATTAAGTTCATGGAGAAACGGAGTAATGCAATAAGAACGATGACATGATGTAGACAAGATCTATTCATGTAGGAATAGACCACATCTTTTTTATCCTTAATAGCAACGATACATATGTGCCTCGCTACCCCTTCTGTCACTGGGTGAGGACACCGCAAGATCGAACCCATCACAAAGCACCTCTTCCCATTGCAAGAAAAATCGATCTAGTTGGCCTAACTAAACCAAAGATTCGAAGAAGAAATACGATGCTATAAATAATCATGCATATAAGAGATCAAAGAAGACTCAAATAATATTCATGGATATAGATCTGATCATAAACTCGAACTTCATCGGATCCCAACAAACACACCGCAAAAAGTCATTACATCAAATAGATCTCCAAGAGAACATTGTATTGTGAATCAAAAAGAGAGAAGAAGCCATCTAGCTACTGCCTACGGACCTGTAGGTCTATGGTGAACTACTCACGCATCATCGGAGGAGCACCAATGAGGATGATGAACCCCTCCGTGATCGTGTTCCCCTCCGGCAGAGTGCCGGAATAGGGCTCTAGATTGGATCTCGTGGTTCTGGAACTTGCGGCGGATGGAATTGTGTTTTGTCAACTCCCCTAGGGTTTCTGGAATATTTGGATATTTATAGAGCTGAGAGGCGGTGGAGAGGACCTCCGTGTGCCCAACAACTCATCAGGGCGTGCCAGGGGCCTCTGGCACGCCCTGGTGTCTTGTGGGCCCCACGGGCCTCCCCTTTGGTGCTTCCTTGGCTCCTAAGTTGTCTTCTGGTCCAAAAAAATCTCCAAAAAGTTTCGCTGTGTTTGGACTCCGTTTGGTAGCGATATTCTGCGAAGTAAAAAACATTCAAAAACAACAACTGGCACTGGGCACTATGTCAATAGGTTAGTCCCAAAAAATGATATAAAGTTTCTATAAAATGATTGTAAAACATCCAAGAATGATAATATAACAGCATGGAACAATAAAAAGTTATAGATACGTTGGAGACGTATCACACGCATACCTGGGCGACGGCGATCTGCTCGTCCCAGTCATGAGACCAATGGATTGGCACAATGTCTAGTCCCGCGGCCTGGAGCTTTCTCCTCCTGTAAGTACTATTAGAACTTGGCGAGGAAGAGCTTCATCGAGTCCGGATCATTGGTGTACATCACATTCAACTTGGTGTTGCCATGGGTCTGAACGGCGAACTCGACGGTGAACGAGTGGGTAGGTGGCGACATTTCGTTTTTCAGCTCTTGGGGAACTACATTCAACAGTAAACTAAGTGTGTACATGCGACAACAGTTACTACCCCTCCCTCGCCCGCTGCACGCCCGGCAGAACATGCCCCCTCGGCGCATTCAAACGCCACCATTAAACCCACGTGGAAGCCGAGAAACCTATTCCGGCCACACGTCGGTTCACGAGCGGGTCTGTATTGGTACTGTAATAGCAAGTGTTAGTGGTCACTTTACTTAAATTTTATTAGCTTTAATTAAAATTTATTCTTAAAACAAGCAAAGCATTGGCTCGTTCTATCAGTGCCATAGGATCAACATGTACAACAATTAGAATGATTATTCTCAGGACGCACACGATCAACTCATTTGCCGCACTTTCACACAGACAATACTACCAAGTTTGAACAACTTGTTATGGTTGCTGTCCTCTGCATCATCATGCCGTGTTTCCTAGCTTGCAAGATTCATAACCAACCAATAAGATTCAAATAATAAGTACAACAAAGATGCCTACACATCTCAATGATTCCCAGCTTGCAAGGTACAGAACCAACCCATTAGATTCAAATAATAAGTACAACAAAGATGCCAACACATCTAAATGATTCACAGATCAGAGCCAATCGTAACTGTACAACTCAAACGTTGTGAGAATGTGAACAAATAAATAAAAATTGAACGATGTTTCATGTAAGCAATTTGATCCAAGGATTTGCTTAAACATTGAAACCAGTCCTTTTTAAGGCCACACAGGTTAAACATTGGCAGCTGAAATGTTCTGCAGCACTGGTGGCACTACCACTTCCAATATATGCATAAGAGGGCCTTCTAGATTTTGAAGTAGTGTGTATAGAGCCTCATCCTTAGTATTTAACAAATACACATAGTAGAATCTAGTGGAATCATCAATAAACGTCCTGAAATATTTCTTTCCACCTTGCACACACGCATGGCACTTTAGAGCCTTTGGATGAAGTGAATCTCGGGATTAAATCCATCTTGGCTAGCCATGTCATACAACCCAAAAACTTGGCGAATGCTTTTGACCATCACAACATCTGTAGTTGAGTATTCCTGTTTGCACAGAGAAGAAAGAGCATGATTACTATAATAGTGGCACTAGTTGAAGCAACTTTATTTCCAAAACGAGAAAAGATTGCGATAGAATAGCTTTATTAAAAAAATACAACATTAGCACTGTATGACAAAGCACAATCATGTTGATAAAGGACAGTATGGACCTGTGTGAGATGACTTTGGGAGATCAAGTTATACTTCATGTCCCCGTATCTTGCCATGAAGGCGATTTGTTGACATCGATTAACACCTCAGTGTGGCAGTAGAAGGAGGAGCGTCGACTCATTTCAATCTCTTTTTTTGTGCAGTTCAACTAAAATTATGGCGCCTGCCAGTTAGAGAGGGGGCTCGCGCCACCTCGACGGCAGGCATCATGGACTCAACTAGTTCAGTGCAGCTATGTGATTGATGCAGTGCACATGGACTTGATTCTGCCGGATAGGCCTTCTGCAAGTTATCTACATTGGAAATGAAATGGTAGCTAAGACAGTAGCTCTATTTTAAATGTATTATTACTTCATTTTATCAGTGGCAGTAGCGGTGCCAAAAGATTGCCTCAAATTATTAGTGGCATTAAATTAAGATGCAAAAACAATATCATTATTGCTTTCTCATAGCAGTGCCAAAATAGTAGCACAAGATCACTAGCTGGATGCAGAGTCAAAATCAACCAAAAAGGAACATACCTGGTCATGGGAACCATAACTGAGAGAGGGGCCCTGCGCCGCCATGACTCGATTCTCCCGGATACGCCTAATGCAAGTGGTGAACCTGCAGATCCACTCGGATGATTCAATTCATGTGACCTTTTTGTGCAGTTCACCTGAAATGAAGCAAAGTTTGCATCATGCAGCTAGCAAGAAGTACTTGCTCTTGTGAGCTGGCAGGTTCTACTTTAGTAGTTGAACTAAAATTGAGAAACATTAAGGTTGGCTGTCCTGCTCATGCAAGGTGCAACTATAATTTGCTTATCCTTTTGTGCAGTTCCACTAAAATAAAGTGCCAATGTGGTGACGGTGACGGCTCATGTTGCAAAGGCTAATAAAATGTTGCACGAGATTACCTGCAGAGTTTGACGGAGATGTTGGAAACTCCAAATCACCCTTTGTGCAGTTCCACCAAAATTGAGAGACGTTGCCCATGTGACATTTTAGTTGAATTTCACAAGACACTCATTCAAAAAAAAAGTGTTTTGTGCAATTCACCAAAAGGTCACAATAGCAACGAGGTGAAATGGATATCTGTATCCGCACAAAAAGATAGAAAGAAAACAATTAGTGGTCAATAACAAGATACGAAACATACACGAAATGAAAAGAAGCATCTTCAGTATGTTCATGGCAATGACACAAGGACAGTAGAAATTTTTAAACAACAGCATTGCTTCATGTTACCGGAAGCATTACGATCAACAGTGACATTCGTCAAATATGGGATTACTTTAATGGCAGCATTTCTTGTTTACCAGATACAGTAGATCAACAACAGCTAAAGAGTTGGTTTAAGGGCATGGGACAGTGGGGACACTAGGACACTCAGCAGCGTAAAGAAGCAACTTACTTATCATACTGGAAAAAAATAGCAGGAGTAGCATTTGTTGTAACACAGTTTAATTGCATCATATTACGGGAGGAATTAGATTAACAATAATATTGGTTAGACATGTCTTTATGGTAACAGTGTGATTGCTTCATTTTACATGCGCCCTTACATTGAAAACAACAAAAAGTTGGTATAAGGAAATGCGGCAGTGGACGCATCAGCACAATGTACCTACAAGGAGGCATAAAGTGGTGATTTCGAGTTTGTTCATACTGTGTGAGGGCAGCAAATCTAATCCTGGAGACCTTTTACTATGTGAGGGCAACAAATCTAATCCTGGACATACTCTGTTGACTTGTCCACCAGCCGCCACTTTCTATCCTTTTTTCAACCAATAATAAATATGTTCCTTATCCAGTTTGTACTGCCTTTTCCCTTTATTTCCCTTTTCAACCAAGAGACCGGTTGGGTATCCAGTCTCTACTACTTTCCCCCTGTTATTTCCTCTTTGAATCAAGTCCTAGATTCATGCTACAACTTCCCCCCTTTCTTCGCTGTTTGAACCAAGTCCTAGATTCGACTGCATGAAGTAGCTATACCTCTAATAATACTAAAAATTTAGGTGGATTTGGAAGAGCTGATAGAAGTAGAAAAAGATCCACATGCATCCACGTGGGGAGCTGGGGCAGTAGAGCAAGTCCGCTTTTGAAGGAACTTATACCTGAGGGTCATCAGGATGTCGCTAGGAGGGCGGCGGGAGGTCGGATCTACCCACAATACGGCAGGGAGGAAGAAGGGGTCTGAGGACCTCCCGAGCCGATGCTGTGTCGGAGAGAACATCACGGGCAGAGGATCGGGACCCGCCGGCAGCTGTGGGTTTCCTCCCTCGCCACCTATGACCGCGTGAACAATGTACCTAGTCCCCTACACACCCCGGCCGAAGGGATCCCGCCAAATCTGTGACCAGCAGTGAGCAGAGGGAGAATGTCGCTATGATGTCGCTTGAACTACGTCGGTATTTCCCCAAAGAGGAAGGGATGATGCAGTATAGCTACGGTAGGTATTTCCCTCAGTTATGAAACCAAGGTATCAATCCAATAGGAGAACCAAGCAACACTATGTAAACGGTACCTGCACACAAAGAACAAATACTTGCAACCCGATGCTTATGAGGGGTTGTCAATCCCTCTTTGGGTAACGGTGCTAGAAATTGTCAAGTTGACGGGATAAAATTTGGGTAGATTGGATAAATAGATCTCGATAAAATGCAAAATAAAATAAATAACAAAAAGTGCAGCAAGATATTTTTGGGTTTTTGGAATAATAGATCTGAAAATAAATGCAAATAAAAATAGATCTCAAAGCAAATACGATAAAGAATAGACCCGAGGGCCGTAGATTTCACTACTGGCTTCTCTCAAGAAAATAGCATACGGTGGGTAAACAAATTACTGTTGGGAAATTGATAGAAGATCGAATAATTATGACGATATCCAAGGCAATGATCAATATATAGGCATCACGTCCAAGATTAGTAGACCGACTCCTGCCTGCATCTACCACTATTACTCCACACATCGACCGCTATCCAGCATGCATCTAGTGTATTAAGTTCATGGGGAAACGGAGTAAAGCAATAAGAATGATGGCATGATGTAGACGAGATCTATTCATGTAGGAATATCCCCCATCTTGTTATCCTTAATAGCAACGATACATGCGTGTCTTGCTGCCCCTTCTGTCACTGGGAAAGAACACCGCAAGATCGAACCCATCACAAAGCACCTCTTCCCATGGCAAGAAAAATCGATCTAGTTGGCCAAACTAAACCAAAGATTCGAAGAAGAAATACAAGGCTATAAATAATCATGCATATAAGAGATCAAAATAAGACTCAAATAATATTCATGGATATAGATCTGATCATAAACTCAAAGTTCATCGGATCCCAACAAACACACCGCAAAAAAGTGTTACATCAAATAGATCTCCAAGAGACCATTGTATTGAGAATCAAAAAGAGAAGAAGCCATCTAGCTACTGCCTACGGACCCGTAGGTCTATGGTGAACTACTCACGCATCATCGGAGAGGCAACAATGAGGATGATGAACCCCTCCGTGATGGTGTCTAGATTGGATCTTGTGGTTCTGGAACTTGCGGTGGCTGGAATTGTGTTTCGTTGACTCCTCTAGGCTTTCTAGAATATTTGGGTATTTATAGGGCGAAGAGGTGGTGCGGGAGGTCACCGAGGGGGCCACAACCCCCATGGGCACGCCTGGGCCTCCTGGCACGCCCTGGTGGGTTGTGCCCACCTCGGTGTGACGCCCCGGCTTAATCGTGCACTAATAATACACGCAAATGCACACGATCAAGCCTAAGGACTCACTTGAAGATATCACAACACAACTCTAAAACATAAATAAAGTCATACGAGCTTTATATTACAAGCCAGGGGCCTCGAGGGCTCGAATACATAAGCTCGCATACAAGCATCAGCAGAAGCATCAGATATCTGAGTACAGATATAAAAGATAAAATAGAAAAGCCTTTAAGAAGGCGGGGCAAAAGAAAACACTATGATCATAAAGGCGCAGGCCTCCTGCCTGGGACCCTCCGAACCTACTCCTGGTAGTCAGCAAGCTCGTAGTAGTAACCACCCTCGGGGTGCTAGTAGTAGTCGTCGGCGGGGCAGCTGGCTCAGGGACTCCGTCATCTGGTTGCATCAAACGGATCTGGGGAAAAAGAGGAAGCAAAGCAACCGTGAGTACTCATCCGAAGTACTCAGCAAGCAAGGATCTACACTACATATGCAACATTATCAAAGAAAGGCCGTATATGTGGACTGGGCTGCAGAAATGCCAGAATAGAGAGAAGGCCTAGTCCTATCGAAGACTAGCATCTTCAGCGGTCTTGCAGCATTAGAAGAGTGTAGATTAGCATAGTATAAAGTAGTAGCAGTATTAAGAATCAACCACGGCCAGAGATCCTTTCTCGACTCCCTGCGAGAAAGCAATCCCAGAGCCCTACTATCCATTTCTCATCATTATGTTCTAGTTGTATCGATCGGCATACAACTCCGAGCGTCCATTACCGAGGATCCGGCTATGCATAGATTAGTTCTTCCCTGCAGGGGTGCACCAACTTACCCACCATGCTCGATTAACTCCGGCCGGACACACTTTACTGGGTCATGCCCGGCCTCAGCCAAACGATACGCCGCAACCCGAACTAGGCCTAATAGAGAGGTCAGCACGCTGGACTGAACCTATGCCCCCAGGGGTCTTGGGCCATCGCCCCGGGAACTCCTGCACGTTGCGTGGGCAGCCGGTGAGCAGACCTAGCAACCCACACTATCAAGGAGGCTGCGTTACGCGGTCCAACCCGGCGCGCCCCGCTCGCTCACTGATGTCCATTAAGCTTTGGCTGATGCATACGACGCAGAGTGCCCATAACTGTTCCCACGTGATGGTTAGTGCTATCGGGCCAAAGGCCCACTCGGATCAAATATCCAAATCGTTAGTGTATTGGGGTTTGCGGTAACGAGCAGAGACTCACGATCGATGTGACCCCGTCGCCCTGTCTCGAGGACTTGCAGCAAGGGCTAAGAATGCCCGGCCACACCTCGTAATTATCTCACGGGTACCCTCCAAGTCAACCCGACTCCATATCACTCGCCACTTAGGCTCACGCGGGTACCCCTCAGGGTCGACCTGCCTTTCCAAGTAACAGTAGTAAAGTCCAAGTATCCATGTGTCCATAACATCAGGGGAATCGAGGTATCACCCTCGTTGGATTCCAGCTCGATGTAACCGTCAAGGTGAACTCGGAGGAATCACCCTCGATGGGTTCACACTTGAGGTGTTGCACGACAGCGTCGTTATCGGGAGTGGTGAAGCAGGAATCACCCTCGATGACCATGACTGAATAGCTACTCTACAGAGTTAACATCAGAAGTGCTAAACGAGGTATCACCCTCGGCACTCGATAGTAACGCTGCAGTGTCGTACAACTAGAGGGGTGATGTGCACTGCCGGGGCCTGGTTGTCGATCATGTTGATCGAGTCATCTGATAATCCAGCGGGGGCAACTTGGGACAAAGTGGGGGTCTCTAGTGGGTCTCTATCCAGCCTATACAAAGCAGTTTAGGATAAATAGGTAGGTAACAATAGCAAGTTACAAAATCAGGCTATGCATCAGAAATAGGATAAACAGTAGCAGCAGCAATTTCTAATGCAAGCATAAGAGAGAAAGAATAGGCGATATCGGCATGTTCAAAAAGGGGGTGCTTGCCTGGTTGCTCGGCAGATGAAAAAGGAATCTCCAACGGTGAAGTAGGCGATCACCAGGGCATCGTCAGCAGTCTCGGGGTCTACCGGGAAGAAAGGGGGAGAAGAAACAATATAAATACATGGCAACAAAAAGCACTCACATAGCAAGGCATGGTAATACGCAGTGCAGGGGTGACCTAGAGCAATGATACATCCATTTTGCATCATGTTTTCCTACTGCTATTTATGATGTTTTTATGCATAATAATGCTTTTTGGAGTAATTCTAATGCCTTTTCTCTCATAATATGCAAGGTATACGCAAAGAGGGAGAATTCCGACAACTGGAAATCTGGACCTGAAAAAGCTACGTCAGGCTACCTATTTTGCACAACTCCAAATGAGCTGAAACTTTACAGAGATTTTTTATGGAATAAATGAGGATTATTGGAGCCAAGAAGTACCAGAGGGGGCCCACCAGGTGGGCACAACCCACCTGGGCACGCCAGGGAGCCCAGGCGCGCCCTGGTGGGTTGTGCTCCCCTCGGCCCACCTCCGGTGCCCATCTTATTGTATATATGTCATTTTGACCTAGAAAAAATCAGGAGAGGACTTTCGGGACGGAGCTCCGCCGTCTCGAGGTGGAACTTGGGCAGGAGCACTTTTGCCCTCTGGCGGAGCGATTCCGCCGGGGGAACTTCCCTCCCGGAGGGGGAAATCATCGTCATCATCATCACCAACAACTCTCCCATCTTGGTGAGGGTAATCTCCATCAACATCTTCAACAACACCATCTCCTCTCAAACCCTAGTTCATCTCTTGTGTTCAATCTTTGTACCAGAACTATAGATTGGTGCTTGTGGGTGACTAGTAGTGTTGATTACATCTTGTAGTTGATTACTATATGGTTTATTTGGTGGAATATTATATGTTCAGATCCAATATGCTATTTAATACCCCTCTGATCTTGATCATGATTATCATTTGTGAGTAGTTACTTTTGTTCTTGAGGTCACGGGAGAAATCATGTTGCAAGTAATCATGTGAACTTGATATGTGTTCGATATTTTGATAGTATGTGTGTTGTGATTCCCTTAGTGGTGTCATGTGAACGTCGACTACATGACACCTCACCATATTTGGGCCTAAGGGAATGCATTGTGGAGTAGTTATTAGATAATGGGTTGTGAGAGTGACAGAAGCTTAAACCCTAGTTTATGCGCTATTCCGTAAGGGACCGATTGGATCCAAAAGTTTAATTCTATGGTTATAATTTATTCTTAATACTTTTCTCGTAGTTGCGGATGCTTGCGAGGGGGTTAATCATAAGTAGGAGGTTTGTTCAAGTAAGAACAGCACCTAAGCATCGGTCCACCCACATATCAAATTATCAAAGTAGCGAACACGAATCGAACCAACATGATGAAAGTGACTAGATGAAATTCCCGTGTACCCTCAAGAATGCTTTGCTTATTATAAGAGAGTGTTTTGGCCTGTCCTTTGCCTCAAAAGGATTGGGCTACCTTGCTGCACTTTTTTTACTACTATTGTTACTTGCTCGTTACAAATTATCTGGCTATCAAACTACTCTGCTACTTACAATTTCAGTACTTGCAGACATTACCTTGCTGAAAACCGCTTGTCATTTCCTTCTGCTCCTCGTTGGGTTCGACACTCTTACTTATCAAAAAGGCTACAATTGATCCCATATACTTGTGGGTCATCAAGGCTATTTTCTAGCGTTGTTGCCGGGGAGTGAAGCGCTCTTGGTAAGTGGAAATTGGTAAGGAAAAATTATTACTACGTGCTGAAATTTATTGTCACTTGTTACTATGGAAAACAATCCTTTGAGGGGTTTGTTCAGGGTATCTTCACCTCGACCGGAACCACAATTAATTACCCCTCAACCTATTGCACCTACTGAAAATATTGAATATGAAATTCCTTCGGGTATGATAGAACAACTGCTAGCTAATCCTTATGCAGGAGATGGAACCGAACATCCTTATATGCACTTGATATATGTGGAAGAAATTTGTGGATTGTTTAAGCTTGCAGGTTTACCCGGAGATGAAGTTAAGAAGAAGGTTTTCCCTTTATCTTTGAAGGGAAAGGCATTGGCATGGTATAGGCTATGCGATGATATTGGATCTTGGAATTGGAATCGATTGAAATTGGAGTTTCACCAAAAAAAATTATCCTATGCATCTAGTTCATCATGATCGGAATTATATATATAATATTTGGCCTCATGAAGGAGAAAGTATCTCTCTAGCTTGGGGGAGGCTTAAGTCAATGTTATATTCATGCCCCAATCATGAGCTCTCAAGAGAAATCATTATTCAGAATTTTTATGCTCGGCTTTCTCGTGATGATCAATCCATGCTTGATACATCTTGTACTGGTTCCTTTATGAAGAAGACCATTGAATTCAGGTGGGATCTTTTGGAAAGAATTAAACACAACTCTGAAGATTGGGAACTCGACAAAGGTAAAGAGTCAGGTATTAAGCTTAAGTATGATTGTGTTAAATCTTTTATGGATACCGATGCTTTTCAAAAGTTTAGCACTAAATATGGACTTGACTCTGAGATAGTAGCCTCCTTCTGTGAATCATTTGCTACTCATGTTGATCTCCCTAAGGAGAAGTGGTTTAAATATCATCCACCTATTAAAAAGGAAGTTAAAGAACCAGTACTAGCTAAAGAGGAAACTATTGTTTATAATGTTGATCCAGTTATTCCTACTGCTTATATTGAGAAACCACCTTTCCCTGTTAGGATAAAGGAACATGCTAAAGTTTCTACTGTGGTCAACAAGAGTTATATTAGAACACCTAAACCTGATGAACAAATCAAAGTAGAACCTAGTGTTGCTATGGTTAAAGATCTCCTGGAAGAAAATATAAATGGGCATGTTATCTACTTCTGTAATGAAGCTACTAGAATTGTCAAACCTGATAAAACAGATAATCATAGACCCGTTGTTGGTATGCCCGTTGTCTCAGTTAAAATAGGAGATCACTGTTATCATGGTTTATGTGACATAGGTGCTAGAGTGAGTGCTATTCCTTTTCCTTATATCAAGAAATTATGAATGACATAGCACCCGCAGAGATAGAAGACATAGATGTTACTATTAAGCTTGCTAATAGAGATACCATATCACCAATCGGGATTGTTAGAGATGTTGAAGTCTTGTGTGGGAAAATAAAATATCCTACTGATTTTCTTGTTCTTGGTTCCCCGCAAGATGATTTTTGTCCCATTATCTTTGGTAGACCCTTCTTGAACATCTTTAATGCTAGAATAGATTGTAAGAAACAAACTGTCGGTGTCAGTTTTGGTGATAAGTCTCATGAGTTTAACTTTTCCAAGTTTAGTAGAAAACCTCATAAAAAAGAATTGCCTAGTAAGGATGAAATAATTTGTCTTGCTTCTATTGCTGTGCCTCCTACTGATCCTTTAGAACAATATTTGCTAGACCATGAAAATGATTTACATATGCATGATGAAATGAAATAGATGATATTTTCTTTGAACAACGTCCCCTGCTTAAACACAATTTGCCTATTGAAACTCTAGGAGGTCCTCCTCCACCCAAAGGTGATCCTGTGTTTGAATTAAAACAATTGCCAGACACTTTGAAATATGCTTATCTTGATGAGAAAAAGATATATCCTGTTATTATTAGTGCTAACCTTTCAGAACATGAAGAAGAAAGAATATTGAAAGTTCTAAGGAAGCACCGAGATGCTATTGCATATACTCTTGATGATCTTAAGGGCATTAGTCCCACTCTATGTCAGCACAAAATTAATATGGAACCTGATGCTAAACCCGTTGTTGATCACCAACGCCAGTTAAATCCAAAGATGAAAGAAGTAGTAAGGACGGAAATATTAAAACTTCTGGAAGCAGGTATAATCTATCATATAGCTGATAGTAGATGGGTAAGTCCTGTTCATTGTGTCCCTAAGAAGGGAGGTATTACTGTTGTTCCAAATGATAAGAATGAACTTATTCCACAAAGAATTGTAACAGGCTATAGAATGGTAATTGATTTTAGAAAATTAAACAAAGCAACTAGAAAAGATCATTACCCTCTGCCCTTTATTGATCAAATGCTAGAAAGATTATCAAATCACACACATTTTTTTTCCTTGATGGATATTCTGGTTTTTCACAAATACCTGTTTCTCAACCTGACCAAGAAAATACCACTTTCACTTGTCCCTTTGGAACTTATGCTTATAGACGTATGCCTTTTGGTTTATGCAGTGCACCTGCTACCTTTCAAAGATGTATGACTGCTATATTCTCTGACTTTTGTGAAAAGATTGTTGAGGTTTTCATGGATGACTTTTTTGTGTATGGGAAGTCTTTTATTGATTGTTTAACCAATCTTGATCGAGTTTGTAGAGATGTGAACAAACAAATCTTGTCTTGAATTGGGAGAAGTGCCACTTTATGGTTAATGAAGGTATTGTTTTCGGCCATAAAATCTTTGAAAGAGGTATTGAAGTGGACAAAGCTAAGGTTGATGCAATTGAGAAAATGCCATGTCCTAAAGATATCAAAGGTATTCGTAGTTTCTTAGGTCATGCTGGTTTCTATAGGAGATTTATCAAAGACTTTTCTAAAATTTCTAGGCCTCTTACGAACCTTTTGCAAAAGGATACTCCTTTTGTTTTTGATGATGATTGTTTAGAAGCCTTCAAAACACTCAAGAAAGCCTTAATTTCTGCACCTATTGTTCAACCACCTGACTGGAACTTGCCTTTTGAAATTATGTGTGATGCTAGTGATTATGCTGTTGGTGCTGTTCTAGGACAAAGAGTTGATAAGAAACTAAATGTTATCCATTATGCTAGTAAAACTCTAGATAGTGCCCAACCAAATTATGCTACTACTGAAAAAGAATTCTTAGCAGTTGTGTTTGCTTGTGATAAATTTAGATCCTACATTGTTGATTCTAAAGTGACTGTTCACACCGATCATGCTGCTATAAAATATCTTATGGAAAAGAAAGATGCTAAACCTAGACTCATTAGGTGGGTTCTCTTGCTACAAGAATTTGATTTGCATATTATTGATAGAAATGGAGCTGAGAACCCCGTAGCTGATAACTTGTCTAGGCTTGAAAATGTCCTTGATGACCCACTACCTATTGATGATAGTTTTCCTGATGAGCAATTAGCTGCAATAAATGTTTCTAATAACACTCCATGGTATGCTGATTATGCTAATTACATTGTTGCTAAATATTTACCACCTAGCTTTACCTACCAACAAAAGAAAAAATTCTTTTATGATTTAAGACATTACTTCTGGGATGACCCACATCTTTATAAAGAAGGAGTAGATGGTATTATTAGACGTTGTGTACCTGAGCATGAACGGGGACAAATCCTATGGAAATGTCACTCCAAAGCTTATGGAGGACATCATGCGGGAGACAGAACTGCTCACAAGGTATTGCAATCTGGATTTTATTGGCCTACTCTCTTCAAGGATGCTCGTAAGTTTGTCTCATCTTGTGATGAATGCCAAATAATAGGTAATATCGGTAAGCATCAAGAAATGCCTATGAATTATTCACTTGCTGTTGAACCATTTGATGTTTGGGGTTTTGATTACATGGGACCTTTTCCTTCCTCTAACGGGTATACACATATTTTGGTTGCTGTTGATTATGTTACTAAGTGGGTAGAAGCTATTCCAACCAGTAGTGCTGATCACAACACCTCTATTAAAATGCTTAAGGAAGTTATTTTCCCAAGGTTTGGAGTCCCTAGATACCTAATGACTGATGGTGGTTCACACTTTATTCATGGTGCTTTCCGTAAAATGCTTGCCAAGTATGATGTTAACCATAGAATTGCATCACCCTATCATCCTCAATCTAGTGGTCAAGTTGAACTTAGCAATAGAGAAATGAAATTAATTTTGCAAAAGACTGTCAATAGGTCCCGAAAGAATTGGTCTAAGAAATTAGATGATGCACTTTGGGCTTATAGAATAGCATATAAAAATCCTATGGGTATGTCTCCTTATAAAATGGTTTATGGGAAAGCTTGTCATTTGCCTCTTGAGTTAGAACATAAAGCATATTGGGCAATTAAAGAACTCTACTATGATTTCAAACTTGCCGGTGAAGAGAGGTTATTTGGTATTAGCTCATTAGATGAATGGAGAACCCAAGCTTATGAAAATGCCAAATTGTTTAAAGAAAAAGTTAAAAGATGGCATGATAAAAGAATCCAAAAGCGTGAGTTCAAAGTTGGAGAATATGTTCTTTTGTACAATTCTTGTTTCAGATTCTTTGCAGGAAAACTCCTCTCCAAATGGGAAGGACCCTATGTTATCGAGGAGGTTTATCGGTTTGGAGCTATCAAAATAAATAATGCCGAAGGTACTAACCCGAAGGTTGTTAATGGGCAACGAATAAAAAATTATATCTCAGGTACGCCCATTAATGTTGAAAGTAATATTATCCAAACTATGACACCGGAAGAACACATAAAAGAGTCCTTCCGGAACACTCCAGAATCGTGAAAAAGAGGAGGTACGTGATACGGTAAGTAAACGGACTCCGAAAAATCCGCAAAAATATTTTTTGTCAGTTTTGGAATATTTAGAAAATTAGGAAAATAAGAAGCAACCAGGAAGGCACCCGTGGTAGGCACAAGACACCAGGGCGCGCCTGGCTTGCCAGGCGCGCCCAGGTGGGTTGTGCCCACCTCGGGTACCTTCCGGACTCCGTTTTTCTACCGTTTGCTTGTTTCCCAAGATAAAAAATCTTTATAAACCCCCCGAACCTATTGACCACTGTATCGCGGAGAAATCTCCTGTTTTCTTTTCCTTGCTATTTTCTGACATATCTGATCCACCATGGCCACTTCAAGCTCCTCCAAGGACAAGTTCTTCGAGAACGTCATCAAGCCATATCTACGGGAGGTGATGCAGCACCCTCAAGCTATCCAGATGCGTGAGGGGGTGCTCCACATCCGCGATATGCAAGGCCCCAAGGGGACTGGATCCGTGGAGGCTAGGCTTGAAGCTGTGGAGCAGGACGTTTTCCGGTGCAAGGGGATGGTGGAACGTGGACTCAATGCCAATCACCTCATGATCGCGAACTACACCCATGATCTCAAGGTGGAGGGCAAGTCCATGAAGGACATCGTCTTCTCCTTCAACAAGCAAATCAACTTCCTCCAGAGCCAGATCTACGAGCTCCAAAACCAAGTCTTTGAATATGAGGCAAGGTTTAAAGGTATGAGTTTGGCTGCCAGTTGCAGGACCCGTGAGACTCACTCCTCCTCTTATAATGGTGAGCCCCTGCCATGGAAACCCGAGGACAAGATTGCTTCTACTTCATCATCACCACCACCTCCTTCTTCACCACCAAAAGAAAATTGAGTATCGGGTATGGGCACTCCCCTTGGCTTCCGCCAAGCTTGGGGGAGGTGCCCCGGTATCGTATCACCTCCACTACCTTTTGCCTTTACTTTTCTTAGTTCGATCTTTTGCTTTAGATGAATCAAATTTTAGTTCGATCCTTTCTTTTTGAGATCTTGCTTAGTGATCTATCCTTGTAATCGTGTGCGAGATATAAAATAAAGTTTAGTTTGATTTTTTGCTTTCTTTACTTTCTTGTTGCAATAAAAAGAAAAGAAATAAATGAAAAGATCATATGCTAATCCTATGGTAGGTGATAACACCACATAAGGAAAAGTATAAGTAGAAAATTTTATTAGAGATTGACAAACATAGCATTAGTCAATGATGCAACTCATGAAAGAATTAATAAGGGAAGAGAAGATTCACATATAAATACACTATCATAGAAATCTTTTGTGATTGTGATCCCCCATCAAAATATTATATGCCAAATTTTTTGACGTTGGACAAGGAAGACAACTTAATGATTTATGTTTGTTCATATTCACATAGAAGTTATATTGTCATAGATCCTTCAACATGTGGTGCTTGCCCCCCATCTTTGCTAGCCAAAAATTCCGCACTAAGTAGAGATACTACTTGTGCATCCAAAAATCCTTAAACCCAACTCTTATTTCCAAGAGTCCACCATACCTACCTATGGATTGAGTAAGATCCTTCAAGTAAGTTGTCATCGGTGCAATAAGGCAATAAAAATTGCTTCTAAAAGTATAAGATCATTTAGTGTAAGAGAAAATTGAGCGTTGTACGAACTTGTGATGGTGAAGAAATAAAAGCGACAGACTGCATAATAAAGGTTGCCATCACAAGGGGCAATATAAACTGACGTTCTCTCGCACTAAGGGGTTGAGCATACAAACAAATAAGCGCATGGCAACCTCTGCTTCCCTCTGCGAAGGGCCTATCTTTTACTTTTATGTATCTATTTTTATGCAAGAGTCAAAGTTCTTCTCTCTTTTCCTTTTATTTTTCTGCTTTGGCAAGCATCATGTGGTGAGGAAAGATCTAGGCACATATGTCCAGTTGAATATGGGTAGCATGAGTTATTATTGTTGACATCACCCTTGAGGTGAATACGTTGGGAGGCAAAACTATAAAGCCCCTATCTTTCTATGTGTCCGTTTGAAATGTTTTGCTCATGTGTATGCGGTGAGTGTTAGCAATCATAGAAGACTATATGATGGTTGAGTATGTGGACTTGCCTAAAGGCTCCGATACGTGACCCTTCCTAAAAAGATGATGAATTGTAGTTGCAAAGTTGACTGAGAACATAGTTTGTTGGTTTCTAATAGAGTTTATGCTTTATACTTTGATAGTGTGATGAATTGTCACTTATTCACGAGAAGTCTACGATAAAAGTTTTATGTTAAAGTTTGTTGCTGTTACAATAATGCACATGATGCTTCTATGTCCGTATTTTGTTTTTATCAACACCTCTCTCTCTAAGCATGTGTACATGTTTTTCGATTTCGGTTTTCGCTTGAGGACAAGCGAGGTCTAAGCTTGGGGGAGTTGATACGTCCATTTTGCATCATGTTTTCCTACTGTTATTTCTGATATTTTTATGCATAATAATGCTTTTTGGAGTAATTCTAATGCCTTTTCTCTCATAGTATGCAAGGTATACACAAAGAGGGAGAATTCCGGTAGCTGGAAATCTGGACCTGAAAAAGCTACATCAGGCTACCTATTCTGCACAACTCCAAATGAGCTGAAACTTTATGGAGATTTTTTATGGAATAAATGAGGAATATTGGAGCCAATAAGTACCAGAGGGGGCCCACCAGGTGGGCACAACCCACCTGGGCGCGCCAGGGAGCCCAGGCGCGCCCTGGTGGGTTGTGCTCCCCTCGGCCCACCTCCGGGCCCATCTTCTGGTATATATGTCATTTTGACCTAGAAAAAATTAGGAGAGGACTTTCGGGATGGAGCGCCGCCGTCTCGAGGCGGAACTTGGGCAGGAGCACTTTTGCCCTCCGGCGGAGCGATTCCGCCAGGGGAACTTCCCTCCCGGAGGGGGAAATCATCGTCATCATCATCACCAACAACTCTCCCATCTTGGGGAGGGTAATCTCCATCAACATCTTCAACAGCACCATCTCCTCTCAAACCCTAGTTCATCTCTTGTGTTCAATCTTTGTACCGGAACTATAGATTGGTGCTTGTGGGTGACTAGTAGTGTTGATTACATCTTGTAGTTGATTACTATATGGTTTATTTGGTGGAAGATTATATGTTTATATCCAATATGCTATTTAATACCCCTCTGATCTTGAGCATGATTATCATTTGTGAGTAGTTACTTTTGTTCTTGAGGTCACGGGAGAAATCATGTTGCAAGTAATCATGTGAACTTGATATGTGTTCGATATTTTGATAGTATGTGTGTTGTGATTCCCTTAGTGGTGTCATGTGAACGTCGACTACATGACACTTCACCATATTTGGGCCTAAGGGAATGCATTGTGGAGTAGTTATTAGATGATGGGTTGCGAGTGTGACAGAAGCTTAAACCCTAGTTTATGCGCTATTCCGTAAGGGACCGATTGGATCCAAAAGTTTAATGCTATGGTTAGAATTTATTCTTAATACTTTTCTCATAGTTGCGGATGCTTGCGAGGGGGTTAATCATAAGTAGGAGGTTTGTTCAAGTAAGAATATCACTTAAGCATCGGTCCACCCACATATCAAATTATCAAAGTAGCGAACACGAATCGAACTAACATGATGAAAGTGACTAGATGAAATTCCCGTGTACCCTCAAGAACGCTTTGCTTATTATAAGAGACTGTTTTGGCCTATCCTTTGCCTCAAAAGGATTGGGCTACCTTGCTGCACTTTTGTTACTACTATTGTTACTTGCTCGTTACAAATTATCTGGCTATCAAACTACTCTGCTACTTACAATTTCAGTACTTGCAGACATAACCTTCCTGAAAACCGCTTGTCATTTCCTTCTGCTCCTTGTTGGGTTCGACACTCTTACTTATCGAAAAGGCTACAATTGATCCCATATACTTGTGGGTCATCAAGCAACGTTAAGTGCTACAGACGGAGCGGGAAAATATCTGGAATATTTTTCCCGGTGTGTAGGCACCTGTTAGACAGATGAACCGGAGGGGAAGCTGCCATGTTCATTATGCTAGAGGCATCTGATAGGTATGAGGAGGGCATATTCGGGTTCGTTTCATTTTTCTAATCATTTTTCATATATAAATTATTTTCATCCGAGCTACGGTTATTTTTCTATGATTTTTCAAAGTTTATATGATTTTCTGGATTTATTTGAATTAACAAAATACTAAATTAGGTATATGACGTCAGCGTGATGTCAGCTCTGTGTCAGCAGTCAACCGTCTAGTTGACTGGTCAATTCTGGCAGGTGGGACCCACCTGTCATATTCAGTGGACTAACTAACTGAGTTTAACTAATCTAACTACCTAACTGATTAACAGGGGCCCACTGGTCAGTGCCTCACTAATCAGTGATTTAACTAATTTTGCACCATTAGCCACTAATCTATTTTCTGATGCGGGGGACCCACCTGTCAGCGGGTCAGCGGTGAACAGTACTGGGGTTGACCATGGTCAACAAAGTCAAAATTGTCAAGGGGCCCACTGTCAGCGACTAAGGGCGGGACCCACGCGGTGCCTCGTCGGATGTCGCCAGAACAGGCTCCGGCGAGCTGCGGGATTCGGCTAGGGTGGACCAAAACGGTCGGGGTTACTCGCGTTCAACAGCCTGTGCTCGCGCGCATCCATAGGACCGAACGGCATTGACCGGAGCGGCGCCGGAGTTTGGGCGTCGACGGATCCATGCGCTCAGGGCACGATAAGAGTGGCAGAGGGGCGCGTTGAGCTTCCAGGAGCTCCACGAGCTCGGTGGTGGTGTTTGCGCGGCGCGAAGAGCAATGGAGCGACGACGGTGAGCTCTACGGCGGAGCTCGGCTCGGCCATTCAAGGCGGCAGCCGCTAGAGTGCGAGAGGAAGCTCAAGAAGGGAGAGAAGAGAGGGTGGCGGCTCACCGGGCGGCGCAAGGAGGCCCGCGGAAGATTAGTAGCAGCAGCCGTCGAAGGAGGTTGCCAGAGTGGCCGCGGCGGTCGGGGATGGGGGCGGAGGCATATGGCAACTGCGGAGGTCCCAGGCTTCGCCTGAGAGTTCCAGGAGAAACATGAGAGGCCGGCGAAGCTCCTGGGCAGCACGGCGGGTCGCAGGGTCATCGGTGGCCGCGGATTTGCTGGACCACGGCGGTGGCCGTGCTCGGCAGAGAGGGAGAGAGGAAGCGGCGCGTGCGAGGGAGACAGGGGAGGAATGAGGGCGCCGTCCAGGGGGGACGGCCCGAGGCGAGGGCTTATCTCTTTGCCCACCTACCGCATCGCAGTGGCGAGCTGCGGCCGGCGGAGCACGGTCGTCCAAGGAGACGACGACACGGAGGGGTGAAAGTGCGTTATATCGACTAGAGGGGGGGTGAATAGGCGATTTTTACAAATTCGTCACTGAGGAATATCAAGGTGAGGAAATTCCTAAGCGACGAACTACTTAGCAGCGGAATGAGTACTCAGATGCAAGCATAACAGAGCAGTAGCACAGTCATCATGATGAAATGAAAACAAGCACAGAGTACGAGTAGCGTAAACACAGGATAAGCAGGCTGAAGACAAACTGACTGAAGAATTTGAACTGAGGAAATTGAGAAAGTCTTCAGACAAAGTCTTCAAACAGTAATGATCAAATACATAGCAAGTATGCGAGGAAATGAAAGGGTTGAGGAAATAGATCCTGTAGCTCGGTGAAGACACTGATTTGGTAGACCAGTTCCAACTGCTGTGACAGTTGTACGTCTGGTTGGAGCGGCTAGGTATTTAAACCTGAGGACACACAGTCCCGGACACCCAGTCCTGAACACACAGTCCAGGACACCTAGTCCTCACCATATTCTCCTTGAGCTAAGGTCACACAGACCTCGCCCAACCACTCGTGGTAAGTCTTCAGGTGACTTCCAAACCTTCACATACTCGGTCACTCGGCAATCCACAATTTTCTCTTGGATGCTCTAGACCATGACGCCTAACCGTCTGGAGGATGCACAGTCCTCAAAGGTAACAAGCGTCGGTTCCACACAGGAACAATCTCTTCAGTGATGCTCAATCACTTTGGGTTTGTAGGTGTTTGGGTTTTTGGGTTTTTCCTCACTTGATGATTTTCGCTCAAAGTCCTCGGAGGATGGGATGCTCTACATGACAAGTGTCAATCTATTTCTTGGAGCAGCCAACCAGCTAGTGGTTGAAGGGGGCGGCTATTTATAGCCTAGGGAGCAGCCCGACATGATAAGACATAAATGCCCTTCAATGATATGACCGTTAGGTGGGTAGGATATTTGGACAGCTGGCGCGTAGCACAGCAACGGTCGGAAATTTGAGTATCAAATTCCTCAGGGCTATCATAATCCTCACTTGTAGGCAATCCGCACTGGCGAATTTCTAACTCCTCAGTCAGAACAAATTCCTCAGAGAACAGAAGAACTTCGTCTCTGTCACTGAAGAACTTGACTAAACTGTATGAGATTTCCAATGGCTTCACTCGAAAGGATTGGGTAGGTGTAGGATTTTGAGTTGAGCATCACTTGTAAATTTTTCCTTAGTTTTACCTCGACCCCCTTTAACAGTACGGTGTTTCCTATGACTCAAGAAGAAGAAAATGAAACTACGAAAACAAAAGTCTTCACGCTTCATAATCCTCGCATGAATATCAAGTCTTCAGGGTCACACCAATTTCTTCACTTTCAAAGTCTTCAAGAAAACCAAAGTCTTCAGTTGAAGACATTCATTTTTAGGGGTCGACATTCATCGTAATTAACAAACTCCTCATAGACTTATAGACCTGTTGTCGGGGACGAATCCGCGATCACCTATGGGACCCAGGGAAGGACCCCTTTACGTTCGGCAGGGAGAGACGGTCGCACGAAGAGCAAATCTAGCGAAGAACACGACAGCGCACGAGAGAGATTTACCCAGGTTCGGGCCACACGGATGCGTAAAACCCTACTCCTGCTTTTTGGTTTATTATCTGTATGATTGTTCTAGCTCCAGGAGCGCTACAGTATAGAGTAGCTGCGTACAATACTGGAGTTCTCCATTTTCCAGTTCCCCTCTCCTCTCTCCACGTTGCCTATGGGCCTCCTTTTATACGCACAAAGGGGTCACCAACAGGTGGCAACCAGTAAAGGTAGAGGTGGAAAGTTGCTAAAGTAAGGCCATTATTACCAGGATGACATGTCCTACCTACCACTGACGGCAGGGGACAAGGGCATTAAATGCCCATGCCTTAGCTGTCCAGATACATGTACCCGGACGTCATGGACGTGGGAAAAGCCTATCCCACCTGCTCCTGCACCGCTAGCTACAGTGTACCGCCGTCTACACAGTGCCCTGCCACACACGCTTGGAAGGGCCCAGAGCGCCACGCTGGCAGAGGCACCGGAGCAGCACAGTAGCACAGTGGTACAGTAACGCTTGCCGCGGCAAGACCTTGCCGCACCTGACAGCTTGCCACAACCCATAGCTTGCCGCGCAAGGTAACTTGCCGGGGCAAGTACCTTGCCGCAGCTGCTATCTTGCCGTAGCCAATACCTTGCCGCAGCCAATGACTTGCCGGGGCAAGTACCTTGCCGCGGCAAGTACTCTGCTACAGCAAACCTCAGGCTGGGCCTCAGCTGTCCCTCCCGGCAAGCTCCTCTTGCCGGGGCCTTAACTCTTGCTTTGTATACTTTGTTCTTGAATGGCTTAATAATCTTGAGCTTCTCTCTGGCTGTCCTCCCGCAAGCCTGGCCGCGGGATGCTACTACTGCCCGTGCACAAGTACGGGGTACTAGGGTACCCCTATTCTAGTACACCGACAGGAGCCCCCGGGCCTGGGCCACACACGGTGCCGGGCGTTGTTGGGCCAGGCCCAAACAGTGCATGGGCACGCGTGGCTGGGATAAGCCGAAACGTCTCTATGCTGTTTAATTGCACGCTCTCCCATGCGTCGCGCGTTGAATGCGGAGCGTGGGAAGCGTGCGCAGTTATCTCGAATGACGAAGGGGCGGATGGTTCCGCATCTTTCCCCATAAAAGGAGGGACCTGCAGAAGCATTCACACACCCCTCTCACCATTCTCGATCTCCAAATCTCCGCCTTCTTCTTCCTCCGCTCCAAAACAAAGCGGTTTCCCAATCCTCCGCCACCGCGCGCGTCGGCATCTCCCTCGGTCCTCAGCTCCGCCTTCGCCATGCCTCCCAAAGGAGAAAAGGGGAAGACGGGGAAGTCCTCAAGGACGGAGACCCAGGCGCAGTTGAAGAGGTAGAAGTACGCGCTCTTCGCTCCGACGCTCACGGGGGCGGATCTGAAGGCCAAGTTCCAAGGCATGTGGGCCGTGAGGACCAAGGCGCATCCGGCCACCCGCGTTCGCCCAACCACCGACGAGAGCGAAGTGGGCAAGTACCCCTTCTTCGCTTGCTACTTTTGGTGCGGGCTCTGCCCACCGTACTCGGATTTCTTCAGCGACGTCATGTACACCTTCAATCTCCGTCTGCTGGATCTCACACCGAATGCCGTATCCACCATGGCAATATTTGCGCATCTGTGCGAGAACTTCGTCGGCGTCGCACCCAACACCGCGCTGTTCAGGCATTACTTCACTCCCCGTGCTGAAAAGGGGGAGCCTCTCACTGTTGGCGTCTCGTTCGTTTCAAGATTGGGCGCCAAGGAGCATTATCTGAAGGGGGATCTCCGCCCAAGATGGGGAGAAATCCGGTCTGAATGGTGTTGGATCATTGACGACGAGCCGCCACCATACTGTGAGCCTCGCAAGACCCCAGCAGCGCGTGGCACGGACTGGAGCAATCTGGATCCCCAGGACAAAAAGCTGGAGATTGCCGCTACCAGGATCATACGGCTCAGGGAGGCCGGGCTCACCATAGGGATGGTTGGCGCAGACTTCCTCCGCCGCCGCATTGCTCCTCTGCAGCAGAGAGGAAGGCCGGCCTCTGATTGGAAGAACCCAGCTGATATCATGCGGCTGCGCCCTGGACTGATCAACAACTTCACAGTTCTGCAGCATGACTTCTTCATGCGAGAACTGTTCAAGCAAGAGACAGATCCAGAGAAGCGCGACAAGGCGTTCACGCTGCCGAAGCACATCGTGCCCCTTTGCAACAACTCCGCATTGACTGCAATCATCACTATGATGCCGCTCTGCAATACGCACAGCGTTGAAGCAACTTGGGACGTGCCGCTCGAAGAAGACGTGCGGCGATTCTTTGACTCCACGGTCGAAAAGCAGGTCCGGGTGGAGGAGTGACTCGTCCGCAACACCACTGAGCAAGAAATAGAATTCATTGCTCGAAGAGTGGAGGAGGACAGGCTCGCCAGGGAAGCTGGCGATTTTGGTTATACTTTGGCGGAGCTCGACGAGGCACAAAAGGAGAGCCTTGCCGAGCAGGGGATGCTTGCCAGGAAGGGCGAGCTCGCCGCACCCGGCAAGGATGTCGGGCCAAGCCAGCCTGCCGACGAGTCAGCCAGCTCGGAGGATGAGGGCTCCTCTTCCGAGGAGGGCACCGAAAGCCCACCGCAGTCAGAGTCCCCAGCCCCTCTGAGGAGGAAACGCCTTCGCAGGCTTGGCAAAGTGGCTGAGCGGCAAGAAGTTCAACAACCGCCGGAGCGCCGTTCGACGCGCTCGACCGCGGCAAGGGCTGGTGCTGTGGGAGCGTCTCACGCGGCCCCGGCAACTGGAGCAGGGTCGTCAAAGACCGCTGCTACTACCCCCGCCAAGCGGCCAAGGAGACCAGCTCCCCCTCCTCCCCCTCCTCACACGGAGGCGGACTTTGATTTTTCCGCTCTCAGCGAAGAGGACGACGAGGAAGAGTAAGTTCCCTTGCTGCGACCCTCAATCTTTGTAAGATTTTGTTTCTGTCCTCACTTGTCGCGCTCCGGCCTTGCTTCCGCAGGGAGGAAACCTTGGCGGAGAGGATAAGGAAGAGAGCTAAGGTCTCGACGAGCAAGACCGTGGTGGTCGTCGAAGATGAGCCCACGGCAACCGCCGGGGGAGCGTCTGAGACCATCCCGACCAGCTCGGAGCCCAGCCCTCGTCGCAGCCCCCAGCGTAAGTATTTCAACTACCTTTCACTGGCGGTCGCTGAGGAACAAGCATTTGTCACTGACATCTTTGGGCGTGTAGGAGAGGAGCAGCAAGTGGAGCCACCTGAAGGTGCTCCAGAAGTACCACCCCCCTCGACCACACCGCCAAGGAGAAAATCTCCGGTAAGGGCTCCCACTAGCGAGCCGAGCCACGAAGAGGAGCCGGCAAGCGCCGAAGCGCCAAGCACCAGCGCTGGCGACCCCACCCTAATGAGAAATGTTGACGGGGGAGGGGAGCCCACCGCTCCTGAGCTCAACACGGGTAAACCCACTTGCCGCAAAACTCTTTCTGCTTTCTTTCTTTTGTCTTCTTGAATTTCTTCCTGAAGCTCTTTTTGCTTTACTTCTCGGGTTGGCAGAGCCCTCCTCGGTGGAGCCAATGAACATTGACTCTTCTGCCGAGGAGAACACCGCAGGGGCCGTCGACGACGAGGCCGCCAAGGCCGCCGCTGCCAAGGCCGACAAGCTGGCAGCCGACAAGCTTGCCGACGAAGAAGCTGCCAGGGCTGCCGAAGAGGCCGGCAAGGCCGCCGAGGATAGTACCGCCAAGGCGCCCACCGATGAAGCCGCCGAGGCTGCTGAAGCTGAGGCCGCCCAGAAGGCTGCTGAGGAGGCCGGCGAGGGAGCCGGTGGTCGTACTGACGGCCCTGAGGCCACAGGAGCGCCAGGCGCTACTCCGACCACGGATCCCTCAACCACTGACGAGGCGGCAGCGCCCAACTCGCCTCCGCCAAGCAAATACATCCGGGTCGGCGAGAACATCTACGTCAGCCTCCCCTGGACGGTGGGCTCCAGTGCGCCAACCGAGGAGGATGTTGTGGACAAGGAGATCCTTGCCGCTGCCGGGCTCCAGCTTGTGGATGCGCCAGGCGCCAGCAGCAGCAGCACGTCTGAAGAGGAGCAACTGCTCCAAAAGCTGCTGAATCTTCATCGCGCCCGACGGGAGAAGCTAGCTTCCAGGGAGGCGCTCATCGAGAAGGCCGAAGCTGACATGTTGAGGCGCGCGGAGATCTTGGCGGACGTCCGCGCGCGATCTCTTAATGCGTTAGAGGTCAAGCGGGCACAGCTGGCCGAAGAACGGCAGGCCCTCCTCCTGATGAAGCAAGACATTGAACAAAAATAGGAGGAGACCGCCAAGGAGTTGTCTGCTCAGGCCGGTGATCTGAACCAGCAGAAAGTGGACCTTGATGCCCACGAAGAGGAACTTGCCGAGCATAAGAAGAAACTTGCCGAAACCCTCCAGCAGAAAGACGAGGAGGTGGCAAGACTTGTCGCAGAGCGGACCCAGGGGCAAGCACAAAAACACCAGAAGGAAATTGAAGCCTTGGCCCAAGAGTACGCCAGCAAGTTGGTGGAGGCCACCAACGCTGTCGCTGCTGCAGAAGTGAACAGGAAGGAAACGGAGGAGAAAGTGGCAAGACTAGAGGCCGCCCTCAAGGCAAACGGTGACAAGCTCTCAACGCTTGAAAGTGAGAGGGCAAAGGTGACCCACACTTTGGTGGATATGCAAGTTACCATAGCCAAGAAGAACAATCTGCTTGCCGCCGCCAACGACTCCAGAGCAGACCTGAAGCTGAAGCTGACCACGCTGAAGGAGACGCTCGACACCACCAGAAAGCGCGAAGGGCTTCTAATGACAGAGCTCCAGAAGGAAAAGGGTCTGCTCCAAGACGCTATTGCAACCCACAAGAAGTTCAGGGATAACGTAGGGATCTTCACAGACAGGCTTGCCAGCGCCGCCGAGGACATCGACAAGGAGCTGACTGCCCTGAAGGTGCCGGACTTCGGGTACTCCACCGACAAGAACACGCAAACTAGCGTCAAGCTGGCCGAGTTCTTCGACGGAGTAGTAGAAGCACTCCAACAGCTCCAAGTCAATCACAAGGCTCAACTGGCCGACGAGTCACGCAGGCTTTGCTGAGGAGTTCTCCGGAGGTTGTTGGTGAAGATAGCATACAGAAACCCGGGCGTCGACTTCAGCAATATCTTCAAAAGCTTGCCGAAGGGATACGACCCCGCGCCACTAGAGGCCCTTGTCGCGCCCATCGTGGAGAGGGTGGACCATATCCAGAGAGTCGAAGGCGAGCACCGCAATTAGAGAGCCCATTCTTCTCCCTCCTTGCCGCCGCTAGACATGTTAAAGAACAATCTGTTTAAGTCGTGGCAACTTATCTTGTAATATAACTTGCAATATTTTGGAGTTAATGCATGTCATCTCCCTTGAGTAATTTCTTTCTTTGTGTGTACTTGCCCTACGCTTATAGGGAACTTGCCGGTGCGCGCACCATTGCCGTGAGCGCTGGGTGCGGGACTTCAGCAGCCTGCTGGCGGTGCCGCTGCCGGCAAGCAACCTTGTCGCGCTCAGTGCAGCCACTTAGGTTGTTGAGCGGACTCGAAACAAGGTAAGGGCGCGACCGATTACGCTTAGGTTCCGTCGCGCACAGGTTTTCCATACAAAGAGTAGTATCGTTCAAGGAAAATAACCTTGAAAAAAAAAATTTGATTGTTCAAACTTTGGCACTTAGCTTTGTCGCTGATCTCTCCGTGGCAAGGTCTTGTCACTGCTTGCCGCTGCCTTCTTCCCGGCAAGGCAAAGTTTCTTTGAATGACGCCTGGTCCATATCCTTATCCCATCCCCCCGGCAAACTTGTGCGCGAGGGAAGCTTCTGTCTCTTTGAGAAAAAGAAAGAAGAGAAAATAAAGATATAGGAGCTTGGCGGCTCGTTAATGCTTACCGGGGAGGCTGTACTGCACAGTATGTCAGATAATCATGCAAAATAAAAGTAAACATGAAATAGTCAAAAACTGCGAAATACAAAAGCTTTATTTATGCACAGGGTCTGCGCCTGGCTTTGTACAAAGGATTATATGCAACAGCGGCAAGACTTGTACAAAAGGTGGTTGCCGGGGAAGGGCCCGGCAACCGCGCATTATGGAAAAAACTTACGAAGATGCTCAATGTTCCAGGAATTGATCACTGGAATGCCATCCTCGGTCTCCAGGCGGACAGCGCCGGGCCTGGTGACTCGTTTCACCCGATAAGGGCCTTCCCACTTCGGCATCAACTTGTTTGAATTCTTGGCCGACTGAACGCGCCGAAGAACAAGGTCGCCTTCCTCGAGACTTCTGGCATTAACTTTGTGGCTATGGTAGCGACGCAAAGCTTGCTGGTAGCGAGCAGCTCTCACAGCAGCCTGAAGACGATCCTCCTCGAGGAGCACAGCGTCATCTTGCCGCAGTTGCTCTTGCTCAAGCTCATCGTAAGCGAGCACTCGAGGTGACCTTTATACGAGTTCCGTGGGGAGAACTGCCTCTGCTCCATAAACTAGAGCAAAAGGCATCTGGCCAGTAGCTCGATTTGGCGTCATCCTGATCGACCAAAGAACCACTGGCAGCTCCTCGATCCAGTTCTTGCCGTACTTGCGCAGTCTGTCGAAAGTTCTCGTCTTGAGCCCACGCAGCACTTCAGCATTTGCCCTTTCAGCTTGACCGTTGCTTCGCGGGTGAGCAACAGAAGCGAAACAGACCTTGGCGCCAAGGTCTTCGACATACTGCATGAAGGCGTGGCTCGTGAACTGGGTACCGTTGTCGGTGATGATCCTGTTAGGAACACCAAAGCAACAAACAATTCCCTTGAAGAACTTGATGGCTGATTGTGCTGTCACCTTCCTCACTGCTTCCACTTCCGGCCACTTCATAAACTTGTCGATGGCCACATACAAGTACTCGAAGCCCCCGGTGGCACGGGGAAAGGGGCCGAGGATGTCGAGCCCCCAGACCGAAAATGGCCAGGAGAGAGGGATTGTCTGGAGAGCTTGAGCTGGCTGATGAATCTGCTTGGAATGAAACTGGCACGCTTCACACTTGGTTACTAGTGCAGTTGCATCCTGGAGGGCGGTGGGCCAAAAGAAACCTTGCCGGAAAGCCTTTCCAGCAAGGGCTCTTGACCCTATGTGGTGACCACATATGCCTCCATGAATCTCCGCCAACAGCTCCTGTCCTTCTTCCCGGGGAATACACTTCAATTTCACACCGTTTGGTCTTTTTCTGCACAGCATGTCATCGACAAATTGATACATATTGGACCGTCGGGCTACTTTCTCCGCTTCTTCCTGCTCTTCGGGAAGTTCTCCTGTCTGAAGGAAACGGACGATCTGCTGCGCCCACGCTGGAGCCTGTGGCTCGACAACGAGGACTAAAGGCATTTCTTCTGCCGCGGGAACATTAGGCCCTACGGCAAGAGCTTGTCGCTCTACCAGAGCCGGCCGTTCCCCGACGAGCTTGGCGGGAACAGCCGCTTCAACGACGAGAGCCTGAGGCCCTGCTGGAGCGTGCTGTCCTTCAACAAGCTCGTCGGGAGCAGTTGCTTCAACGACGGAAGCCCAAGGCCTCGTCGGAGCATCTTGCTCCTCAGCGCTTCGATCAGGAGCGCCTGCTTCAACGACAAGGACCCGAAGTCTTGTCGGAGCAAGTTGCCCCTTTGCCTCTTGCCTAGGAGCACCCGCTTCAACGACAAGAGCGTGAGGCCTTGTTGGAGCAAATTGCCCCGCTGCATCTTTGGCGCAGGCTTTGGCAGCCTTCTTGCCGGCGGCTTCGGGGAGCTCTGCCGGGAAGTAGTCGCCAGAAGCCAACTTCATCTTCCTGCCTTGCCCTACTGATGGCGTCACGGATGGCTGAGTTAGTTGGAGCACAAAAGTGCCTGGTTCCACAGGCAATTTGAGTGCGGCGCGCTTTGACAAACCATCGGCAATGTCATTCTCAGCACGTGGGACGTGCTCCATTTGTAGGCCGTCAAAGCATTCCTCCAACTTCCTCACCTCATCTACATAAGCTTCCATCAATGGGCATTGGTAGTTCTTGTTCACTTGCCTGACGACAAGCTGCGAATCTCCCCTGAAAATAAGCTTCTTAATCCCAAGGTCTGCCGCGATCCTGAGACCGGCAAGCAACCCCTCATATTCTGCAGTATTGTTCGTCGCCTGTTCCTTAGGAAAGTGCATTTGGACCACGTACTTGAGGTGCTCTCCGGTGGGTGCGACAAGCAGTACGCCAGCACCGGCGCCTTGCAGCGAAAAGGCACCATCAAAGTACATGAGCCACTCTTTGCTTGTCTCCTTGCCGGGGAGAGTCGTCTCTGGGATTTCTTCGTCTGGCGTTGGTGTCCATTCTGCGACAAACTCTGCCAAAACTCGGCTCTGTATGGTTGATGTACTCTCAAACTTGAGACCGAAGCTCGACAACTCCAACGCCCACTCGACAATCCTGCCTGTCGCTTCTGGATTTTGCAAAATCCTTTTCAGCGGGAAGCGAGTGACGACGGTAACTTCATGTGCTTGAAAGTAATGGCGCAGCTTTCTCGAGGCCATGAGAAGGCCGAAAAGCAGCTTCTGCACACCAGAATACCTTGACCTAGCTCCCTGCAGAAGAGAGCTCACAAAGTAGACCGGGCACTGCACCATTTTCTTCTTTTGTATCACTTCGCCTGACTGCGCAGACAAATCCTTGTCGGCAGCAAAACTTGTCGGGGGAGCCCCCAGCTCGTCGCTGGACGTGCTTGCCGCAGTTACTGCCTCCTCATCCACCTCTCTCTCCGCTACTAGCGCAGCACTAACCACTTGATTGGTTGCTGCTAGATACAGCAACAACTTCTCTTGTGGTTTAGGTGCGACAAGTATTGGAGGAGAGGAGAGGTATCTCTTCAAGTCTTGCAGCGCTGCCTCCGCCTCCGGAGTCCATTTCAATGGACCTGCCTTTTTTAAGATTTTGAAAAATGGCAGGGCGCGCTCAGCTGACTTGGAGATAAACCTACTGAGAGCAGCAACACAGCCGGCAAGTCATCGTACATCCTTGACGCACTTTGGTGCTTCAATTTGCTCAATGGCTTTGATCTTGTCAGGATTGGCTTCAATTCCACGTTGAGACACAAAGAACCCGAGAAGCTTGCCGGAGGGAACTCCAAACACGCACTTCTCGGGGTTGAGCTTCAGGTTGATCTTGCGCAGATTTACAAAAGTTTCTTCTAGATCTTGAACCAAAGTAGCCCTGTCTTTGCTTTTGACCACTATATCATCCATATAGGCTTCCACATTTCTGTGCAGCTGAGGCTCAAAAGCAATCTGGACGGCTCTTGCAAATGTTGAACCAGCATTTTTCAAACCAAATGGCATACGTACGAAACAGTATGTGCCACAGGGTGTGATAAATGCGGTCTTTTCCTCATCTTCCTCAGCCATGAAGATTTGATGATACCCTGAATATGCGTCAAGAAATGAAAGCAAATCACATCCTGCCGTGGAGTCAACAATCTGGTCTATGTGGGGCAAAGGAAATGGGTCTTTGGGACAAGCTTTATTGACATCAGTGAAATCAATACAAAGCCTCCATTTTCCATTCGCTTTGCGCACGACAACAGGATTGGCCAACCACGTAGGATGGAGCACTCCTCTGACGAGGCCTGCTGCTTCCAACTTCTTGATTTCTTCCGCAATAAACTCTTGCCGCTCCACAGCTTGCTTTCTGGCTTTCTGCTTGACGGGCCTCGCGTGGGGACAAATGGCAAGGTGGTGCTCAATTACTTTCCTGGGTACACCGGGGATGTCGGACGATTGCCATGCAAACACGTCGACATTCGCCCGCATGAAAGCAACGAGCGCGCTTTCCTATTTGTTGTCAAGTGTGGCACTGATGGTGAAGGAACCACCAGTGCCGTCCTCCTTGGCGGGCACCTTCTTTGTAGCCGGCGGAGCGGCTTTGTTCTTCTTGCACTTGCTGGTGGAGCTCTTTGGTGCGTCCTTGACGGCAGCGCAGCACTCCGAAGAGGTGCGCTTGCCGGAGTGGGCACAGGAGCTCTTGCCGGACTTCCTCTTGTTCTCCCCCCCGGGAGCTTCAGCGGCAAGTGCCTTGGCGGCAGTTGCGGCAGCTGCTTCCCGGTAGATCTTGTCGGCGCAAATAAGTGCATCCTTCTTGTCGCAGGGAACTGTGATAACACTTACTGGGCCTGGCATCTTCAACACGTTGTAGGCATAATGAGAGGCTGCCATGAACTTGGCGAGCGCTGGATGGCCAAGTATCCCATTATAAGGCAATGGAATATCGGCAACGTCAAAGGTGACCTTCTCGGTCCGGTAGTTTAGCTTGCCGCCAAATGTCACTGGCAGCGTGATCTTCCCTTTCGGCTTGCTCCTTCCTGGATTGACTCCTTGGAAAGTACCAGTTTCCTCAAGCTCGCCGTCAGAGATTTGAAGTTTCCGGAGCATAGCGGGCGAAATCAGATTCAAGCCGGCCCCACCGTCAACTAACATCTTCGTGACCTTGAGGTTGCGGATCGTTGGTGAAACCAACATCGGCAAGCACCCGACCGCCGTTGTGCGGTCAGGATGGTCCTCAATGTCAAAGACGATAGGCGTGTCGGACCACTTCAGAAGCTTTCTGGCGTCAACAGATGGTTCCGCCGCATTGATCTCTCGCGCCCACTATTTAAGTTGGCGGTGAGAAGAATGCAACGAAGCACCACCGTCAACACACAAGACTTCTGCGGCTTTCTGAAATTCGTGCTCACTGGATTCTTCATCATCTAGATCATCATCATCATCATCTTTGTCGCGGCCACGAGGAGGCCTGTCTCCCTGCTGCTGCTTGGCCTTGCCGCGACGCCCTCCTCGGGCAGTGCGCTTCTTGCCGGACCCGCCAGCACCTTCTGGGGCCTTCTCCTTGTCGCGCCTCTCATACTCAGCTTTCTGCTGTTCGACAAGCTGCTCGACTCGTCGGCAGTTCTGGAGATCGTGTCCCTTGGTGCGGTGGATCTTGCAATATTGCTTGTCGGAGCCGTCCTGCTTGTCGGCAGCCGCCAAGGCCTGACAGTTGGCGCACGCGGCAATCTCCTTGCCGGAGCCCTCGACTTTGGCCTTGTCGGCGCTGCCGTTGCCACTGGACTGCTCGACGGCAAGCACAGCTTTGCCCTTTTTCTTCCTGTTGTTTCGCCGCCGGCCCTTCTTTACCGGGGCGGTACCTTCGCTGTCAGAGCTCCCCCCTGCGCCAACACCTTCACCGGGAAGTTTCCTTCCCTCTTCAGCACGCGCACACTTGTCGGCGAGAGCATATAGCTGGCCAATGTCTCTGACCTTGGTCATCGCCATTTCCTCCCGCATCTTGCGGTTACGCACGATCTGATGGAACGAGCTAATAACCGCAGCGGGGTGAACATCTGGGATGTTGTACTGTACGCGGCTGAACCTTTGAATGTATTTGCGCAGGGGCTCTCCTTCCTTCTGGGGGATGAGATGAAGATCACTCTCCTGGCCATGAGGTTGATGACCGCCAGTAAAGGCACCAACAAACTGATGGCACAGGTCCGCCCATGAAGAAATGGAGTTCTCCGGCAAGTGCATGAGCCATGAGACGACGTTGTGCTTTAACACGAGCGGGAAGTAGTTAGCAAGAATCTTGTCGTCTCGTCCCCCGGCAGCTTGCACCGCAATGGTGTAAATGCTGAGGAACTCTGACGGGTGTGTCTTGCCATCATACTTCTCCGGCACGTCAGGCTTGAAAGCCTTGCGGTTGGGCCACTGGACCTGCCGCAGCTCACGGGTGAACGCTGGACAACTTACCGCGTACGGCAAGTCGCCAGGATCCCCTGGCGCATGCATGTCAACAGCGGGCCCTGCGCGTCTGTCGGACTGACGATGCGCTTCTCTCCTTCGCTCGATAGTGGTACGAGCGTCTTCTCCTCTGCGTTCCTGAAGAACGAGGCGCTGGTCACGATGAGTTCGCGGGTCAGACGACGCCGTGGAATCATCGCCACGGGCGTCGTTTCGACGTGTCGGCGACCGAGGCCGTCTGGGCGGGGAGTGTACGGTTGTTGCCCCCTCGCCGTTCTTGTTGGTGACAGCATTGTCACCAGTTCTCTTGTCGGCCGCGCGCACCAGGTCGGCATCAGCGAAGTTGAGAAGGCTCTGAATGGTTGCCCTCCACTCGTCAAGCTTATCTGCTGGTGGAGGGAAGTTCAGGAGCAGCTGCGCACGCGCCAACGCTTCTGCTGGTGAGGGTGGTATCGAGTGGCGTGAGGACTGTGGGATGCTCTTACTCCTAACAGTGTTAGAAGGAGCATCTCCATGCCCAAGCGACCGTACCTCGACCCCGCCAACGTGTTGTTGCGTATAGTGACCCCGCGCATCTCGGGATCGATGCGCAAGTTCATTATCCAGGGAGCGCTTGGCACCTGGGGCGTCAGGACGCTGCCTGTCACGGGCTTCTTGCGAAGGCCGCGGCGTCTGAACCGGCGCAGGCGTTCCAGAACACGCAGCACCATTTCTGGAGCTTGCAGGGCCAGCAGCAGCGAGCAGCGCTGCGTTCCCAGACCCAGCAGCGCCAAGATTGGCGTTCCTGGCCTGGTTTTGGACAGGTGGAGGTAATAGGAGCTCTCGCTCTCCAGTCCCCCCAGCAGCCGCAATCACGTCGGCACCCTCCTGCATGGGAGCAGGCGGGTTGGACGTAGACGCACCGATGGCCGAAGTCTTCTTTTTTGGAGCCATAAGACGGAGGATGGCCCAAAAACTAACGCGCAAATCGCTAGATTAGGTTCACGCAACCTCCTTCCCCCTACCTAGCGCGCCAAAGATGTCGGGGACGAATCCGCGATCACCTATGGGACCCAGGGAAGGACCCCTTTACGTTCGGCAGGGAGAGACGGTCGCACGAAGAGCAAATCTAGCGAAGAACACGACAGCGCATGAGAGAGATTTACCCAGGTTCGGGCCGCACGGATGCGTAAAACCCTACTCCTGCTTTTTGGTTTATTATCTGTATGATTGTTCTAGCTCCAGGAGCGCTACAGTACAGAGTAGCTGCGTACAATACTGGAGTTCTCCATTTTCCAGTTCCCCTCTCCTCTCTCCACGTTGCCTATGGGCCTCCTTTTATACGCACAAAGGGGTCACCAACAGGTGGCAAACAGTAAAGGTAGAGGTGGAAAGTTGCTACAGTAAGGCCATTATTACCAGGATGACATGTCCTACCTACCACTGACGGCAGGGGACAAGGGCATTAAATGCCCATGCCTTAGCTGTCCAGATACATGTACCCGGACATCTTGGACGTGGAAAAAGCCTATCCCACCTGCTCCTGCACCACTAGCTACAGTGTACCGCCGTCTACACAGTGCCCTGCCACACACGCTTGGAAGGGCCCAGAGCGCCACGCTGGCAGAGGCACCGGAGCAGCACAGTAGCACAGTGGTACAGTAACGCTTGCCGCGGCAAGACCTTGCCGCACCTGACAGCTTGCCGCAACCCATAGCTTGCCGCGCAAGGTAACTTGCCGGGGCAAGTACCTTGCCGCAGCTGCTATCTTGCCGCAGCCAATACCTTGCCGCAGCCAATGACTTGCCAGGGCAAGTACCTTGCCGCGGCAAGTACTCTGCTACAGCAAACCTCAGGCTGGGCCTCAGCTGTCCCTCCCGGCAAGCTCCTCTTGCCGGGGCCTTAACTCTTGCTTTGTATACTTTGTTCTTGAATGGCTTAATAATCTTGAGCTTCTCTCTGGCTGTCCTCCCGCAAGCCTGGCCGCGGGATGCTACTACTGCCCGTGCACAAGTACGGGGTACTAGGGTACCCCTATTCTAGTACACCGACACCTGTGTACACTCACAGACACATTAGACCCTTAACCTATAAGTCTTCAATACACCAAAATCACTAAGGGGCACTAGATGCACTTACAATCTCCCCCTTTTTGGTGATTGATGACAATATAGGTTAAGTTTTCAACGGGGATAAACATATGAAGTGTAAATACTAATATTGAGGAATTTGATTGCAAGATATAGAGGAACTCCCCCTGAAGATGTGCATATTTGAAGAATTTGCTTTGAAATAGCAAATGCACATTGTTGAGTAATATCATGGAGATCTCCTCCTATATCTTGAAATTCATACACGCATTTATCATATGATATGAAGAATTTGAAATGCATGATGAAATATGGTGTCTGACGGAATTCAGCATGCGTGCATTAAGGTACTTGAGGAAATAAGCATGCAGAAAGCAGTTCAAAAGTATCAGACCACCATAGGACTTAAGTTTACAACTCATCAGAGCAAACACCTCAGAAGAGCAAGAGTTGAAACTTAACAGAAATATAGCCCATATATAAGACCCGCTTGAAGACTAAACTCAAATTTCTCCCCCTTTGTCATCGAATGACCAAAAGGGACGAAAAATGAGGACTAACGCTCCTGAAGAATATCATCATCATGTCGATGGAGGAGCACCAGCATTGTTGGGGTCGACTGTTGAGGTAGGGCCTGCCGCAGTGTCGTTCAAGTCTTCAGCTTCATCCATCTCGCGCGATGAAGAATATGAACTGGCAACAAGCTGAGGAACTTTGACTTTCTTGAATTTCTTCGAAGGTGGCTGGGACCAGTCAAAGTCCTGTTGGAAGCCCATCTCCTTGAGTTCTTCAGCACTATGAAGATTAGACAGAATCGCCCAAGTGCGGTCAAAGACTTCATGCAAGTAGTAGTGATTCTTCTTCACAGTATTTTGAGTGACTGTCATGTTCTGAAGAATTGCACCAAACTGACGCTTGACCCACTTGTGATTTCGATCAACTTTCTGATGAAGACTAAGGAGAAGTTCACGATCAGTCATCACACGCGGAGCTGTGGCTTGAGGATGATGTTCTGAAGCTTTGGCGGCAGAATCTTGAGTTGCAGAGTCATCATTGGTGGAATAGGAAGTAGCTTTGCGAAACTGTCCATCCAATGGACGAGTACCTTCATCAATAACAGCAGCTTTGCCCTTCTCGTCAGCTAAGGAAATAGTCCGTTTGAGGACTTCAATAGGGGGCAAATAGCTGAGATGATTTTGAAAGTCAGCAATGTAATGAATTGAAGACCTTGATCTGATGAATCTCATGATCCAGGGAGCATAAGGCTTCAACTCAAAAGGTGACAGTGCAGCATTGGCCAAAGTCCTCATGAAGAAATCGTGGTAGTTGATAGGAATACCGTGAATGATATTGAACAGCAGATTCTTCATAATGCCAACAACTTCTTCATCATCAGAGTTGTGGCCCTTGATTGGACTGAGGGTTTTGGTCAATATGCGATAGACTGTCCTTGGCACATAGAGCAATTCCTTGACGAGGAATTTGGTCCTTGGAGCTTGGCCTGGCTTCAAAGGCTTCATCAGCACTTGCATCAGATGATCAGACAGTTCAGGTTCAACATAGAGAAGCCTAGCACCTTCAGTGGGAGGACTGACTGGGACGGCATGAAGCAATTCATAGGCCGGTGCTTTGAAATGAGTATTATTGGTCATCCAGTCCAATACCCATGAATTGACATCATCAACATTTCCAGTAATGTGCAGCGTGGCGAAGAATTGAAGAATGAGTTCTTCATTCCAATCGCAGATGTCGGTGCAGAAATTGAGTAACCCAGCGTCATGAAGAACACTGAGGACTGCTGTGAAGCAGGGCAGCGATTCCATATCTACATGAGGAATTTGCTCATGTTCAAAGATCTTATCCTTATCAACCAACAATGAGGAGTAGAAGTTCATCTGTCTTGCAGTCCAGAAACGCTTGCGACAAAGACGAGCAGAGTCATAGGGATTGTAGTCAGTGAAGAATATGTGCTCGTTGAAGAAATCCTCAGCATTAAACTTCTGCTTCTTGGAGTGAGGGTTCTGTGGCTTGGGCTGAAGATTAACAGTTGAAGAATTTACAGCCTCTTGAGGTGTAGCCACTGGAGCCACTGGCTGAGGAATTTCAGCAGCAGCCTTGGCCTTCATTTCTTCAGACATATGTACATCAGCGCTAGTGACTGGAACTTCTTCAGGTATAGAGTGAAGTGAAGCTTGACGTTCATCAGAGCCCGTATGAATTTCTTAAGTTTGCACGGGAGACTGAGGAACATGATGTAGAGGGGTTGTCAGAGGTGAATTGGGGTGATGACTTTCCCAAAAGTCATCATTCAGAATAGGTGTTGTAGACCCAATATCCACATCCTCATCTTCTTCAGTTCCTTCGACGCCTGCCTCTTCAGCTGTGAACTGAGACATGGGCGATGATACCAGTGGGGTTGAAGGGAAAGTATCCACTTCAATTTCTTCATCCATCTGCTCTGTCGAAGCAGCAGAAGGAATTTCTTCATCAGATTTACTTGGAATTTCATATTCCTCACCAAAGGGAATGATCTCCTTTGATGGCATGCTTGATATTGGAATAGCACCAATTGGGTTTTCAGATGAACTCCTCAAAGTCTTCAATTTCTTGGGGGCTGAAGACTCTGAAGATGCAGATGCTTTCCTTTTCTTCACAGCTGCTCGCTCCGCAGCCTTGGTTTTCTTCGCTTCTGATGCAGAAGGAAGGTTGATGCTTGTCATCGGTGCAGGAGGAGCAGAGGAAATTGGTTGAATTTCTTCAGGCACAACTGATGCAGTTGCCCTGGCTTGTTCAGATTCCTCAGGCACAGTAGCAGATGCTTCAACTGGCCTAGATTGCTCTTCAGGCGCAATATTGGAGGTTGCCCTGGCATTTTCTTCAGAGACTGGAATTTCTTCATCAGCTCTGGCGCTTTCATTTTCTTCAGCAGACTGAACAGATGTTCCAGTCTGAGGAAATTTGGGTTGTGATGAAGCTGCAACACTTGGAGTAAATCCTTTTGCCATTCTGACGAATCTGACTTTGGCACCTAGCCAATCTGCATGGAATGCATGAAATTCATCACTGAGTGCTTTGATCTCAGCCTGCATAGTCACAAGTTCTTCAGGAGACATTTTCACAACATTGTTCTTCAGAAAACGCTCCTTCTTGTACTGAGCCTTCTTCACCTGCCTGGCCTTTTCAAATTTCCATTTTTCTTCATTTATGAAGGCCGTCAACATGTGACTTTGACCAGGAGTGAGGTTTAATTCAGGCAAAGGTGTGTTAGGGTTCTTGTGCCATAGATCAATAAAATCAAGGATCTTCCTTGGATCCAGCATGAGGGGCACATCACTGCCTTTGGCTCTAGCGGCCCTTTGTTGTCGATCTCTGATGAGCTCAGCTAATTCTTCATCATCAGCTTTGTCTTCGCTTGACGGAACCTGAAAGGCGACTTGCTTCTTGTGAGGACTTGGCCTTGTGCCTCGTCCAGCAGTGGCCTTTTTCTTCAGCAAGGTCGGAGTTGTTGAAGACTGAGGTGGAGCTGAAGAACTTGCAGAGACTCCTGAAGCAATTGAGATTCCAGTAGTCCTTTGGCATGTGGCAAGATGCACAGGTGCTGAGGACTTTGCAGGAGCAGCTGAGGATTTTGCAACCGAGGGAGTTGGAGCTGCTTTTGAGGAATTTGCTTGAGGAACAGGCCGTGAGGGCATTGCAGCTGAGGAACTTGTCTTAACAGCTGATTTCTTCAGCATAGCCTTCTTAGGCTTGATAGCAGAGGCCTCAGCGGCGGCGGCAACAGAATCTTCATGGAATTTCTTTACTGCCTCTTTAGCCACTTTGGCCAGCTTGGCTTGACGCTTAGCCCACTCCTGAGGAAATTCCTCACCTCTTCTGATGCTAGTGGGATCAGCTTCTTGGCCAGGAGCCAATGGAGGTCTTGGACATGGAGGGTTAACAGCAAATTTCTTCATGTACTTGGGAGTGACATAGCGATATTCCCTCCATTCTCTTGCCCATCTCCTCTCAATCTTCTGAATGCGCACTTTGCGCTGATTTTTGTTCTCCTTGCCATGAGTTGCTTCATCAGGAGTACAATATTCATCATAGATGTCATCAGGGATCTCAAAAGCAGTATTTGTTTCTGGCCTCTTTCCTCCCTTCTGAGGTCTTTTACCATCAGCCATTTTCTTCACTTGAGGGTTTTGAACAATCGAATTTTCTGATGAGGTGTGCAATTTTTCTTCAAGGAACGCTGCAAATGAGTTAAGTTGATGAGAACCTAGAGATTCAGCAGCGGACATGTGTACCTATGAACAGAATATAGGTGCGAAGAGTTTTGGAGAGGTCATATGCGTTCTCAGAAGATTTTCAAAAGTATCGAGTTTGAGGAAGATGACCAGGTGTGTCTTGAGGAATTTCACTAAGCATTTTGACTTAGGTTCCAGAGTTGTGTAGATTGAAAATCCACACAATTGAGGAATCTTGAAGAAAAACGTTGCTTAGAGAAACTGATCAAGGACAGAAGCAAGTTGGTGTTTAAGAACATGAAAGTTGAAGAATAAACACCTTTTGAAGATTTTGTGGAAATCATCAGAATCAACAAGGGCAGTAAAAATAAATTTTATTTACCCTTGACGAAGAACACGACGAACTGAGAGTGGCAGTGGAGATGTTCGTCTGTTCAGATCTTCCACGCCCTAACTTGGCGATGGAAAACAGCTACGGCGGCGGCGGAGTGAGGATTTCCGCGGCCGGCGTGAGTACGACGGCGACGAGGTCGAGGCAGTGAAGCTCTTCCTCACCGGCGACGATGGAGTGTAGCGGCGGCGCTAGGTCTGAGAGCTCGAGCGAGGGAGTAAGATCGAGCGGGGTAAATGAGCTCTGAGGAGGGTGAGGGGTATTTATAGCAGAGGTGAAAAACCGCTCGTTCGAAGAAAATGGACAAACGTGCCCCTGACCCTTCTCATCCTAGCGACATGTGTCACCCACGAACTGTGAAGTGGAGATCATGTTAGATCGAGGGTGAATAGATAAATCTTATCGAGGGATAAGGAACGGTTTGAACGGCAAAAGCCGAAAATTCAGATAAGAATATTTTAATGTTTCGTTCGCAAATTCTTCAGCTGTCAAGGACACAGTGAAGACTTTGAACGGGTTTCAAATAGAACGCACATGAAGAATTTGTGAACGGACTGGATTGAGTTTAGCATTGAGGGGGAACGGGTCCGATCACATTCACTTAGAAGAAACACAACTTGAAGAATTAGCAATAAGTGAATGCTGTAGAGGACAGAAAACTCAAATATATATATAGTCAATGAAGAACATAGACGGAAAGATTGAAGATTTTGCAAAGTTGAAGAATTTGAAAATTTGAAGAATTTGCACAATGATGAAAAACTCAAATTTTGAAGATTTTCAACTTTTTGTTGTGGCGTGACCCACCGTGTAAGAATGATGATTTCAGACACCGCGTACAATTGTCGTAGGGCTCTGAGAATCAAATTCTTCATTAATTTCTTCACACTTAGAGGGTTAGTCTTCATTGATTGAAGAAAAACATTTCTTCGTGTGTTGCACATCTAAGTCATCAATTTGCATAAGTGTTAGGATGTGTGTCCTTTTCAAAGGACATTCGAAGATTCTAAGATATTTAGCTCACACCGCAACTTGCTAAATCTCTTCTCATCCAAGGGCTTTGTGAAGATATCCGCTAGCTGTTCTTCAGACTTCACGGGATCAATAGAGATGTCACCCTTCAACACATGATCTCGAAGAAAATGATGACGAATCTCGATGTGCTTTGTCTTCGAGTGCTGAACTGGGTTATGAGCAATTTTGATGGCACTCTCGTTGTCGCAGTAGAGTGGCACATCCTTCACATTGATGCCGTAGTCCTTGAGGGTTTGCTTCATCCATAGCAATTGAGCACAGCAAGAACCAGCAGCAATATACTCAGCTTCAGCAGTAGAGAGTGATACGCAGTTCTGCTTCTTCGAGGACCAACATACTAAGGATCGTCCGAGGAAATGGCATGTGCCTGAAGTTGACTTGCGGTCCACATGATCACCGGCATAGTCAGAGTCAGAATATCCAATGAGATCAAAAACCGAGCCCTTGGGATACCATAATCCAAGTGTTGGAGTGTGAGCTAGATATCGAAGAATATGTTTCACAGCCTTATAGTGTGATTCCTTCGGTATAGCTTGAAAACGGGCACACATGCAAACACTAAGCATAATATCCGGCCTAGATGCACATAGGTACAATAAAGAACCAATCATGGAGCGGTATACCTTTTGATCGAAGTCTATTCCATTTTCATCAGTGCATAGATGGCCATTTGTGGGCATAGGGATTTTGACGCCTCTGCATTCTTGCATACCGAATTTTCTCAGAACGTCCTTGAGGTATTTCTCTTGAGAAATGAAAATGCCATTATGTTGTTGACGAATTTGAAGACCTAAGAAGAATTTCAATTCCCCCATCATGGACATTTGATATTCCTCACTCATCATGTAGCAAATTCGTCACTGTAATGTTGGTTAGTACAGCCAAAGATAATATCATCAACATATATTTGGCACACAAATAATTCATCATCATAGGTTTTGGTGAAAAGAGTTGGGTCGAGTGAACCGGGTTTGAAGCCTTTCTTCATGAGGAATTCCTTCAGAGTATCATACCACGCCCGAGGGGCCTGCTTGAGGCCATAGAGGGCCTTATTGAGTCTGAAGACTTTGTCAGGATGTTTAGGATCTTCAAAACCTGGGGGTTGAGCAACATATACTTCTTCCTCAAGCTTACCATTGAGGAATGCACTTTTCACATCCATTTGATATAAGATGATATTATGATGGTTAGCATAAGCAAGCAATATGCGAATAGCCTCAAGTCTAGCAACAGGTGCAAAAGTCTCATCGAAATCAATTCCTTCAACCTGTGTGTAGCCTTGAGCTACAAGACGAGCCTTGTTCCTCACCACTAGGCCATTTTCATCTTGCTTGTTGCGGTAGATCCATTTGGTACCGATGATATTGGGCCTGCATGGGTCCGGTCGCTTGACAAGCTCCCACACATTGTTCAGCTTGAATTGATGTAATTCCTCTTGCATTGCTTGAATCCATTCAGGCTCCAGAAATGCCTCATCAACTTTGGTGGGCTCTGTGATAGAGACGAAAGCAAAATGCCCACAAAAGTTAGATAAATGTGAAGCTTTTGAGCGAGTCAGAGGACCTGGTGCGTTGATGTCGTTGATGATTCTCTCAATCTGTACTTCATTTGCAACGCGGGGATGAGCAGGTTGACGACTTTGATTTGGCTCAGCATTTTCTTCAGAGCCATTTTCTTCAGATGCGCCAGCATGCTGTTCTTCATGTTCTGGAATGATTTCTTCAGTAGATTCTTCGGTAGGAATGACATCCTCAGTAGCTTTGAACTTGATGGTTTCCTCAGGCGTCTTTTCATCTAGCACAGGAGGTAGGTGCTCTCTTTGCGAGCCGTTAGTTTCATCGAACCGCACATCTACAGTTTCAACAACCTTGTTGTGATAGGCATTGAAGACCCTGTAGGTGTGCGAGTCCTTTCCGTAACCAAGCATAAAACCTTCATGTGCTTTCGGTGCAAATTTAGAATTGTGATGTGGATCTCTAATCCAGCATTTAGCACCGAAGACTTTGAAATAACTCACATTGGGTTTCTTGTCAGTGAGGAGTTCATATGAGGTCTTCTTGAAGAATTTGTGAAGATATACCCTGTTGATGATGTGGCATGCAGTATCAATTGCCTCAGGCCAGAAGTGACGAGGTGTCTTGTATTCATCAAGCATGGTGCGAGCCATCTCAACAAGAGTCCTGTTTTTGCGCTCCACAACGCCATTCTGCTGAGGAGTGTATGGGGCAGATAGCTCATGAGTAATACCAAGTTCATCGAGATAGTCATCAAGACCAGTATTCTTGAACTCAGTCCCATTGTCACTACGTATATGCTTGATCTTCACGCCGAAATTCGTCGAAGCCCTTGAGGAAAATCGTCTGAAGACTTCCTGCACTTCAGTCTTGTAAGTAATGACATGCACCCATGTGTAACGAGAATAGTCATCAACAATGACAAAGCCATAAAGAGATGCTGCATTTGTTAGTGTGGCATAATGAGTAGGGCCAAAGAGATCCATATGAAGCAAATCAAAAGGACGAGAAGTAGTCATGATAGTCTTCGAGGGGTGCTTGGCTCTGGTCATCTTCCAGCCTCACAAGCCCCACAAAGATGATCTTTGAGGAATTTGACACCCTCGATGCCAATGACATGCTTTTTCTTCACGAGCGTGTGTAAGTTCCTCATGCCAGCATGACCCAGTCATCGATGCCATAGCCAGCCTTCTGAAGCTTTAGCAAGTAGACAAGTGGCAGGCTGTGGTCCTGCAGAGAAATCAACAATATACAAGTCTCCTCTCCTAAAGCCTTGCTTTTGCCTTTGTCAGCGTAGGTGATATGCTTCAAGTGTGATGGAGATAAAGGAGTGTTCATCAGTAAGCTCTTGTCACCGGTCATGTGATTTGTACATCCACTATCGAGGACCCACTCAGTAGCTTTGGGTAAATCATCCTACAGATGAATTAGTGCATCTTACGAACTCATATACTTCAGAGTGAAGAATATGACATCAAATTCATCAGACATATTTCATCAATTAAAGCAACATATGTATATATAGCAATGTGAGGACGTGAGAAATGAATAAATCATTTCTTCATGATTAGCTTGCGTCCTTTCAAGCATTTCAGGTCTCCAGCAAATTCTTCAGACGATTTAGTTCGTCTGGAGACCTGACCCTGCATAAGAGATTAGTTCCTTTTCTTCACCACCCACATCTGGAGGGGTGGCAAAGAGTTCATCATTCTGCGAGCTCCATAAGAGAAAGGTGGCATAGACGCCAGACCACTTCGTTTCACATAAGAGGGGTTAGGGTAAGCATATGAATAAGCAGAGAAATTCTTCGAGGACTTATGAACATACTGATTTGAAGAATAATGCATATATTCATAGCCCTTAGGCTTTCCCTGCGAAACAGAAGTGTTAGCACGATGATGTTCATGTGAGGACTTTGATCCATGTGAGGAATTTGATTCATATGAAGAATTTGATCTGGGGTTCTTATTCTTCACAGGTGCTGTCATGAGGACATTCACCTGAAGACTTTCAAGGCACTTTTTGGGAACCCAGATTTTCTTCATAGGGGGACCATTCCTGCAGTTAGATCCAACATATCTAGCAAATACCTCACCATTCTGATTTTTGAACAGTTTATAGTTGGAGTCAAATGACTCATCAGATGAATATGAGGATTCACAAGTAAAGCCAGATAAAGTGGATGGATCTACGGGAGGTCCCTTCGCAGCAACCCATGAGGTTTTGGGATACTGCTCCGGTTTCCAGTAGGTTCCATCAGCATTGAGTTTCCTCTCAAAGGCAATACCCTCTTTCCTAGGGTTCCTGTTCAAGATCTGCTTTTTGAGCACATCACAAAGAGTCTGATGCCCTTTGAGGCTTTTGTACATGCCTGTCACATACAATTCCTTCAACCCTGCATTTTCGTCAGTGATACTAGTGGTATCCTCAGATGAGGAATTTGTGACCACAGAGATAGTTGAAGAATTTGCAGCAATGGAAGCATTTGAACATTCAGGTGAAGAATTAGCAGTTTCACGTTCAATGCATTTCAAGCATGGTGGAATAAATTCTTCCTGAGCGGAACTGATCTGTTGAGAAAGCAAAGAATCATTTTCCTTCTGAAGATCTTCATGACTCACCCTTAGCTTCTCAAGATCTTGCTTTCTTTGAAGAAATTCATAAGAAAGCTTCTCATGATCGGCTAGGAGAGTTTCATGACGACCTTGAAGGTTGTCAAACTTAGACTGTAGTTGCTGAAGATTATCAGTCAGTGTTTGAGTTCGATCCATTTCCTCACCTAACAGATCATCGCTTTTGTCTAGCATATTTTGAACCTTTTCCAAAGCCTTTTGTTGTTTAACAGCAATATTAGCAAGTTTGGAATAGCTGGGTTTGAGGTTATCATTAGATTCATCCTCACTTGATTCAGAGGAGGGATATTTGAGTACCTTGGCACCTTTTGCCATGAAGCAATAGGTGGGAGCATAGTCATCGTTGCCGTCATCAGCAGTGTTGGGGAAGCCATTTTCCTCAGTGTTGAAGATGGACTTGCTAACGTAAGCAGTAGCGAGGGCTAGGCTCGCCACACCAGAGTCTGACTCCTCAGATGCCTCCTCTTTCTCATGTTCCTCAGATTCAGCTTCAGAGTCCATTTCCTTGCCAATGAATGCCCGAGCTTTCTTGGAGCTGCTCTTCTTGTGAGATGAAGACTTTGAAGATCTTGACGATGAGGACTTTGAAGATTTCTTCTTCCTCTTAGAGTCATCTGAACTATCATCCTTGTATTTCTTCTTCTTTGATTCCTTCTCCCACTGAGGACAATCAGTAATGTAGTGACCAGGTTTCTTGCATTTATGGCAAGTTCTCTTCTTGTAATCACGGGATGAGGAATCTGATTTCATGTCATCACCTCTTGAGGATTTTCCAAATCGGCCACGTCTAGAGAACTTCTGGAATTTCCTCACGAGCATTGCTAGCTCCTGACTCAGTTCTTCAGGATCACCAAGGCTGCTACCAGAATCTTCATCTTCAGATTCAGAGACTGCCTTGTCTTTCAGTGCACGAGATCTACCACAGCTCGGTCCGTAGAGATCTCTCTTCTCAGCTAGTTGGAATTCATGAGTATTTAGCCTCTCGAGGATATCAGCAGGATCAAGTGACTTGTAGTCACCACGTTCTTGAATCATCAGTGCCAGTGTATCGAATGAAGAATCGAGTGACCTCAGCAATTTCTTCACCACCTCATGGTCGGTGATGTCAGTGGCACCCAGTGCTTGAAGCTCGTTTGAAATGTCAGTGAGGCGATCAAAGGTTTGCTGAACATTTTCATTGTCGAGTCTTTTGAAGCGGTTGAAGAGATTGCGAAGAACGTCAACTCGAGAGTCACGTTGAGTTGAGACTCCTTCGTTGACCTTGGACAGCCTATCCCAGATAAGCTTAGCTGTCTCCAAAGCACTCACTCTGCCATACTGCCCTTTGCTCAGATGGCCACATATGATATTCTTCGCTTGAGAGTCGAGTTGCTTGAATCTCTTCACATCAGCAGCGTTTACGGAAGGAGTGACAGAGGGAACACCCTTTTCCACAACATACCAGAGGTCGTTGTCAATTGCTTCAAGATGCATGCGCATCTTGTTCTTCCAGTAGGGGTAGTCCGTCCCATCGAAGGTAGGACACCCAGCTGAGACCTTGATCATGCCTGCAGTCGACATAACTAAAACTCCAGGTTGTTAAACCAAAATCACACAGAACAAGGGAGTACCTTGCTCTGATACCAATTGAAAGTGCGTTATATCGACTAGAGGGGGGGTGAATAGGCGATTTTTACAAATTCGTCACTGAGGAATATCAAGGTGAGGAAATTCCTAAGCGACGAACTACTTAGCAGCGGAATGAGTACTCAGATGCAAGCATAACAGAGCAGTAGCACAGTCATCATGATGAAATGAAAACAAGCACAGAGTACGAGTAGCGTAAACACAGGATAAGCAGGCTGAAGACAAACTGACTGAAGAATTTGAACTGAGGAAATTGAGAAAGTCTTCAGACAAAGTCTTCAAACAGTAATGATCAAATACATAGCAAGTATGCGAGGAAATGAAAGGGTTGAGGAAATAGAACCAGTAGCTCGATGAAGACACTGATTTGGTAGACCAGTTCCAACTGCTGTGACAGTTGTACGTCTGGTTGGAGCGGCTAGGTATTTAAACCTGAGGACACACAGTCCCGGACACCCAGTCCTGAACACACAGTCCAGGACACCTAGTCCTCACCGTATTCTCCTTGAGCTAAGGTCACACATACCTCGCCCAACCACTCGTGGTAAGTCTTCAGGTGACTTCCAAACCTTCACATACTCGGTCACTCGGCAATCCACAATTTCCTCTTGGATGCTCTAGACCATGACGCCTAACCGTCTGGAGGATGCACAATCCTCAAAGGTAACAAGCGTCGGTTCCACACAGGAACAATCTCTTCAGTGATGCTCAATCACTTTGGGTTTGTAGGTGTTTGGGTTTTTGGGTTTTTCCTCACTTGATGATTTTCGCTCAAAGTCCTCGGAGGATGGGATGCTCTAAATGACAAGTGTCAATCTATTTCTTGGAGCAGCCAACCAGCTAGTGGTTGAAGGGGGCGGCTATTTATAGCCTAGGGAGCAGCCCGACATGATAAGACATAAATGCCCTTCAATGATATGACCGTTAGGTGGGTAGGATATTTGGATAGCTGGCGCGTAGCACAGCAACGGCCGGAAATTTGAGTATCAAATTCCTCAGGGCTATCATAATCCTCACTTGTAGGCAATCCGCACTGGCGAATTTCTAACTCCTCAGTCATAACAAATTCCTCAGAGAACAGAAGAACTTCGTCTATGTCACTGAAGAACTTGACTAAACTATATGAGATTTCCAATGGCTTCACTCGAAAGGATTGGGTAGGTGTAGGATTTTGAGTTGAGCATCACTTGGAAATTTTTCCTTAGTTTTACCTCGACCCCCTTTAACAGTACGGTGTTTCCTATGACTCAAGAAGAAGAAAATGAAACTACGAAAACAAAAGTCTTCACGCTTCATAATCCTCGCATGAATATCAAGTCTTCAGGGTCACACCAATTTCTTCACTTTCAAAGTCTTCAAGAAAACCAAAGTCTTCAGTTGAAGACATTCATTTTTAGGGGTCGACATTCATCGTAATTAACAAACTCCTCATAGACTTATAGACCTGTGTACACTCACAAACACATTAGACCCTTAACCTATAAGTCTTCAATACACCAAAATCACTAAGGGGCACTAGATGCACTTACAAGGGGAAAGTAGGTAAGCTGGGCTGGGCTCGGCCCAATAACAGGTAAGTGGCTGGCTCATTTTATTTCCCCGTTTTTCCTTTTATTTAATAAACAGAGAGGGGTAGGAGATTATTTGGGCACCCTATTCACTTAGGAAAAATATGGGAAGTGCCCCTTTAATTCCCTGATGATTTTAGACAGTGCCACAAATATTTTGGAGACCAGAAGAATTCATTTGTATTTTTCACAAATGAAATAGCAAATAAATATGCTGGAATTGTTCTATTTTAATTGCTACTGTTCATCCTTGCATAAGAGTGATGTTGTATTCCTTAACAAATAAATGTTATGGAATATTTGCTAGCTGATGAACTATGGGGGGGTGTCGATTGAGAGTAGGGAGGACGGCGCCATATTACCGGTCACGACAACAAGGTATGTCAGAGGATAGTCTATCAGCTATGTCAGCAACAACGTCGATACCAAGGGCGAGGGACGAAGAGAACCATATTCCCGCTCGTTGAACAAGGCGAACCCGTAGGCCAAGTTATCGTCCATCGGTGGTCAGGAACTGGAAAGCAGTGGGCACAGGGTCTCGAGAAACATCGAGGAGTATCTGCAGAATCTTCTGTTGAAGCAAACGATCATCTGTCGTGAAGGGGCTCTCCGGGATGAAGTGGTTACGAGAACCTAATGTCAGAGTTAGTAAAATCTTTAACCCGAATAGAAGAGAGATCAGAGTCCTAGAGTATAGACGATGAATAAAAGGTCCTAATACCACCCAATGGCGACGTGGGCCCGTAAGCCACACAGCCATGTTAGTAAAGCAGTTTTCCAAAGACTAGACTCAACTTCGGCCAAGGAGTTAGAAAGGGGGTTCCTACAGGCAGTCGGCTCAGATACCAACCTGTGACACCCCGACTTAATCATGCACTAATCATACACGCAAATGCACACGATCAAGCCTAAGGACTCACTTGAAGATATCACAACACAACTCTAAAACATAAATAAAGTCATACAAGCTTTATATTACAAGCCAGGGGCCTCGAGGGCTCGAATACATAAGCTCGCATACAAGCGTCAGTGGAAGCATCAGATATCTGAGTACAGATATAAAAGATAAAACAGACAAGCCTTTAAGAAGGCGGGGAAAAGAAAACACTACGATCGAAAAGGCGCAGGCCTCCTACCTGGGACCCTCCGAACCTACTCCTGGTCGTCGGCAAGCTCATAGTAGTAACCACCCTCGGGGTGGTAGTAGTAGTCGCCGGCGGGGCAGCTGGCTCAGGGACTCCGTCATCTGGTTGCATCAAACGGATCTGGGGAAAAAGATGAAGCAAAGCAATAGTGATTACTCATCCGAAGTACTCTGCAAGCAAGGATCAACACTACATATGCAACATTATCAAAGAAAGGCTGTATATGTGTACTGGGCTGCAGAAATGCCAGAATAGAGAGAAGGCCTAGTCCTATCGAAGATTAGCATCTTCAGCGGGCTTGCAGCATTAGAAGAGTGTAGATCAGCACAGTATAAAGTAGTAGCAGTATTAAGAATCGACCTCGGCCAGAGATCCTTTCTTGACTCCCTGCGAGAAAGCAATCCCAGAGCCCTACTATCCATTTCTCATCATTATGTTCTAGTTGTATCGATCGGGATACAACTTCGAGCATCCGTTACCGAGGATCCGGCTATGCATAGATTAGTTCTTCCCTGCAGGGGTGCACCAACTTACCCACCACGCTCGATTAACTCCGGCCGGACACACTTTACTGGGTCATGCCCGGCCTCGGCCAAACGATATGCCGCAACCCAACCTAGGCCTAATAGAGAGGTCAGCACGTCGGACTAAACCTATGGCCCCAGGGGTCTTGGGCCATCGCCCCCGGAACTCCAGCACATTGCGTGGGCGGCCGGTGAGCAGACCTAGCAACCCACACTATCAAGGCGGTTGCGTTACGTGGTCCAACCCGGCGCGCGCCGCTCAGTCGTTGAAGTCCATTAAGCTTCGGCTGATGCATACGACGCAGAGTGCCCATAACTGTTCCCACGTGATGGTTAGTGCTATCGAGCCAGAGGCCCACTCGGATCAAATATCCAAATCATTAGTGTATTGGGGTTTGCGGTAACGAGCAGAGACTCACAATCGATGTGACCCCGTCGCCCCGTCTCGAGGACTTGCGTCAAGGGCTAAGAATGCCCGGCCACGCCTCGTAATTATCTCACGGGTACCCTCCAGGTCAACCCGACTCCATATCACTCCCCACTTAGGCTCACGCGGGTACCCCTCTGGGTCGACCCGCCTTTCAAAGTAACAGTAGTAAAGTCCAAGTATCCGTGTGTCCATAACATCAGGGGAATCCGAGGTATCACCCTCATTGGATTCCAACTCGATGTAACCGTCAAGGTGAACTTGGAGGAATCACCCTTGATGGGTTCACACTTGAGGTGTTGCACGACAGTGTCGTAATCGGGAGTGGTGAAGAAGGAATCACCCTCAATGACCATGAACGAATAGCTACTCTATAGAGTTAACATCAGAAGTGCTAAATGAGGTATCACCCTCGGTACTCGATAGTAACGCTGCAGTGTCGTACAACTAGAGGGGTGATGTGCGGTGCCAGGGCCTGGTTGTCGATCATGTTGATCGAGTCATCTGATAATCTAGCGGGGGCAACTTGGGACAAAGTGGGGGTCTCTAGTGGGTCTCTATCCAGCCTATACAAAGCAGTTTAGGATAAACAAGTAGGTAACAATAGCAGGTTACAAAATCAGGCTATGCATCAGGAATAGGATAAACAGTAGCACCAGCAATTTCTAATGCAAGCATAAGAGAGAAAGAATAGGCGATATCGACATGTTCAAAAAGGGGGTGCTTGCCTGGTTGCTCGGCAGATGAAAAAGGAATCTCCGATGGTGAAGTAGTCGATCACCAGGGCATTGTCAGCGGTCTCGGGGTCTACCGGGAAGAAAGGGGGAGAAGAAACAATATAAATACATGGCAACAAAAAGCACTCACATAGCAAGGCATGGTAATACGAAGTGCAGGGGTGACCTAGAGCAACGTTAAGTGCTACAGACGGAGCGGGAAAATATCTAGAATATTTTCCCGGTGTGTAGGCACCTGTTAGACAGATGAACCGGAGGGGAAGGTGCCATGTTCATTATGCTAGAGGCATGTGACAGGTATGTGGAGGGCATATTCGGGTTCGTCTCTTTTTTCTGATCGTTTTTCATATATAAATTATTTTCATTCGAGCTACGGTTATTTTTCTATGATTTTTCAAAGTTTATATGATTTTCTGGATTTATTTGAATTAACATAAATACTAAATTAGCTATATGACGTCAGCGTGATGTCAGCTCTGCGTCAGCAGTCAACCGTCTAGTTGACTGATCAATTCTGGCAGGTGGGACCCACCTGTCATATTCAGGGGACTAACTAACTGAGTTTAACTAATCTAACTACCTAACTGATTAACAGGGGCCCACTGGTCAGTGCCTCACTAATCAGTGAATTAACTAATTTTGCGCCATTAGCCACTAATCTATTTTCTAACGCGGGGGACCCACCTGTCAGCGGGTCAGCGGTGAACAGTACTTGGGTTGATCATGGTCAACAAAGTCAAAATTGTCAGGGGGCCAACTGTCAGCAACTAAGGGCGGGCCCCACGCGGTGCCTCGTCGGACATCGGCGAAACAGGCTCCGGCGAGCTGCGGGATTCGGCTAGGGTGGACCAAAACGGTCGGGGTTACTCGCGTTCGACAGCCTATGCTCGCACGCATCCAGAGGAACGAACGGCGGCGGCTGGGACGACCTACAGTAGCGATGGCGTTGACCGGAGTGGCGCCGGAGTTTGGGCGTCGACGGATCCACGCACTCAAGGCACGACAAGAGTGGCGTAGGGGCGCGTTGAGCTTCCAGGAGCTCCAGGAGCTCGGTGGTGGTGTTTGCGCGGCGCGAAGAGCAATGGAGCGACGGCGGTGAGCTCTACGGAGGAGCTCGGCTTGGCCATTCATGGCGGCAGCCGCTAGAGTGCGAGAGGAAGCTCGAGAAGGGAGAGAGGAGAGGGTGGCGGCTCACCGAGCGGCGCAAGGAGGCCCGTGGAGGATTAGTAGCAGCAGCCATCGAAGGAGGTCGCCGGAGTGGCCGCGGCGGTCAGAGATGGAGGCGGAGGCATACGGCAGCTGCGGAGGTCCCCGGCTTCGCCTGAGAGTTCCACGAGAAAAGGGAGGGGCCGGCGAAGCTCCTAGGCAGCACGGCGGGTCACAGGGTCGTCGGTGGCCGCGGATTTGCCGGACCACGGCGGTGGCCGTGCTCGGCAGAGAGGGAGAGAGGAAGCGGCGCGTGCAAGGGAGAGAGGGGAGGAATGAGGGCGGCGTCCAGGGGGAACGGCCCGAGGCGAGGGCTTATCTCCTCGCCCACCTACCGTGTCGCGGTGGCGAGATGCGGCCGGCGGAGCGCGGTCGTCCAAAGAGACGACGACGCGGAGGGGAAAGTAGGTAAGCTGGGCTGGGCTCGGCCTGGCCGACTGGGCTCGCCCCAGTAACAGGTAAGTGGCTGGCTCATTTTATTTCCCTGATTTTACTTTTATTTAATAAACAGAGAGGGGTAGGAGACTATTTGGGCACCCTATTCACTTAGGAAAAATATGGGAAGTGCCCCTTTAATTCCCTGATGATTTTAGACATTTCCACAAATATTTTGGAGACTAGAAGAATTCATTCGTATTTTTCACAAATGAAATAGCATTTAAATATGCTGGAATTGTTCTGTTTTAATTGCTACTGTTCATCCTTGCATAAGAGTGATGTTGTATTCCTTAACAAATAAATGTTATGGAATATTTGCTAGCTGATGAACATTTTTGCAGCAACTTTGGTGCAACTTGGAATTTCACTTTGAATTTGAATAGAATTCAGAGAAGGAATTTGAAATGAGATATTAATCCAATATGATTAAGCTTTGTAAATCAAAATGACTTGGCACTGATCATAAGGGATTACTGGAGTGTGATGCTGGGGATGTTACAAATCTCCTCCACTACAAGAAATCTCGTCCCGAGATTTAAGTGGGGAAGTAAAGGGTAACTTCGGGAGAACTGACCCACATAGGGTTGATTATCTGGTGGACAATTCAGGGAATGTGGTAGAAGTATCTCTCGAGTTGAAACTTAAGAAAACATTGAGAGCAAAGTGTGAAGGTACAATAAGAAGTTTCAAGCGAATGGACAAACGATCGATACCTGAACACTGTGTTAGAAGGGGGTTCAGAGCATTGGGAATAGATCACCTCTCGGAGAGTGGCTCGTTATAACACATAAAACCAAGGGCATAGGATATGTCGGAATCAAGGATATACAGGAGAGTCAGGTTCCGATCCTGTGGAACTATGGGGGGGTGTCGATCGAGAGTAGGGAGGACGGTGTCATCTTACTGGTCATGACAACAAGGTATGTCAGAGGATAGTCTGTCAGCTATGTCGGCAACAACGTTGATACCAAGGGCGAGGGACGATGAGAACCATATTCCTGCTCGTTGAACGAGGCGAACCCATAGGCCAAGTTCTTATCCATCAGTGGTCAGGAACTTCAAAGCAATGGGCACAGGGTCTCGGGAAACATCGAGGAGTATCTGCAGAATCTTCTGTTGAAGCAAACAATCATCTGTAGTGAAGAGGCTCTCTGGGATGAAGTGGTTACGAGAACCTAATGTCAGAGTTAGTAAAATATTTAACCCGAATAGTAGAGAGATCAGAGTCCCAGAGTATAGACGAGGAATGAAAGATCCTAATACCACCCAATGGTGGCGTGGGCCCGTAAGCCACACAGCCATGTTAGTAAAGCAGTTTTCCAAAGACTAGACTCAACTTTGGCCAAGGAGTTGGAAAGGGGGTTCCTACAGGTAGTCGGCTCTGATGCCAACCTATGACGCCCCGGCTTAATCGTGCACTAATCATACACGCAAATGCACACGATCAAGCCTAAGGACTCACTTGAAGATATCACAACACAACTCTAAAACATAAATAAAGTCATACAAGCTTTATATTACAAGCCAGGGGCCTCGAGGGCTCGAATACATAAGCTCGCATACAAGCATCAGCGGAAGCATCAGATATCTGAGTACAGATATAAAAGATAAAACAGACAAGCCTTTAAGAAGGCAGGGCAAAAGTAAACACTACGATAGAAAGGCGCAGGCCTCCTGTCTGGGACCCTCCGAACCTACTCCTGGTCATCGGCAAGCTCGTAGTAGTAACCACCCTCGGGGTGGTAGTAGTAGTCGTCGGCGGGGCAGCTGGCTTAGGGACTCCATCATCTGGTTGCATCAAACGGATATTGGGAAAAAGAGGAAGCAAAGCAACCGTGAGTACTCATCCGAAGTACTCAGCAAGCAAGGATCTACACTACATATGCAACATTATCAAAGAAAGGCCGTATATGTGGACTGGGTTGCAGAAATGCCAGAATAGAGAGAAGGCCTAGTCCTATCGAAGACTAGCATCTTCAGCGGTCTTGCAGCATTAGAAGAGTGTAGATCAGCACATTATAAAGTAGTAGCAGTATTAAGAATCAACCTCGGCCAGAGATCCTTTCTCGACTCCCTGTGAGAAAGCAATCCCAGAGCCCTACTATCCATTTCTCATCATTATGTTCTAGTTGTATTGATCGGGATACAACTCCGAGCGTCCGTTACCAAGGATCCGGCTATGCATAGATTAGTTCTTCCCTGCAGGGGTGCACCAACTTACCCACCACGCTCGATTAACTCCAGCCGAACACACTTTACTAGGTCATGCCCGGCCTCGGCCAAACGATACACCACAATCCGACCTTGGCCTAATAGAGAGGTCAGCACGCCGGACTAAACCTATGCCCCCAGGGGTCTTGGGCCATCACCCCGGGAACGCCTGCACGTTGCGTGGGCGGCCGGTGAGCAGACCTAGCAACCCACACTATCAAGGCGGTTGCGTTACGCGGTCCAACCCAGCGTGCGCCACTCAGTCACTGACATCCATTAAGCTTCGGCTGATGCATACGACGCAGAGTGCCCATAACTGTTCCCATGTGATGGTTAGTGCTATCGGGCCAGAGGCCCACTCGGATCAAATATCCAAATCGTTAGTGTATTGGGGTTTGCGGTAACGAGCAGAGACTCACAATCGATGTGACCCCGTCGCCCCGTCTCGAGGACTTGCGGCAAGGGCTAAGAATGCCCGGCCATGCCTCGTAATTATCTCACGGGTACCCTTCAGGTCAACCCGACTCCATATCACTCCCCACATAGGCTCACGCGGGTACCCCTCAGGGTTGACCCGCCTTTCCAAGTAACAGTAGTAAAGTCCAAGTATCCGTGTGTCCATAACATCAGGGGAATCCGAGGTATCACCCTCGTTGGATTCCTACTCGATGTAACCGTCAAGGTGAACTCGGAGGAATCACCCTCGATGGGTTCACACTTGAGGTGTTGCACGACAGCGTCGTTATCGGGATTGGTGAAGGAGGAATCACCCTCGATGACCATGATCGAATAGCTACTCTACAGAGTTAACATCAGAAGTGTTAAACGAGGTATCAGCCTCGGCACTCGATAGTAACGCTGCAGTGTCGTACAACTAGAGGGGTGATGTGCGGTGGCGGGGCCTGGTTGTCGATCACGTTGATCGAGTCATCTGATAATCCAGCGGGGGCAACTTGGGAGAAAGTGGGGGTCTCTAGTGGGTCTCTATCCAGCCAATGCAAAGCAGTTTAGGATAAACAGGTAGGTAACAATAGCAGGTTACAAAATCAGGCTATGCATCAGAAATAGGATAAACAGTAGCAGCAGCAATTTCTAATGCAAGCATAAGAGAGAAAGAATAGGCGATATCGGCATGTTCAAAAAGGGGGTGCTTGCCTGGTTGCTCGGAGATGAAAAATGAATCTCCGACGGTGAAGTAGTCGATCACCAGGGCATTGTCAGCGGTCTCGGGGTCTACCGGGAAGAAAGGGGGAGAAGAAACAATATAAATACATGGCAACAAAAAGCACTCACATAGCAAGGCATGGTAATACGAAGTGCAGGGGTGACCTAGAGCAACGTTAAGTGCTACAGACGAAGCAGGAAAATATCTGGAATATTTTCCCGGTGTGTAGGCACCGGTTAGACAGATGAACTGGAGGGGAAGGTGCCATGTTCATTATGCTAGAGGCATGTGACAGGTATGAGGAGGGCATATTCGGCTTCGTCTCGTTTTTCTGATCGTTTTTCATATATAAATTATTTTCATCCGAGCTACGTTATTTTTCTATGATTTTTCAAAGTTTATATGATTCTCTGGATTTATTTGAATTAACAGAAATACTAAATTAGGTATATGATGTCAGCGTGATGTCAGCTCTGCGTCAGCAGTCAACCGTCTAGTTGACTGGTCAATTCTGGCAGGTGGGACCCACCTGTCATATTCAGTGGATTAACTAACTGAGTTTAACTAATCTAACTACCTAACTGATTAACAGGGGCCCACTGGTCAGTGCCTCACTAATCAGTGATTTAACTAATTTTGCGCCATTAGCCACTAATCTATTTTCTAACGCAGGGGACCCACCTGTCAGTGGGTCAGCGGTGAATAGTACTAGGGTTGAACGTGGTCAACAAAGTCAAAATTGTCAGGGGGCCCATTGTCAGAGACTAAGGGCGGGCCCCACGCGGTGCCTCATCGGACGTCGCCGGAACAGGCTCTAGCGAGCTCGATACGCGGCGGAGCATGCCGGCGAGCTGCGAGATTCGGCTAGGTTGGACCAAAACGGTCGGGGTTACTCGCGTTCGACAGCCTGTGCTCACGCGCATCCAGAGGAACGAATGGCGGCGGCTGGGACGACCTACAGTAGCGGTGGCGTTGACCGGAGTGGCGTCGGAGTTCGGGCGTCGACGGATCCATGCGCTCAGGGCACGACAAGAGTGGCGGAGGGGCGCGTTGAGCTTCCAGGAGCTCGGTGGTGGTGTTTGCGCGGCGCGAGGAGCAACGGAGCGACGACGGTGAGCTCTACGGCGGAGCTCGGCTCGGCCATTCATGGCGGTAGCTGCTAGAGTGCGAGAGGAAGCTCGAGAAGGGAGAGAGGAGAGGGTGGCGCCTCACTGAGCGCCGCAAGGAGGCCCATGGAGGATTAGTAGCTACAGCCATCGAAGGAGCTCGCTGGAGTGGCCGCGGAGGTCGGAGATGGGGTCGGAGGCATACGGCAGCTGCGGAGGTCCCCGGCTTCGCCTGAGAGTTCCAGGAGAAAAGGGAGAGGCCGGCGAAGCTCCTGGGCAGCACGGCGGGTCACGGGGTCGTCGGTGGCCGTGGATTTGCCGGACCGCGGCGGTGGCCATGCTCGGCAGAGAGGAAACGGCGCGTGCGAGGGAGAGAGGGGAGGAATGAGGGCGGCGTCCAGGGGGGGCGGCCCGAGGCGAGGGCTTATCTCCTCGCCCACCTACCGCGTCGCGGTGGCGAGCTGCGGCCAGCGGAGCACGGTCATCCAAGGAGACGATGACACGAAGGGGAAAGTAGGTAAGCTGGGCTGGGCTCGGCCCAGTAACAGGTAAGTGGCTGGCTCATTTTATTTCCATGTTTTCCTTTTATTTAATAAACAGAGAGGGGTAGGAGACTATTTGGGCACCCTATTCACTTAGGAAAAATATGGGAAGTGCCCCTTTAATTCCCTGATGATTTTAGACAGTGCCACAAATATTTTGTAGACCAGAAGAATTCATTTGTATTTTTCACAAATGAAATAGCATTTAAATATGCTGGAATTGTTCTGTTTTTATTGCTACTGTTCATCCTTGCATAAGAGTGATGTTGTATTCCTTAACAAATAAATGTTATGGAATATTTGCTAGCTGATGAACATTTTTGCAGCAACTTTGGTGCAACTTGGAATTTCACTTTGAATTTGAATAGAATTCAGAGAAGGAATTTGAAATGAGATATTAATCCAATATGATTAAGCTTTGTAAATCAAAATGACTTGGCACTGATCATAAGGGATTACTGTAGTGTGATGCTGGGGATGTTACACTCGGGCCTCCCCTCTAGTACTTCTTTGGCCCACTGGGTGTCTTCTGGTCCAAAAAAAATCTCGCTGCGAAGTAAAAAACAAGCGAAAAGCAGCAATTGGCACTGGGCACTATGTCAATAGGTTAGTCCCAACAAATGATATAAAGTTGCTATAAAATGATTGTTAAACATCCAAGAATGATAATATAACAGCATGGAACAAGCAAAAATTATAGATACGTTGGAGACATATCAGCATCCCCAAGCTTAATTCCTACTTGTCCTCGAGTAGGTAAATGATAAAAACAAAATTTTGATGTGGAATGCTGCCTAACATGTTCATCACATATTCTTTTCTTTTGTAGCATGGACATTTGGACTTTTATATGGTTCAAAGCAATAGTCTAGTTTTGACATGAAGATTTCAATACCCTAGCATATCAACAAGCAACCATGTCTTTCAAAATATCAACACTAAAGAAAGTTATCCCTAGCCCATGATGCTCAATAATTGATCCATTCATGAAACACACTCGCATATTAGCTACATTCAATGCTCAAGTATTATCATAGTGCTCCCTAGTTGGTGCTTTATAAGAGAAGATGGAGACTCAAATAAAAATTGCATAAAGTAAATAGATAGGCCCTTCGCAGAGGGAAGTAGGGATTTGTAGAGGTGCCAGAGTTCAAAGCTTAAATTGAGAGATATTTTTTTTGAGAGGCATACTTTTCCCGTCAACGAAAACGACCGAGTAATTCCCAACACTTTCCATGCTAGATATATCATAGGCGGTTCCCAAATAGAAAATAAAGTTTATTCCTTTTTCCACCATTCTTTCACAATCCATGGCTAGCCGTATCCATGGGTGCCTTCCATACCAACACTTTTCAAGGAATTTATTATTTGACAACATAAAGTAAATTTCTTTTTCATTTCGGGACTGGGCATCCCTATTACCGCCATACTCTCGTGCAATCACAAGTGAATAAACACTCATCTTGAGAGTAACACATCTAGCATGGAAAATATTGGCCACCCCCTGCCGCTTCATGAGCGGTACGAGCACACAAAAAGGAAATTCATCTTGAAAATAAGAGATGGCACATAAAAATTTGCTTAGAATGGCACGCAAATACCGCATATAGGTAGGTATGGTGGACTCATATGGCAAGACTGGGTTTAAGGATTTTGGATGCACAAGTAGTATTTCTACTTAGTACAAGTGGAGGCTAGCAAATAGATTGAGAAGCAACCAACCAAGAAACAAAAAATCACATAAGCAAGCATTAAGCATAACTAACACCGAATAATGCACCACAAGTAGGATGTAATTTCATTGCATAACTATTGACTTTCGTGCTTGCATAGGGAATCACAAACCTTAACACCAATATTCTTACTAAAGCATAATTACTCACCAACATGACTCACATATCACTATCATCATATCTCAAAACTATTACAAAGAATCAAGTTTATTTTGTCCAATGATCTTCATGAAAGTTTTTATTATATCCCTCTTGGATATCTATCACTTTGGGACTAGTTTCATATATTGCAATTGCTTTTGTCAAGCTCAAGCAAATCTAAGTGAAGAACATGAGCATAGAAATTTTTGTCCCTCAAAATAATATAAGTGAAGGATGAGAGAATTTCTTCAAAATTACTAACTCTCAAATAAATCTAAGTGAAGCATGAGAGTATTTCTTCAAAAATATTAAAGCACACCGTGCTCAAAAAGATATAAGTGAAGCACTAGAGCAATTCCATAGCTAAATTTTTTTAAGTGAAGCATATAGAGCAATTCTAACAAATCATAGCATAATTTTGGTTCTCTCAAATAGATGTGTTCAGCAAGGATACTTGTGACAAACTAAAAAACAAAACAAGAAAAGACTCATATAATACAAGACGCTCCAAGCAAAGCTCATGATATGTGACGAATAAAAATATAGCTCCAAGTAAAATACCGATGGTCGTTAGAAGAAAGACGGGATGCCTTCCGGGGCATCCCCAAGCTTAGTTGCTTGGTTCTCCTTGAATATTAACTTGGGGTGCCATGGGGCATCCCCAATCTTAGGCTCTTTTCACTCCTTATTCCTTCATCCATCATGATCTCACCCAAAACTTGAAAACTTCAATCACACAAAACTTAACAAAACCTTTGTGAGATCCATTAGTATAAGAAGACCAATCTTTACTTTAAGTACTGTTTAAAACCCATTAAAATTTTGTTATTGCATTATATCTACTGTATTCTAACTTTGCCATGGCTTATACCCCCCGATAAAATCCATAGATTCATCAAAATAAGCACAAAATGCAAAGAAAATAGAATCTGTCAAATACAGAACAGTCTATAAAGATGCAAATCATTCTCATACTTTTTTAACTCCAAAAATTCTGAAAAATTAGGAAAACATAGGAAATTTATAAATAAATCTTGTGTAAAAAATTCAGAATTTTTAGTTGCTTATGTGAATTAAAACAATTCTGTTACTGGACTCAAAAGTTTCTGTTTTTCAACAGGATCAAATCAACTATCACCAAAGCTATCCCAAAGGCTTTACTTCGCACAAACACTAATTAAAACATAAAAAACACAATCATAACAGAGGCATAATTGTGCAAACACTCAAGAATAGAAATAAAAAGGAAAAAAATAAATTTTATTCATTGGGTTGCCTCCCAACAAGCGCTATCGTTTTATGCCCCTAGCTAGGCATAATGCATAGATTCTAGTATTGTCATCTTTCTTCTTATTTTCCGTAGATGTGTTCTTGTCAGGAAGTTTTGCAAAAAAAAACTTGAAAAACATTATCCATAGCAATTTTAACATTATCAAGTTGCCCATCTACATATCCCTTTTGATATCCGGCAACAATCTAAGAATAATGTTGATTAACATCATTAAAACCTTGTTGGATTATATCTAAAACAGGGATTTCTTTTTTAAGATTCTCATATTTTTTTTGATTATTTCCAAGAAAATGTCTCAACATATAATCACTATTATAAAGGATCTCATTTATCACTAGTTTTTCACGGTTCATGCCATAAAAATAAAAAAATTCCCTAGCTTCCCGTACTATGTAGTCAAATTCATTCATAAGAATAAGGGTAGCTAACTTTTTAGCTTTAGGATACTTTATAACGTGTAGCTCATAAAACAATCTTTGCAAGGTAGGGTGGGTACAGGTAAATCTATTTTCAAGTTTCAGAACTAGTTCTGAAATAGCTTCCACATAAGATTTAGTTCTTTTAACTATAGGAATATCATCAAGAGTCAAATTTCCAACATAATTGGAAAATTCTTGGATATGTTCTTTTACCATAACGTTCCCTTGCCCCAAAACAAAAGTTTTAGCATCCAGATTGCCAGATTGTCCAATTTTAGGAGTTAGGCAATCATCTTTTTCTGCCATACGAAAATCACTCATGATGACAAGTTCAAGCAAATAGGAGATCTGACGAGAAAACGGCGAACGAAAAAGGGGGCGAATAAAATGGCAAATTTTTGTCAAGTGGGGAAGATGAAAATGAGAGGCAAATGGCTAATAATGTAAATTGCAAGGAGATGAGATTTTTGATTAGGAACCTGATAGATGTTGATGATGTCTCCCCGGCAACGGCGCTAGAAATTCCTTTTGATGTCGCTTGAACTATGTCGGTATTTCTCCAAAGAGGAAGGGATGATGCAGTACAGCTACGGTAGGTATTTCCCTCAGTTATGAAACCAAGGTATCAATCCAGTAGGAGAACCAAGCAACACTATGTAAACGGTACCTGCACAGAAAGAACAAATACTTGCAACCCGACGCTTATGAGGGGTTGTCAATACCTCTTCGGGTAACGACGCCAAAAATTGTCAAGTTGACGGGATAAAATTTGTGTAGATTGGATAAATAGATCTCGATAAAACGCGAAATAAAATAAATAACAAAAAAGTGCAGCAAGATATTTTTCGGTTTTTGGAATAATAGATCTGAAAATAAAAGCAAATAAAAATAGATCTCAAAGCAAATATGATAAAGAATAGACCCGGGGGCCGTAGATTTCACAAGTGGCTTCTCTCAAGAAAATAGCATACGATGGGTAAACAAATTACTGTTGGGCAATTGATAGAAGATCGAATAATTATGACGATATCCAAGGTAATGATTAATATATAGGCATCATGTCCAAGATTAGTAGACCAACTCCTGCCTGCATCTACTACTATTACTCCACACATTGACCGCTATCCAGCATGCATCTAGTGTATTAAGTTCATGGGGAAATGGAGTAATGCAATAAGAACGATGACATGATGTAGACGAGATCTATTCATGTAGGAATAGCCCCCATCTTGTTATCCTTAATAGCAATGATACATGAGTGTCTTGCTGCCCCTTCTGTCACTGGGAAAGAACACCGCAAGATCGAACCCATCACAAAGCACCTCTTCCCATGGCAAGAAAAATCGATCTAGTTGGCCTAACTAAACCAAAGATTCAAAGAAGAAATACGAGGCTATAAATAATCATGCATATAAGAGATCAAAAGAAGACTCAAATAATATTCATGGATATAGATCTGATCATAAACTCAAAGTTCATCGGATCCCAACAAACACACCGCAAAAAAGAGTTACATCAAATAGATCTCCAAGATACCATTGTATTGAGAATCAAAAAGAGAGAAGAAGCCATCTAGCTACTGCCTACGGACCCGTAGGTCTATGGTGAACTACTCACACATCATCGAAGAGGCACCAATGAGGATGATGAACCCCTCTGTGATGGTGTCTAGATTGGATCTCATGGTTCTGAAACTTGCGGCGGCTGGAATTGCGTTTCGTCGACTCCTCTAGGGCTTCTGGAATATTTGGGTATTTATAGGGCAAAGAGGCAGTGCGGGAGGTCACCGAGATGGGCACAACTCCCCTGGGCGCGCCCTGGTGGGTTGTGCCCACCTCGGGCCTCCCTTCTGGTACTTCTTTGGCCTACTAGGTGTCTTCTGGTCTAAAAAAAATCTCCAAAAAGTTTCGCTGCATTTGGACTCCTCTTGGTACTGATATTCTGTGAAGTAAAAAACAAGCAAAAAACAGCAACTGGCACTGGGCACGATGTCAATAGGTTAGTACCAAAAAATGATATGATGTTGCTATAAAATGATTGTAAAACATCCAAGAATGATAATATAACAACATGGAACAAGCAAAAATTATAGATACGATGGAGATGTATCACGCTACCGCTGTCTTGTTTAGACCTGGAGAGGATGAGAGAACGAAGAGAGAAACCCTCATAAAGCAAGCGCTCAGGCTCCAGCCTATATATAGTGGAGTGATTATCTTTTTCTCTCCACAACAAGCGTTTCAATTTGTGTATGCGGCATTAAAGAAAAGAAACTCTCTATTTAACATGACTAACTACACATCGCACTTTGTACTGTACTGTACTGTACTACTCCTTCTTACTAGTAGTATTGTTCACTTGTGCTCCCCGGCCCTCCATTCATTTAACAACCCCACAGGTGAATAAACATATAGTACTATTTATATAGAACGAACAAGCTCAAACTATTTTGGCTTTGAGATATCGATGGTACAGTTTGACCACATTGCATCAATGGACTCAGTACTTTGAAGTAACCTATACATATAAACACATGCACGGTTTACATTCCGAATCGCTAGCTAGAGCTTGAACTGTATTTGTTTACATGTACCACCTTTTTCTTTTGGTTTTCTGCTCCATGGCGCAATTCATCGATACAAAATTATACTAGGAGTATTTAAATGCTGAGGGCGGGGCTTTTCCCGGGCAGTACGCGCGGCAGTTTTCGCGTAGCCGGTTTGACACAGAGGTGAGGAGGGTGAGGGAGTAGCGGATTCAACTTACTGCTAGAAAGGTAGGGCTGTGTGATTTGATGGCTCGTTACTGCTGGAAAGATGGGGTCTTGTGATATGACTGCTCATTATAGTCATTATTACTGCGGCGTTACGACCGGGGTGATGCCCCCATCCGTTCCCCACTCTAATCTTGTGCATGACACGTCGACCTAGATGCTGGCTCTCCCACATGTCGGCGACGTAAGAAGGAGCAAAGAATCATGCGGTATATATAGTACTATGTAGTATATACTACTACTCACGTCGGAGGAGTGCGAAACACGGCAGCCCAGTGAACGAGCAGGCGATAGGCCATAGAAAACAATGTAGTGATATGGCCATAAAAAACAATGTACTATAGTCCAGTCTCAAGCATGTACAATACTCCTCCTCTCGGTTTATCACCATCATACTTTCCCCATTTCTGTGTTTTCAGTATCCTGCGAATCAAAGAGGCCCTTAGACTGGTTTAGGTCCAGTCATTTTTTTTCAATGTGTTATGTCCAAAATTTAATGAACGTGCTCTGGTTTCTATGTGAATAATCCGATTTGCATGTAGTAATTCATTTATTTATTTATTCTTTTGCGGGGGGTTTGCATGTAATTCGTCAGGTTGAGAAGTAAAGTATGCCAGCATGGTTGCATATGCTCCGAGTCGTGCATGCATGATACGTCTCCAACGTATCTATAATTTTTGATTGTTCCATGCTGTTATATTATCTGTTTGGATGTTTTATATGCATTAATAGGCTATTTTATATTATTTTTGGGACTAACCTATTAACCTAGAGCCCAGTGCCAATTTCTGTTTTTTCCTTGTTTTTGACTTTTACAGAAAAGGAATATCAAATGGAGTCCAAACGGAATAAAACTTTATGATGATTTTTCTTGGACCAGAAGACACCTACGAGGCTTGGAGAGTGGGCCAGAAGAGTCTTGAGGAGGCCACAAGCCCTCAGGGCGCGCCCCCTGGCTTGAGGGCCCATCGAGAGTCCCCTAACCCTAGTTCCACCTCTATGAATTCTCAAATATTCCCCAAACATCAGAAGCGTCCACCAAAATACTTTTCCGCCGCCGCAAGCCTCTGTTCCTGTGAGATCCCATCTTGGGGCCTTTTCCGGCACCCTGCCGGAGGGGGATTCGATCACGGAGGGCCTCTACATCAACCTTGCTGCCCTTCCGATGAAGCGTGAGTAGTTTACCATAGACCTACGGGTCCATAGCTAGTAGCTAGATGGCTTCTTCTCTCTCTTTGATCTTCAATACCATGTTCTCCTCGATGTTCTTGGAGTTCTATCCGATGTAATATTCTTTTCCGATGTGTTTGTTGAGATCCGATGAATTGTGGATTTATGATCAGATTATCTATGAATATTATTTGAGTCTTCTCTGAACTCTTTTATGCATGATTAAGATATCTTTGTATATCTCTTCGAACTATCGGTTTGGTTTGGCCAACTAGATTGGTTTTTCTTGCAATGGGAGAGGTGCTTAGTTTTGGGTTCAATCTTGGAGTGCCCTCACCAAGTGACAGAAGGGGTAGCGAGGCACGTATTGTGTTGTTGACATCAAGGATAAAAATATGGGGTTTATGTCATATTGCTTGAGTTTATCCCTCTACATCATGTTATCTAACTTAAAGCGTTGCTCTGTTCTTATGAACTTAATACTCTAGATGCAGGCAGGAGTCGGTCGATGTGTGGAGTAATAGTAGTAGATGCAGAATTGTTTCGGTCTACTTGTCACGGATGTGATGCCCATATTCATGATCATTGCCTTAGATATCGTCATAACTATGTGCTTTTCTACCAATTGCTCAATAGTAATTTGTTTACCCACCGTATGTTTTCTTTCAAGAGAGAAGCCTCTAGTGAAACCTATGGTCCCCGGGTCTATTTTCCATCATATATTTTCAGATCTATAAACCAAAAACCCAAAAATACCTTGCTGCAATTTTTTTATTTACTTTAGTTTGCTCTTTTATTTATCATTTATACCTATCTCTATTAGATCTCACTCTTGTTCGTGACCATGAAGGGATTGACAACCCCTTTTTCGTGTTGTGTGCAAGTGTTTGTTAGTTTGTGCAGGTGCATATATTGGAGACTTGCTTGTGCCTCCTACTGGAGTGATACCTTGGTTCTTAACTAAGGGAAATAGTTATCTCTACTTTGCTGAATCACCATTTCCTCTTCAAGGAAAAAATCAACGCAAGCTCAAGAAGTAGCAGGAAGAATTTCTGGCACCATTGCCGGGGAGGTTCTACATCAAGCCTACCAAGTACCCATCATAAACTCTCATCTCTTGCACTTACATTATTTGCAATTTGCCTCTCGTTTTCATCTCGCCCACTTCTAAAATGTTTTCAGAAAAATACAAACATATTTGCCTTTTTATTCGCCTTCTTTCATTCTTCTTTTTCGTTTGCTTGAGTGTTAGATTTCTTGCTTGTGCTTATGGCTCAACCCAAGAGCTTTGATCCTTACTATAGGAAGTTGGAAGAAATTGAAAATAATGCAAAAAGTTTTATGTCCTTACAATTTGAGCATAAAAGTTTCTTTAGGAACGAACTTAAGGAACTAGAGATGAGTCAACTTTAGCTAGAAGGCGTCCCAATAATTTGGATGGTGAAGATCTTATTGAAAAAATTGATAAAAATGGGATTGGAGAGGTCTAGATTGTATTTCCTTGTTGCAATCCATGCTTAATTCACCTCATGCTTACAATCAAAATAAAGCTTTTACAAAACATATCATTGATGCTATGATGAAATCATTTGAAGAAAAACTTGAGTTGGAAGTTTCTATCCCTAGAAAGCTTTATGATGAGTGGGAACCTACTATTAAGATTAAAATTAAATATTATGAGTGTAATGCTTTGTGTGATTTGGGTGCAAGCGTTTCCACAATTCCGAAAACTTTGTGTGATGTGCTAGGTTTCCATAAATTTGATGATTGTTCTTTGAATTTGCATCTAGCGGATTCCACTATTAAGAAACCTATGGGAAGGATTAATGATGTTATTATTGTTGCAAATAGGAATTATGTGCCCGTTGATTTTATTGTGCTTGATATAGATTGCAATCCTACATGTCCTATTATTCTTGGTAGACCTTTCCTTAGAACGATTGGTGCAATTATTGATATGAAAGAAGGAAACATTAGATTTCAATTTTCATTAAGGAAGGGCATGGAACACTTTCCAAGAAAGAAAATTAAGTTGCCATATGAATCTATTATGAGGGCTACTTATGGTTTGCATACCAAGGATGACAATACCTAGATCTATGTTTTATGCCTAGCTAGGGGCGTTAAACAATAGCGCTTGTTGGGAGGCAACCCAATTTTTATTTTTATGTTTTTTTGGTTATGTTTTTCAATAAATAAACATTATTACCTCTGTAGTAATTTTGTTTTGGTGTTTTAATTAGTGTTTGAGCCAAGTAAGACCTTTGGGATGGTCTATGGTCATAGTTGATTTGATCTTGCTGAAAAACTGAAACTTTTGCGCTCATTGCCAGAAATTTAGAAAATCACAGAAACGTGCTTTTGATCTGAATCTTTTTACATAAGATTTATATACAAATTTCCTAAATTTTCCTAATTTTTTAGAATTTTTGGAGTTACAGAAGTATAAGAAATTTCCAGATTACTACAGACTGTTCTGTTTTGGACAGATTCTGTTTTCTATGTGTTGTCTGCTTATTTTGATGAATCTATGGGTAATATCGGGGGGGGGGGTATGAACCATGGAGAAGTTGGAATACAGTATATATTACACCAATAAAAATTTAGAATGAGTTCACAATAGTACCTAAAGTGGTGAATTATTTTATTATACTAACGGATCTTATGAGTTTTCTGTTGAGTTTTGCGTTGTGAAGTTTACAAGTTTTGGGTAAAGATTTGATGGACTATGGAATAAGGAGTGGAAAGAGCCTAAGCTTGGGGATTCCCAAGGCACCCCAAGGTAATATTCAAGGACAACCAAGCATTTAAGCTTGGGGATGCCCCGGATGGCATCCCCTCTTTCGTCTTGAATCCATCGGTAAATTTACTTGAGGCTATATTTTTATTCACCACATGATATGTGTTTTGCTTGGACCGTCTTGTATGATATGAGTCTTTGATTTTTAGTTTGCCACAATCATCCTTTCTGTACACACCTTTTGAGAGGGACACACTTTAATCGTGAATTTGTTAGAATACTCTCTGTGCTTCACTTATATCTTTTGAGCTAGGCAGTTTGCTCCAGTGTTTCACTTATATCTTTTTAGAGCACGGCGGTGGGTTTATTTTATAGAAGTTGTTGAACTCTCATGATTCACTTATATTATTTTGAGAGTCTTTAAACAGCATGGTAATTTTCTTAGGTTATGAATTTAGTCCTAATATGATGGGCATCCAAGAGGGATATAATAAAAACTTTCATGTAAAGAGCATTGAATATATGAGAAGTTTGATTCCTTGCATTTGTTTTGAGATATAAAGATGGTGATATTAGAGTCATGCTAGTGAGTAATTGTGGATTGGTAGAAATACTTGTGTTAAAGTTTGTGATTCCCGTAGCATGCACGTATGGTGAACCGTTATGTGATGAAGTCGGAGCATGATTTATTCTTTGATTGTCTTCCTTATGAGTGGCGGTCGAGGACGAGCGATTGTATTTTCCTACCAATCTATCCCCCTAGGAGCATGCGTGTAGTACTTTGTTTCGATGGCTAAGAAGTTTTCGCAATAAGTATGTGAGTTCTTTATGACTAATGTTGAGTCCATGGATTATACGCACTCTCACCCTTCCACCATTGCTAGCCTCTCTAGTACCACGCAACTTTCGCCGGTGCATTAAACCCACCATCTACCCTTGCTAAAAACAGCCACCATGCCTACCTATTATGGCATTTCCATAGCCATTCTGAGATATATTGCCATGCAACTTCCACCGTTCCATTTTATTATGACACGCACCATCATTATCATATTGCTTTGCATGGTCATGTAGTTGGCATAGTATTTGTGGCTTGGCCACCGTTCATATTTTTTATACATGTCACTCTTGATCATTGCACATCCCGGTACACCACCGGAGGCATTCATATAGTGTCATATTTTGTTCTAGTATCAAGTTGTAATTCTTTAGTTGTAAGTAAATAAAAGTGTGATGATCATCATCATTATTAGAGCATTGTCCCATGTGAGGAAAGGATGATGGAAGCTATGATTCCCTCACAAGTTGGGATGTGTCTCCAGACTTTAAAAATAATAAAAGAGGTCAAAGAAGCCCAAATAAAAAAAGAGAGGCCAAAGAAGCCCAAACAAAACAAAAAAATAAGAGAAAAAGAGAGAAGGGACAATGTTACTATCCTTTTTCCACACTTGTGCTTTGAAATAGCACCATGCTCTTCATGATAGAGAGTCTCCTATTTTGTCACTTTCATATACTAGTGGGAATTTTTCATTATAGAACTTGGATTTTATATTACAATGATGGGCTTCCTCAAATTGCCATAGGTCTTCATGAGCAAGCAAGTTGGATGCACACCCACTTAGTTTCTTTTTGAACTTTCATACACTTATAGCTCTAGTGCATCCGTTGCATGGAAATCCCTACTCACTTGCATCGATATCAATTGATGGGAATCTCCATAGCCCATTAATTTGCCTAGTTGATGTGAGACTTTCTCCTTCTTTTTTCTCTTCTCCACAACCACCATATTCTATTCCACCTATAGTGCTATATCCATGGCTCACGCTCATGTGTTGCGTGAAAGTTGAAAAAGTTTGAGAACACAAAAAGTATGAAACAATTGCTTGGCTTGTCATCGGGGTTGTGCATGATGAAATATTTTGTGTGATGAAGATGGAGCATAGCTGTCGTGGTAAAATCTCGACAGATGCCAGGGGGTGGCTTATCATGGTTGGGGCCATGAAATCGTCGTCGGGTCCTGGAAGCGGGAGTGGGCACAAGCTCGGACGGGCACGAGATCTACCCAGGTTCAGGGCTGTCCTAAGAGATGAAACCCCTACTCCTGCTCTGCGGGGTCTCCGCATGTTCACTATGAAGCAAAGAGTACAATGGTGCTCCTAGAGCTGTTCGGCCAGGGGAGGAAAAAGGGCAAGGCTAGCTCTCTCCCCTCCCTGGCTATGGTGTGTGTGTAGAACTGAAGAAGAACATGAGAGGAACCCCTTGCATGGGTGTGGCCTGGGGGGTTTTATAGGCTAACCCCCCAGGGGTACAATGGTAATAGGGCTGGGTGGCAGGCCCCGGCTGCCAGCGTCCGTGGGGGCTGGGCTCTCCGCCGGCTGCTGGGGCCCGCCTCTGCTGGGCCCTGCCGGCTGCCAGGGAACCGGCCGACAGGTGGGGCCCACCGCCTATGGGCCCCGCTGACGGCTCTTCACTGTGGTGCCGTCCGTGCTGACGAAGGCCGTGTCGGGCGCGCCATGGCTACAGCGCCGCGCCGGGCGGGTCGGCGGCTGCCTGGAGGTGCTTACTATAACCATGCGGCCGTGATTTGGGGGAGGCATGGCGCACTGTGGCCATGCCCCAGCTTGTCTCCTGGTTGGGCTCAAACCCCTAGGGAGGGGACGTGCTGCCTGCTAGGAGCCGGCCCGTACCCTCGCCGTCTTCTGGAGTGCGCCGTCTTCTAGTAGGCGGCCTTCTAGCTTCAATTGTTTTCTTGGGGCCCGTCGTCTTTTAGGAGGCGGCCCTCCGGTCCTGGAGGCTGGCCATATGACCAGTCGGACTGAGGGGCGTGGCCAGCCCCGATGTCTTGAAATATGATTAAGTGCTGATGAGGCTACCTGGGGTCTATCCCCCTGACAGTAGTCCCCGAAGCTGGTGAGGTTCTACGGCTTTTAGCAGTCGGAGGGCCACAGCAGTTTCCCCTTCGAGTGGTCTTCCGCCTCTGCTCCGTCCGGCTGGGAGGAGCCAGACGATAGGAGCCAGCAGCAGCCACGGCCGCCTGGTGGAATTCGAATCGATAGGTGGGAGTTGAGGTGGCGCCGTCCGCCGCACGCACGCCACGCGACGTCCGCAGGCCAGGCCGGCCTGCCATCCCACGCGCGCGACGAGACATCGCCGCAGGCCGGGGCCCGCCGCTACAGGGCCTCGGCCCGCGCACGGATCCGCTGCGGCCGAGGCGGGCGGCTGCCCTTCTGTGGCGCATTAACAGCGCCATAACTGCGCGGAATACGCGGGGTCGTGCGGGGCGTGGGGCACAGTTAATCCCACACCCCCATGTCGCCTCGGCTTCGCTTCCGCCGGCTATAAAGAGGGGGAGGAGGAGGAGGGGCGGCAGAACGCACGCGCGCCCCTTCCCCACCCTCTCTTCTCCCTTCGCCATTGCTGCCATGGTGCTGCTCTGCCGCCGCCGAAGTGCTTCCGCGGCCGCCTCCCAGGTCGCTGTCGCCTAGCCACATTCGCCGCTCCACCGGAGCAGCCACTCCGCCGCGGCCACCATTGCGGCTCCGCTGCCTCACGTCGTCGCCGCGTCGCCCACCGTCTTCTTCTTCTCCGTCGAGCTCTTCCTTGCCATCCCCGCGCCATGGCGAAAAGCAGATGGCTGGGGTCCAATGTCCACGACGACCATCTCGACTTCCTCCACGCGACACGGAGGCTGCCTCACTCCGACAACGTGGGCGTGTGCATCCCCCCCCCCCCGAGCTGGAGATCTCGCCGCGGCCGGAGCCCGATGAGCACGTCGTCTTCCGCGCTCACTTCCTCTGCGGCTTCGTGCTCCCGGCCAGCGGCTTCTTCCGCGAGTTTCTCCATTTCTACCAACTGCAGCCGCGCCACCTCACCCCCAACACGGTGGTGTGCCTCTCCGCCTTCATTACTTTCTGCGAGGGATACCTCGGTGTCTTGCCGACTATCGAGCTCTGGGATAGGTTCTTCTACCTCAAGTTAGGTACGTCGGCGAAGGAGGAGCTGGCCCAGTGCGGGGCGTGTGTGGCCGTGAGGCGCTTAGGAGGCGGCACGCGCTTCCCGTCGATCCCTTTGCTCGAGTCGGCCAAGCTTTGGCAGAAGTCATACTTCTATGTCTGGAATCTCCGGAACATCAACTACATCAATCTGCCGGCCTTAGTGCCCGGGCCGCCAACTGGGCCGCGTGACAACTGGCAACAGCAGCCGCCCAAGCGCCCCCTGCCGGGCCCCAATTGTCAGCGTCCTTGCTCGGCTGGCGGAGATGACAAGCCGAGAGGGGCTCAAGCCGGCCGACCTGCTGGCCGGCTTCATCATGCACCGGGTATCGCCGCTTCAGCTTCGGCCGCACCTCATCAGTCAGATGAGCGGCCGCCGGGATCCATGCCGGATGTCCACCAAGGAGATGCCGAGGGTGGAGGTGGTCCGCCATGTCAATGACATCTCCAACTGCAAGCTCAGCGAGGCGGAGTGGCGTATCGGCAAGGCGCCCTACAGTCGGGCCAACCCCCCTCCAGCGGTAAGTACCAGATCCTGCTGCTTTATTCACAATATTCTTCGCCCCTCTGTCTTGACCATTCGGTTTTTGTGGCAGCGCTTCGCGGGCCAAGGCACACCGGCTCCCGGCCACAAGTGGATGTCGGACCGCGAGGATAGCGACGCCGAGGATCCCGAGCTGGGGGCAGCCGCCCTGGAGGAAGGCGGCGATGAGGAGGTCGCTGGAGGAGGCGGCGGAGGAGCAGGCAGCTCCGCAGGAGGCGGTGGGGGAGCCGGCGGCATCGAAGCGGGCGGTTCCGCAGGAGGCATCGGAGGAGGGATTGGTGACATCCGGGCTTGGCCGGACGACGACAAAGGTAACGAGGAGCGGCGCCCGCCTAGGGGGGCGCGGGAACAGGAGCCGAAACCTCCACGCCACGGTCGGCAGCTGCACCCGGTGGGCACAAGCGCCGCCTGGCTGGGAGGTACGACAGCCACCCGGCCACGAAGGCCAAACAGGCGGACGCCACAAGATGGCACGAGGCCCAGAAAGTGGCCGCCGCCCGGAAGGGGCCCAAACCCATGCCGCTTACATCCGGGTAAGCGCACTTGCCGCTCTGACCTCATGTTTTCCCTCTTTCTTGGGGTGTTTCCTCATCTTTGCTTTCTTGTTGAGCAGGAAGGTCTTTGCCGTCACGCGGGCTTCATCCGCCTCGCTGATGGACTCAATGGACGGCTCCGCGGATGCTTGGCGTCCGGATCCGGCTGCTGCTCTCCGGAAGGCGCATGAGAGGAACGCGCGCGAGGCATGCGAGGTACAGGAGGCCACGGAGAAGGCGCGGGTCAACGCCCAGGCGGAGAAGGCGGTGCAGGCGGAGGCCCGGGTTGCGGCGGAAGCGGAGGCGGAGGCAGCGGCGAAGGCGCAGGCGGAGGCCGCGACCAAGGCGCAGGCGGGAGCCAGCGCCAGGGGGACGGCGGACCCGGCTGGTGGCGAGGTCCCGGAGACCGTCACCCTCAAACAGCCGGAGGTGGAGACGGCGGAGAACAAGACTCCACCTGGGGCGGCCGGGGCCGACCAGTCGGTGCCGGAGCTTGTGGCCCCCGACACCATCATCCCAGAGGTGGAGGAGCCTCAACGCACGCCGGAAGCCGGCGGACGAGGAAGCGGCGAGCCCAACCAGCCGGAGGTACCACCAGCCGGCGTCGGGCAGGCGGCGCGTGCTCCTGCGCGCCAGCGTATGACGCGGGCGACATCAGAGCCCGGGCGGCAGGTGGAGGCTGCGGCCTCAAGCTTGCGGGGAGCCGACGCCGGGGCCACGAGCGCCCCTCCTTCAGGCTGGGTGGCGGGGGACAGCTCGGCCGCCTTGAACCCGGTGGTGCGCGACCTGGAGGACCGGTTCCTCGCCCAAAATGCCACTCTGCAGAGGGCGAGGGAGGAGTTGTTGGCGACACGGTCGGCCGTCCGGGTACGCACACCTTATTTTGCTCTATTTTTGCCTTGTAGTCTTCCGTGCGGGTGCGCCAGCGCACCCACTGGGTGTAGCCCCCGAGTTCCGAGCCGGCTGCTGGGCAGGAGGGTTGGAACTCCAAGGTGTTCTTTCCTTTGGCTGAAATGCTTGCTGCTGTTGCAGGATTACCACAACATGCGGGCGGCCGCGTTCAATACGCAGAACCGGACGCTCACCACCCGGACTGCTGAGCTGGCTCAGAGCCGAAGTAAGTAAGCTGGCTTTCAGTGGGGGCGCGCCAGCGCACCCACTGGGTGTAGCCCCCAAGATTCGGGCTGACTGTTGAGCAGTCGGGCCGAATCTTTTCTGGTAGGCTTGTTTTCGTTTTTGTCGAAGTAGATGATGATGATTTCTGTCTTCTTCTTGCATCGGCCGCTGCCTAGTTGAGGGAGCACGTGGCTGAGCTCAAGGGCCAGCTCCGGGTTTTGGTGCAGGATCGCGACCAGGAGGCCGCGGCTCACGACCGGCTGGAGAAGGAATTGGCGGTGCAGGCCGAACGCCACGCGAACCAGGTCCGGATGCTGGAGGCGGACGAAGAGCGCCTGACGGCCGAGTTCGAGACTCAACGCTCGGACTGGGCCGAGAGGGAGAAGCTCCTTGATGACGGCTACTCCGTGATTGATGACATGCTTGATGGTGCGTGTCTCTTCTCCGGGTTGTGGGTTGCTGATTGTTAGCTGTCGTGTGTCGCTGGAAGCCGGCCTCTGATGTCTTTGTCTTCTTCTTGAGCAGAGTTCCTCCCGGGCTACTCCATCTCCGTCTGCATGGCCATCGAGGCCTAGCGCGAGGAGCAAAGGTGGGAGGGCAAGGAGATCGCACAGGACCGGCCTCGGACCATGGGCGAACAGCTCACGGCCGTCCGGATGCGCCTCGAGCCCACGCGTCGCCTGCTCCGGGTCGCAGGTCTTGGAAAGCTTGTGGCCGGCCGACTGGCTAGAGGTTGCGGCGAGCCGGCTCGAAGCCTGGAAGAGCTCCGCGGCGCGGTCTGGGGCTGCAAAGACTCTAGAGTTCGTCAAGGCCTGGTACCCCGGCGTGCGCCTGGCGCAGCTAGCGACCTTTCGCCAAGAGGCGCTGCCGGAGCTGGCGGCACAGCACGAGGACATCGCCGTCCACGCGGCGGCCATCGCCGACGATGCTGACATCGACGTCTTCGTCCCGGAGTGGGGAGATGATGGCGCTGTGGTTCCTCCGTCCTGGTTCAGTCTGAACCCGTCAGACGGGAAGGACTCGGCGGAGGAGATCGTCTCCAACGATGAAGGCGACGAGGGCGATGTGGACGAGGAAGGCGGCAGCGTCTCCCCGGACGGTGGAGCTACCAGCCGGACTCGGTCCGACCCAGAGCCGACTAGTGACCAGCCGGAGACCACGTCAGCCACCACCGACCACCAGGCCGAGACTCCGTAGCCGGCAGCCCCACCAGCCGGAGCTACGCTCGCCGCCGACCTGTCCGTGCAGCTCGAGGGGCCATCCGTCTAGATGGCCTGTTATATTTTTTCGAGTTTTCTTCGTGCTTAAAAACAATGTCAGTTATGCGCAGTTCCACCCACTGGGGGTGTATTTTTAAACTTGATGAATGCTAGCCTTGGGCCCTTTTGCAATGTACAAAGTTTAAATCCCCACATTTTGTATGTGTTGCCGGGTTCTAGCTTGAGTTTGCTTTTGCCCTCTTTGGCTTTTTCCTTCGCCGCATTCCCTTGGCCGCCTCCCTGCCAGCCGGACAGCCACGCTGCGGTCTGTGGCTGGGTCAGGGACTTGGACGTGTAGAACGGGCAAGTTACTTCAGCCGCTTAGAGCGTAGCTTAGTCAAGCAAGAAGCCGGCCTGTCGGCTGATGATCAGCCGGACGAGTGAGGCGAGAGGCCGGCTTGGCCGTAATCGGCGTTTTCCTTTGTCGTTTTTCGTGTGGACAACGTTTCTGGCCTTTGACTCTTGCCAGTCGGACAGCTGCGCTGCGAGCTGCGACATGGAGCGAAGAGAGGGCTTTGGCGTCGGCACACTACAAGTCGGCTCCGGCTGGTGCGAACTTAGGCCAGGATGGCGAGCCCCCGGGTCGGCTGGCCGGAACCCAGACGGGGCAAAAGTATATATAAAAAACTCAATTCATGGTATAAGCTTATCTCATGGATAAAAAAGGTAGCCCCCGAGTGCATCTCGGGGGACCTGAGGTCTTTACTTAATACAAAAGTTGGCGTAGTACATACACTCGCTTTAACTGTGAAACGGACGGAGTAGGTTCGCGTTCCATGGTCGCTCCGTCTCTTCACTGGCTGTGCTTCGCTTTTGTGCCTTGGGCTTTTGGGCGTTGATGAGGTAGTACGAGTCGTTGCCTAGGGCCTTGCTGACGATGAAGGGGCCTTCCCAAGGTGCTGCGAGCTTGTGCTGGCCGGCTGATCACTGGATCAGGCGGAGCACAAGGTCACCTTTGCGGAATGTACGCGGCTTGACCTTCTTGTCGTGGTAGCGGCGCAGGCTCTGCTGGTAGATGGCGGACCGGCTGCATGCTAGCAGTCGGGCCTCTTCCAGCAGGTCGACGCCGTCTTCTCGCGCCTCCTTTGCTTTCGCCTCCGTGTACATAGTGACGCGAGGTGAGTCGAACTCGATATCCATGGGGATGATAGCCTCGGCACCGTACACGAGGAAGAAGGGCGTAAAGCCGGTTGATCTGTCGGGCGTGGTCCGAAGACTCCATAGGACGGCCGGCAGCTCGTCAATCCTGCAGCCGGCTGATCGCTCCAGCGGCTCGATCAGGCGGGGCTTGATGCTGGACAAGATGAGGCCGTTTGCTCGCTCCACCTGGCCGTTTGACTGCGGATGGGTAACGGATGCTAGGTCCAGTCGGATACACTGGTTTGCACAGAAACTGGCCAAGGCGCCTTTGGCGAAGTTGGTGCTGTTGTCGGTGATGATGCTGTGTGGAACGCCGTATCGGACGGTGATGTCGGCGATGAACGTGATGGCAGTCGGACCGTTCAGCTTTTTGATTGGCTTGGCCTCTATCCACTTGGTGAATTTTTCTACGGCGACCAGCAAATGAGTCATGCCGCCACGTGCTATCAAAGGACCCACCATGTCCAAACCCCACACGGCAAATGGCTAGGTGATGGGGATGGTCTTGAGCACAGAGGCCGGCTGGTGCTGCTTGGTGCTAAACTTCTGGCACCCTTTGCATTTCTTGACCAACTCCTTGGCGTTGTCCAATGCAGTCGGCCAGAAGAAACCATGGCGGAAGGCCTTGGCTACGAGGGACCTGTAGGCGGCATGGTGGCCACATTCGCCTTGGTGGATGTCTCTGAGGATCTCCATGCCCTTCTCTGGCTCCATGCAGCGCTGATAAACGTCGGTCACGCTCCGCCTGGCGAGCTCTCTGTTGACGATGATGTAGGTGCCTGCCCGGCGCTGGATCTGTCGGGCTAGCACCTCGTCTGCTGGTAGCACGCGGCTTACCAGGTAGTCGCGGATGGGCTGCGCCCAAGATGGGGCCGCCACCACTGTGAAGACGGCAACTGGCACGAGGGTGGCCGGGTTGGCAGGCGGCAGGCTGGAGCCAGCCGCTCCTAGTGGTGCCGATGAAGTCCCCAGGCCGACTGCTGCAGTCCCCGGGCCACCTGCTGAAGTCCCCGGGCCGACTGCTGGGGTCCTCGAATCGGATCCGACTGCTCCGGGGTCTGCCGGCACGAAAATGGAGTCGGATTCTGGCGACGGCTTGATAGACGGCTTGCGCAGACATTCGAGGGAGATGCCGGCTGGTATGGCCTGCCGGGTGGAGCCAATGCGGGCGAGGGCGTCCACTACGTCGTTGTCGGCTCTTGGCATGTGGAGGAACTCGCACCCATCAAAGTGCCCACTCATCTGCTGGACGAGGAAGCGGTAGCTTGCCATGTTGGCGTCCCAGTCGCCGGACGACTGCTGACCACCAAGTCCGAGCCGCCGTAGCAGAGGATGCGGCGGATGCCGATCTCCTTGGCCAGTCAGAGCCCAAAGATGAGCGCCTCATACTCGGCTACATTGTTGGAGGCAGCAAAGTGGATCAGCAGCGTGTACTTTAGCTTGTCGCCCTTGGGAGAGGTGAGGATGATGCCGGCCCCCAAGCCGGTGCGCATCTTTGAGCCGTCAACGCGCATCCGCCAATGCATAGAATCCGGCGCTGGCGGCAGGTATTGGGACTCGGCCCAGTCGACTAAGAAGTCGGCCAGCGCTTGGGATTTGATGGCGGTGCGGGGCTGGTAGAGGATGGTATGGGGAGCCAGCTCGATGGCCCACTTGGCCACCCGGCCTGAGGCATCTCTGTTGCCCATGATCTCGGCTAGGGGGCGGTGCAGATCACCATGATGGAGTGCTCTTGGAAATATTGCTTCAGCTTCTTGGCGGCAAAGTACACGCCGTAGCACATCTTCTGATAGTGGGGGTAGTTCTGCTTGGAGGCGGATATGACCTCGCTCAGATAATACACTGGCCTCTGGACCGGCTGCACCTTGCCGGCCTCTGGGCGCTCGACCACAATCAATGTGCAGATGACTCAGCTAGTGGCGGCGATGTAGAGGAGCATTGGTTCCTTGGCAGCCGAAGCCGCCAGGATAGGCGGCGTGGACATCATGCGCTTGAGTTGACGAAAAGCTTCGTCCGCCTGGTCGATCCACTTGAAGCAAGTGGTTTTCTTCATGAGCTGGTACAGGGGGAGCGCCTTCTCGCCCAGCCGACTGATGAAGCGGCTGAGGGATGCCAGGCATCCGGTGAACTTTCAGACGTCACGCAGCTTGGAGGGTCTCTCCATCCGCTCGATGGCCTTGATCTTCACGGGGTTGCACTCGATGCCGTGTTTAGAGACAAGGAAGCCGAGGAGCTGGCCGGCTGGTACCCCGAAGACGCACTTCTCCGGGTTGAGCTTGACTTGAAAACGACGCAGATTTTTGAAGGTCTCCTTGAGGTCCTCTAGGAGGGTGCCGCGCCTCTCCGTCTTCACCACAATGTCATCCACATAGACGTGGGCGTTGCAGCCGAGTTGCTTCAACAAGCACTTCTGCATGCATCGTTGGAAGGTAGCACCGGCATTCCTCAGGCCGAACGTCATGGTGATGTAGCAGAAGGCGCCGAATGGTGTGATAAAGGCGGTCTTCAAGCGGTCGGCCGGATCTAGCTTGATCTGGTGGTAGCCGGAGTACGCGTCCAAGAAGGACAGCAGCTCGCAGCCGGCCGTGGAGTCTATCACTTGGTCGATCCGTGGTAGGGCAAAGGGATCCTTGGGGCAGGCCATGTTGAGGCTCGTGTAGTCGATACACATGCGCCACTTGTTATTCTTCTTCAAGACGAGGACTGGGTTGGCAAGCTAGTCCGGGTAGAACACTTCCATGATGAAGCCGGCTGCCAGAAGCCGGGCGATTTCTTCACCAACGATCCTTCTCTTCTCTTCTGATAGGCGGCGGAGGGGTTGCTTGACCGGCTTAGCATCCTGCCTCACATGTAGTTTGTGCTCGGCGAAATCCGTCGGGACACCCAGCATGTCTTTGGGGGACCATTCGAAGATGTCTCAATTCTCATGGAGGAATTGATGAGCTCGCCTTCCTATTTGCTGTCGAGGTTGGTCCCTACGACAGCAAATCTCTCCGGGTGCGCCGGGTACAAGGCGATCTTCTTGGTTTCCTTGGCCGGCTGGAAGGAGGCCCTTGCTTCCGCCTCCTTGGGATCAGTCGGCACGGCCGACTTCTCGCCGGCCATGGCTACCATCCGGTCAAGGAGACGCTTTTCTTGAGCGATGACGAGGGACTCAGCCAGCTGGCTGCTGGCGGCGGTGCAGTCCAACGACTTCTGGGAGTCACCGGCAATAGTGATGATGCCCTTGGTACCCGGCATCTGGGCCTTCAGGTAGGTGTAGTGCGGGACCATCATGAATTTGGCCAGCGCCGGGCGGCCCAAGAGTGCATGGTAGGGGCTGTCCAAGTCGACCACCTCGAACCAGATTGGCTCGCGGCGGAAATGGTTCTTATCGCCGAACAGGACATCGATCTTGATCTTGCCAATTGGAGAGCAGGAAAAGCCGGGAACTATGCCGTGGAAGACAGTCCGGCTGGGCTGTAGCTGCTTGACCTTGATGTCCAACCGCTCCATGGTCTCGCGGTACAGGATGTTGATGCTGCTACCGCCATCTATCAGAACTCGCCTAAAGCGGCAAGTCCGCCTCTCCGTTGAGAAGGTTGAGTCCAGCACCAAGGCGTATGCACCCGGCGAGGGCATCACGGCCGGGTGGTCAGCTTGGCTCCAGGTGATGGGCCTCTCAGACCAGTGGATGAAGGTGGGGACCCCTGAGCTGACAGCATTCACCTCGCGGTGCTGCTGCCGTCTGCTGTGCTTGTCGTCGACTTCGCTCGTGAAGACGACGTTGGTGGCGTTCTCTTCGGGGAACTCATCTTGAAGCACGCCGGCAGCTCAGGCCGGTTGCTGAACAGCCGGAGCTACCTGGCCGGCTGGTGGAGGAGGCGGCAGGGCCTCCCCCTTGGCAATCCGGGCGAGCCAGTTGCACTTCCGGGTGGTGTGGTTGGATGGCTTCGCACCGCTATGGAACTTGCACGGGGCATCGAGGGCTTGCTCAAAGGAGAAGGCAGGCTGCCAGGCACCCTTGCTGCCCCTCTGACGCTTGGGGCCGGGCTGCCCGGCCGGCTGCTGATCCTCGATGGCAGCCACCTGCCGGCTGTTGGAAGCCGGATGCGGGGCCTTGCGCTTGTTGTCGTTCGGTTGTTGGCGCCGGCTGGCATCACCAGCCGGAGTTTGGGAACCCGGCTGGACCACCCTGCCGGCCGTGTCAACCCGGATCTTCGACTTCACGGAGGAGTCGGCGGTGGCGTACTTGTCGGCCATGACCAGGAGCTCGTCCAAGGTAGCCGGCTCGTCGCACAAGAGCTTGTGCTTGAGCAGAGTGCCCTCTCTGCACCCGATGCTGAAGTACTCGATGGCCTGCACCTCATGGACCCCCTCGCAGGAGTTGTGCAGCTCGCCCCAACGTGTCAGGTAGTCGCGAGTAGACTCGGTCAGCCCCTGAACACACATGGAGAGGTGGCGTGGCTTGGGGGGCCGCTTGTACATACTGGTGAAGTTGCGGACGAAGGCGTCACTGAAATCTACCCAGCTGTTGATGCTGTTGGGCTTGAGGCTGGTCAGCCACGTCCGGGCCGTGCCCTGAAGCATGAGTGGGACGTACTTGACGGCGACGCTCTTGTTGCCATTGGCGATGCCGACTGCGGTGGAGTAGTCGATCAGCCAGTCTTCCAGCTTCACGACGCCGTTGTACTTGGGCGTGTCTCTGGGGAGCGTGAACCCTCTGGGAAAGGGCTCATCGCGGATGCGGGGGCCGAAGCAAGCCGGCCCGATTGCGCGCTCCTCTTCCAACAACTGGGACCGAGCCAGCTCCTCGATCCGATGGCGTGCGTCGTTTTCGCCGACTGCTTCGCGGGGGCCAAGCCAGCCGCCGAGCGTTGGGTGACCAGACGGCGGCGCAGGAGTGGCCGCCCTCTCCCTCCGAGAGGGTAAGCGCTCTTCCGGCCGGCATCGAAGCTCCGGGCTTTGGAGCATGTGGTGGTTGTCCGCTATCATGCGGCGCGCACGCTGGCTGTTGCTAGCAGCCTGCTCTGGGTCTCGCGGCTGCCCGCGGCCTCCACCGCTAGGGGACCGAGAGGTCGCGCCGTTCTCGAGATGGGGCACGTGGGTGTCGATCCGTCGGCCCGCTCCCACCGCACGGTTACCCGTGTCCTGCTGCTTGTTCGCAACGTCGATCAGCTGCTGGAGGCGCTCCAGTTGCTCGCGTAGCTCGTTGCCTTGCAAGTGCTTGAGCTCGTCTGCGGCCGCCTGGGCGGCACACATGTTCTGCGCTGGGGTCTCGTAGACCGGGCGTTCGACCCCCATCATGCTGGCAATCACAGCAACGCGTTGCCTGATGGCACCGGCCTGGCTAGGCTCAGCCGCGGCCGGTGTCTCACCGACCATGCGGTCGATCTCGCACTGAGTAGCTTCAGCGTGGCGCTTCAGCGCCGCCATCTTGGAGGCGCTGTCGAAAAGCTTTACGCGGAACTCCTCCAGCTCCTCTTGGCTGGCGCCAAGGGGAGAAAGCATCGCCAGGGCGTGTATGGTCGCGTCCAGCCGATCCTGGTTGGATCCGCCAGTGCCCAGGCCGTCGCCGATGACCATCACCTCCGCGAAGGTGCTGGCATCGAGCGCGCCGACAGGAGAGTCGCTAGCGGCAGGAGGGAGGGGATCGTCGACGATCTCCACGTAGCTGGGGAAATCATCGGTGGAGGCCGTGCCGATGAGAGCGAGCTTGCCGAAGAGCTCGGTGAGGGAGTCGGCCGCTCGTGCCTCGGCGGCGGGCTCATCAAAGGGGCTGAGTTTGCTGAACAGGTCGGCGAGGCGACCCGCGGGGAAGGCGGCTCCCGCGTTAGGCGATGCGCCAAGGCCGGCGCAGGCGGGCGCATCGGACCGGCTGATCTTGCCAGCAGCGGCACACTCGCCGGAGAGGAAGAAGGTTCCCGTCCAGAACGTGTCTCCGGCCGACGTCGTGGTAAAATCTCGACAGATGCCAGGGGGTGGCTTATCATGGTTGGGGCCATGAGATCGTCGTCGGGTCCTGGAAGCGGGAGTGGGCACAAGCTCGGACGGGCACGAGATCTACCCAGGTTCAGGGCTCTCCTAAGAGATGAAACCCCTACTCCTGCTCTGCGGGGTCTCCGCATGTTCACTATGAAGCAAAGAGTACAATGGTGCTCCTAGAGCTGTTCGGCCAGAGGAGGAAAAAGGGCAAGGCTAGCTCTCGCCCCTCCCTGGCTATGGTGTGTGTGTAGACCTGAAGAAGAACATGAGAGGAACCCCTTGCATGGGTGTGGCCTGGGGGTTTTATAGGCTAACCCCCCAAGGGTACAATGGTAATACGGCCGGGTGGCAGGCCCCGGCTGCCAGCGTCCGTGAGGGCTGGGCTCTCCGCCGGCTGCTGAGGCCCGCCTCTGCTGGGCCTTGCCGGCTGCCAGGGAACCGGCCGACAGGTGGGGCCCGCCGCCTGCGGGCCCCGTTGACGGCTCTTCACCGTGGTGTCGTCCGTGCTGACGGAGGCCGTGTCGGGCGCGCCATGGCTACAGCGCCGCGCCGGGCGGGTCGGCGGCCGCCTGGCGGCGCCTACTGTAACCATGCGGCCGTGATTTGGGAGAGGCATGGCGCACTGTGGCCATGCCCCAGCTTGTCTCCAGGTCGGGCTCGAACTCCTAGGGAGGGGACGTGCTGCCTGCTAGGAGCCAGTCCGTACCCTCGTCGTCTTCTGGAGTGCGCCGTCTTCTAGGAGGCGGCCTTCTAGCTTCAACCGTTTTTTTGGGGCCCGCCGTCTTTTAGGAGGCGGACCTTCGGTCCTGGAGGCCGGCCATACGACCAGCCGGACTGAGGGGCGTGGGCCGCCCCGATGTCTTGAAGCGTTGTTTCGCCGCCTTTGGGGTACCCGGGGGTCATTCCCCCGACAGTAGCCTCCGAGCCTCCAGCCAACTTGGAAAAGTTGGGCGGAGGTTTTTTAGCGGGCGTCGATGTAGAAGTTGCTGATGACGGCCGGCTGCGGGCTGCAGCCGGAGCGGCTTGCTTCCGGCGGGGGCGCGCGAGCGCACCTGCTGGGTGTAGCCTCCGAGCCTCCGGGCAACTTTGGAAAAGTTGGGTGGAGGCTTTTCGCGGTTGTTTGTGCAGACGATGGCGTCAAGGGGCCGGTTGCAGCCGGCGGCGGGCATGTTCCGAGTGGGGGCGCGCAAGCGCACCCGCTGGGTGTAGCCTCCGAGCCTCCGGGCAACTTGGAAAAGTTGGGCGGAGGGTCTTGTTGTTGATGATGAAGCCGACAGCGTTGTCGAGGTCGCCGGGCGCGGACACGGAGTTCGCTGGCTGGTGGACGCAGAGTCCGCCGGCTGGTGCCGTCGGGTGCGGACGCGAGGTCCGCCGACTGGAGCTGTCGGGCGCGGACGCGAGGTTCGCCGACTGGAGCTGTCGGGCGCAGACGCGAGGTGTAACACCCCATGTCATTAGCCACAGTAATCACTTTTGATAATGACAAGTCAGCATGTTTAACAGTGCATGATCATCATTAGCATCATATTGCATTTCAACTCCTAAGTCAGAATTCAAATTTAAATGAAAGTGGAAAATAAAAGTTGTTCAACATAGAAACTAAAATGTTCAATAAATAACAAATATTGCAGAGACTATTCTAAAATTGTAACCAACAATTAATAAATTAATTAGGTGGCTCTAACATTACCAAAACAGCAATGATTAATACATTTTATTTATTATAAAATTTGTGTGAACCCCATTTGTCTCCAAACCAATTTTTGCCAGTGGTAGAGAATGCTTAGTAATTATTGGAGCAAATGCCATATTTTACAAAAGTCATTTTGAGGCCTAACTAATTACAAAAACAGGAAATAAGGATAAGTAAAAGAAAGAGACAAAAAGAAAACAAGACAAAAAAATAAAAAGAGAAACCCCCCCCCCCCCTGGCCCAACTGGGCCATAGCCCAGCCGGCCGGCCCACTTCCCCCTGGCCTATACCCTCCCATGGCCGAAACCCTAGCCCGACCGACACCCCCACTCTGCCTCGCTCTCTTCCCCCCCCCCCCCCGATCTGGATCGAGATCGGGGCTCGACCCGCGCCCGTCGCTGCACGTCGCCGACACCACCGCCTCGCCGGACCGCCTCCCCGTCGCCATCAACGCCGTCGTACCCGTCATCCTCCCCGCGCACCGCTGCCGTTGCCATACCGCCCCGATGTGAGGCCCCCGGCTCTACCTCATCTCCTCCTTCCCCCCTCTATGCACGCCGCGGTCCTCGCGAGCGCCCCCGCACCGGCCCGCGCCTGTCCGCTCGCGCTCACCGTCGAGCTGCCACGCCCGCACCTCGCGCCCCCGAGCTCCCCTGCTTCGTCCCTTGGTCACGCGCCCGCGCCCTGGCTGCGCTCCGTTCGTGCGCCCGTTCGCGCGTGGCCTCCACTGCTCCCGCTGCTTCCGCCGCTCGCACCGCAGCTCCACGCTCGCTGCGGCTTCCTCCCTCGCACCGCGTTCGACCTCGCCTCGCTCGTGCCTGCCCCTGACCGCGCCCGCTGCCCTCCCTGTGCCCCGCGTCGGCCACCGCGTCCCTGCTTCGCCGCGTGCTAGCCGCCGCCTCCTCCCTGCGACCCTCCCTTGCTGGCCTAGGGGCCGCGTGCCCGCGCGCCCGCGCGCTCACGGCTCCGGCCGGCGCCCACACGCCCAGCGCCCGCTCGCCCCTGGCCGCCCGCGCCCGTGCGCCAGCGCCCGCCCCGTTAAGGCCCCTGGCCCAATGACGGCTGGGCCCCACCCCCATGTGTTTATGACACAGGGGCCCCAGCCCTCAGAATATTAATAAAAAAATAAAAGAAAATAAAAATGAAATTATTAAAATTAATACTTAATTAGTGAATTAATTAAGTTAATTAACTATGATTAAGTTAAACTAATTAATTAGTTAGTCTAATTAAACAGTAATTAAATTAGCTAATCCCTAATTAACTAAACAGAGTATGACAGGTGGGACCCACGTGTCAGGTTGACTGTTGACATCATGCTGACGTCATAATGACGTCAACATACACTGTTTCGGATAATGTTGAATTTAAATAAATAATTAAATTGAGAAAATGTTTAAAACTTTAGAAAATCATATTAAATAAACCGTAACTCCGATGAAAATAATTTATACATGAAACTTGCTCAGAATTCCGATACGAACCCAAATACGCCCTCCGTATTCCTGTCAGATGCCTCTAGCTATATGAACATTGAACTTTTAGACCGATTTTGATAAATGAATAGTGCCCAACTTTAATTAAATGAATCCGGATAAATTCCTAAATTAACTAAATCATTGAGTTAGGTAGTAGAACACCCCGGAATATCATTTAGACATGTCATGCATAATGTTTGCATTATTGCCGTGAATTTATTGTTTCTCTCCCCCTCCTTCTCTCTCGATAGACGCCGAGACTGACGACGCTGCAGCTGGGTACGACTACACTACCGACGAGCAGCCCGTTGACGATCCCTCTCTCTCGCTAGAGCAACCAGGCAAGCCCCCCCCCCCTTGAGCATCCAGATATCGCCCATTCCATTTCTTCTGCTTGCATTAGATTTTGCTACTGTTAATGTATGCTCCTATTCCGATGCATAGCCTGCTTTTGTAACCTGTTCATTGTTACCTTACCTGCCTATGATAAACTGTTTAGTATAGGTTGGTAGTGAACCATCAGTGACCCCACCATCTTACCCCTTGTTGCCCCTGCTTGATCGTCGACGACTCGATCAATGCGATCGTCGACCATAGACCGACACCTCACTTCACACCCCCTTAGTTGTACGACTATGCATAGTTACTATCGAGTGCCGAGGGTGATACCTCGTAACGCACTCCTGATGAATACTCTGTAGTGTAGCTATTCGGTCGTGGTCATCGAGGGTGATTCCTCCTTCTCCACTTCCGATACAACTCTGTTGTGCAACCCCTCAGTGTGAACCTCGAGGGTGATGCCTCATACGTTCACCCTGATGATTTCGTCGAGCGGAATCCGCCGAGGGTGATTCCTCGGGTTTCCCCCTTGATGTTGTGACCACACAGTTACTTTGACCTTTGTTACAGGCGGGTCCACCCTGGTGGGTACCCGCTGGTGATCTATGATGTCGGGTGTGCCGGAAGGGCACTCGAGTGTGATATTGTGGCGGAGCATCAGAGACTCTGATTGTCTCCGCGTGATACTAAATGAGCCTATTGGATTTGGGTGTGTGATCTGAGTGGGTCGACGTGCCCTATACGCACTACCACCACGCGGGATAATGGTTATGGGGCCCTCTGTGATGTATGTTTCTCCCGAAAGCTCGTCAGACGTCACGATTCACCGTGCGGGCTGATCACCGGGACTGGGCTGGATACTTCACTGATGAGTTCAGTGTCGCGCCTGCACCCCGGCCAGCCACGCAACGCGCAGGGTGCCCAGGGCGATGGCCCAAGACCTTTCGGTGCATAGGTTAGTCCGGCGTGCTGACCTCTCTGCCGAGCCTAGGTAGGGCGCTGCTTCGTGTTGATCTTCCGAGGACGAGCATTACCCAGCAAGTGTGTCCGGCCAGAGTTGATCGAGCGTGTTGGGTAACAGTAGTGCACCCCTGCAGGGATGAATAATCTATCGATAGTCGGTCCTATGGTAAAGGACGCTCAATTTGTGTATCCCGATCTACTACTTGAACTGGATACTTGGTACTTAATTGAAGCTTCGGGATCGCTTTCTCGCTGGGAGTCGAGGAAGGATCTCTAGGCTTGCTTCAACATGTTTGCTAAATAAAATGCTATTCTACTCTCTTCTACTGCTGCAAGATGATGGCTTCGTGAAGATGTTTGAAGATGCTAGTCTTCGATAGGACTAGGCCTTCTCTCTATTCTAGCATTTCTGCAGCCCAGTCCACATATACAGCCTTTCTCCATTGATAATGTTGCATATGTAGTATAGATCCTTGCTTGCTGAGTACTTTGGATGAGTACTCATGGTTGCTTTACTTTCTCTTTTCCCCATACCCCACCTTGATGATACATCAGACGATGGAGTCCAGGAGCCAGATGCCACCTCAGGAGCTTACTACCAGGAGGGTCCAGAGGGCACGTACTACTGGATCGAGCCAGCCGACCAGGAGTAGGATCGGAGGCTCCCAGGCAGGAGGCCAACGCCTTTCGATCTAGAGTTGTTGTTTGTGCTAGCCTTCTTAAGGCAAAACTTGTCTAACTATGTCTATACTCAGATAATATTTGTATGACTGACTTATGTATTCGGATCTTCGGATCCCTGGTCTGTAATATTGTGGATCTCCGTTTAAATTGTGTTAGAGTTGTGTTGTGATATCTTCCCGTGAGTCCCTGTGCTTGATCGTGCATGTTTGTGTGTATGATTAGTGCACGATTGAGTCGGGGGCGCCACAAGTTGGTATCAGAGCCGACTGCCTGTAGGAAGCCCCTTTCCAATTCCTTGGCCGAAGTTGAGTCTAGAAACCAAAAAACTAATTTACTAACTTGGCTGTGTGGCTTACGGGCCCACGTCGCCAACTGGGTGGTATTAGGATCTTTTATTCCTCGTCTATACTCTGGGACTCTGATCTCTCTTCTATTCGGGTTAAATAAATTTTACTAACGCCGACACTTAGGATCTCGTAAATTCCGTCTACCCGGAGAGCTGGATATCTGTGTGATTTCCCTGTCATTGATCTGATTAGTCTGATAATCATTTTCCTTTCCATTGTTTTGTTTAACCTTTCTCTCCGAGTTGTGTTAAACTTCTCATTGTCATTTGACAATCCTGAATTTTCTCTGTTTCAGATGGATCGTTCGTTTCCACCACGTCCTATGACACAGCTTGTGCTTCGCACTTGGGCTCGTGATGCCCCTGGGTTTCCAGCTGTCCTGATCGCTCTCATGACCAGACTTGACTACCGCTGGTACCCTGAGTACATGGTATGCGAGGATTATCGCGAGTTCAATCAGGAGCAGTACCATGCTGATGTTCGTATTTATGATCATCAAGATGACTCAGACACTGAGCTGCACCTTTTCCACGGTATCGGCGTGACGATTGAGATGGCAGTCCATGATGCCGCCTACTCTGCTGTCGCACGTCTCTGAGGACAGTTCAGCGATATCTTGGATGACTCTGAGTTCCAATACATTTCGTATGCCCCTGCTTGAGATGCTATTGGATACTACACAGCTATTTGTGCCCCGCACGAGCCACGTCGCTATGACCCGCGCGTTCTGATTCAGTGCACTCAGGCTCTGGATCGCACTGTTCGGTCTCTTGCCGTCGAGTTGGCTGCCACTCGAGCACGTCTCTACGATGCTATGACGCAGTTGCTACCCGCTGTTCGCACAGGGATACATCCTGAGCACATCCTTTATCCGCGCAGGACTCAGATGTATGCTGGTATTGATTGGCCTGCTGTTGGAGGTCACATACCTGCACGTGGACCTCTTCTTACAGCTCGAGACCGGATTCTGCGTCAGAGTGCACATGGAGCGTAGGATCCTTCCGCGATGAACATTCGTCGTCCGCACTTGCAGTTACCCCGTTTCAGTGGTTTTCCCCGACGTTGATGTAGCCTTTGCTATGTCTCGTTGTGTACTTCCTTACCGCGTGCCTGCGCGCCGCCTAGTATGTCTAGTTCTAAATTTGCGCCGTTATGCTGTCCGCATGTACCCGACTCTGTGTATGGATCTGTATGTCTTAATCGACTACTGTTATGTATCTGTTACACTACTTAATTGTTGTCGAGTTACATCATGCTTGTCGCTAAACACTCGCCATTGCTTTTACTAAACTACCCCCTGTTGATACTTAGCAGGATGGTTAGACCAGGTGGTCGTGGTCGTGGTACCGCTGAACGCCCACTACCGCCAGACTATATGGCAGCTATGATGCAACAGTTTGAGCTCAACCGTCAGTTTATGACTGGAATCATGGCTCAATTTTCGCATCAGAACAACCAGAACCAGAACCCTGCCTCAATAACTTTGACAGAGTTTATGCGGCTTAACCCCACTCAGTTCCGCAACTCTGACAAGCCACTGGATGCTGATGACTGGCTCCATGACATCACTCACGAGATGGAGTCTGCTAATGTCGCCCCTGCCAACTTCGTCAACTTCGCGGCCTTTTTCTTAAAGGGTCCCGCTGCTCAATGGTGGGACACACACAAGCATACACTGCCTGCTGGAACAGTGGTTACCTGGTATGAATTCCAGGCTGCTTTCCGTGCACGTTACATCCCTCAGGCAATTATGGAACGGATGAAGACCCAGTTCCGCAACCTCACTCAGGGCAACAAGACTGTCGAAGCTTATCAGCGGGAATTTCTTGACCTCTCCCGCTATGCTGAAGAAGACATCGCCACAGATGCCCGTAGACAAGAGAAGTTTCGTAATGGACTCCACCCAGACCTCGAGCGTACCCTTGCTCCTCAAGACTTCAACGACTTTTCTACTCTTGTGAACAAGGCTATTCTTGTTGAGACCGCTCAGATGTAACACAAGGATTCGCAGAAGCGCTATCGTGATGCTGGCTCATCTCCGGGCTCAGCACAGAAGCGTCGAGTCTGGATTCCCAACAATGCGTTCCGTCCAAATACCTCTGCGCCAAAGAGCAACTATGCTGCACCACGTCTGCCTCCTCCACCACCGAGGCAGCCAAAGGCTCAAGCTATTCAAAACAATGCTCCTTTTCGTCCTGAAGATGGTCTGTGCTTCAAGTACCGCAAACCAGGTCACCAGGCTAAAGACTGCCGCCAGACTCAGAATCAGTTAGCTTTTCCTCGTACTGGCCGTGGCAATGGTCGTGGCAACAATCAGACCCGCAACTATAATACTGGGTCTGCTGCACATGGTCGTGGACATGCTTACAACATTGATATTAAAGAAGTCCAGGATCAACCCGCTACTATGATGGTACCCTTTTCATTAACTCAGTACCCGGTTCTGTATTATTTGATTCAGGAGCATCGCATTCATTCATGTCGGAAGCATTTGCATTATCTCATGACATTGCATTCGAAAATATGAATCAACCAGTAGTTATCCGCACCCCTGGAGGCCAGTGTCAAACCACTATGATGGCACACAATGTCCCTGTTGAAATCGAGGGATTCGAATTCTTTGCCTCACCTATTATCCTGAAGTCTTCCACTATAGACCTCATTCTCAGAATGGATTGGTTGAAAGCTCACATTGCTTCGATCAATTGTGCCACTAAAGTTATCCAACTTCTTCACCCCTCCGATGAGATAGTGAACTACACCGCCCGCATTACACGGGACACTGAAGCTCAGATATATGTTCTGAATGCTTTGAATGCCTCACCTCTGGAAGGAATCGAGAACGTTCCTGTCGTTCGAGATTTTCCAGACGTCTTTCCAGAAGAACTTCCAGGAATACCCCCGGCTAGAGCTGTTGAGTTTGTCATTGAGTTGAAGCCTGGCACTGTCCCTATTGCCAAGCGTCCTTATAAGATACCTCCGCACCACCTTCTTGAGCTTAAGGAAGAAATCGACAAGTCACTTAGGAAAGGTTTCATCCGCCCCAGTTCCTCTGCTTGGGGAGCACCTTCACTCTTCGTTAAGAAGAAGGATGGAACTAACCGATTGGTTCAGGATTAGCGGCCCATTAACCAGGCCACAATCCAGAATAAATACCCACTACCCCGGATCAATGATCTTTATGATCAGCTTGCTGGATCCTCTGTCTTCTCGAAACTCGACTTGAGGTTGGGTTATCATCAGATCCGTGTTCGTGAAGAGGATATCCCGAAGACTGCCTTTGTTACCCGATATGGCTCATATGAGTACACCGTCATGTCGTTTGGTTTAACCAATGCTCCAGCAACCTTCTCCCGGTTGATGAACTATATCTTCATGGATTACCTCGACAAATTCGTCGTAGTTTATCTGGATGATATCCTTATATATTCCAAGAATGAAGAAGAACACGCCGAACATCTTCGGCTTGTATTGGAGAAGCTACGAGAACATCAATTGTATGCTAAATTCTCCAAGTGTGAATTCTGGTTATCTGAAGTGACCTATCTTGGTCATGTGATTTCCAAGGATGGCATTGCTGTTAACCCCGAACGAGTTCAGGCTATTCTTGACTGGACTCCACCGAAGAATGTCAAGCAAGTCAAAAGTTTTCTCAGACTCGCTAGTTATTGCCGTCGATTCATTGAGAACTTTTCCAAAATTGCAAAGCCATTGACGAATCTGCTCCACAAAGGTGTTAAATTTGAGTGGACAGAAAAATGTCAAGAAAGCTTTCAGACACTGAAAGATAAGTTAACATCTGCCCCAGTACTAGCACCCCCGGATTCCCAAAAGGATTTCGTGATATACTGTGATGCATCTCGTCAAGGATTAGGCTGTGTCCTAATGCAAGAGCGTAAGGTGATTGCTTATGCTTCTCGACAATTGCGTCCTCATGAAGAAAATTACCCAGTGCATGACCTTGAACTTTCTGCGGTTATTTATGCTCTGAAGCTATGGCGACATTACCTTCTCGGTAATCGTTGCGAGATATACACGGATCATCAAAGTTTGAAGTATTTATATACTCAACCAGATCTGAACCTTCGTCAACAAAGATGGCTCGAAACAACTGCCGATTATGATATGAATATCTCATATACCCCTGGCAAGGCTAATGTAATGGCCGATGGTTTGAGTCATAAGGCTTATTGCAACAATCTTATGGTTCAGGAAGCACAACCTGTTCTTTATGAAGAGCTTCGCAAATTGAACCTCCATATTGTTCCACAGGGTTATCTCAGTACCCTGGTCGTCGAACCAGATTTAGAGCACAGCATTAAGACTATGCAACGGTATGACTCTGAAGTTGAAAGGATTAAGCGATACCTCGAAAAAGGAAAACCATCGGAATTCCATCTTGATGAGGATGGGATCCTATTCTTCCAACACCGTCTCTTCGTAATCAAGTTCAAGGATGAGAGAGAACAAGTTATGAAGGAAGGTCATGACACCCCTCTGTCAATTCATCCTGGTAGCACAAAGATGTACCGTGACATTTGTCAGAGATACTGGTGGCCTAATATGAAGCGAGACATTGCTCGATATGTTTCTGAGTGTGACGTTTGCCGCCGCATTAAAGCAGAACATCAAAGGCCTGCTGGAACTCTGCAACCACTTGATATTCCTGAATAGAAATGGGACAAGGTCCAAATGGATTTCATTACTGGTTTTCCCAGATCTCAGAAGGGTCATGATGCTATTTTTGTCGTCATTGACCGATTCTCAAAGGTTGCTCACTTTCTGCCAGTTAAGGAGACAATCACCGCTAGCCAGTTAGCAGACTTGTATGTTTCCCGAATTGTGTCACTCCACGGTGTTCCGTTGGAGATCAGTTCTGATCGTGGCAGCCTCTTCACCTCTAGATTCTGGAATAGTTTCCAAGAAGCTATGGGAACTCATCTGTCTTTCAGCACCGCTTTTCACCCTCAGTCACAGGGTCAAGTCGAACGAGTTAATCAAGTGCTCGAAGATATGCTTCGAGCTTGCGTCATCTCCTTCGGTAAGAAGTGGGAAGAATCTCTCCCGTATGCCGAATTCTCTTACAACAATAGCTATCAAGCTAGTTTGAAGATGGCACCATTTGAAGTTCTATACGGACGTAAGTGTCGAACCCCTCTGAATTGGTCAGAAACTGGGGAACGCTCACTCGTCGGACCGGACATTATTCAGCAAGCAGAAGAACAAGTCCGCATTGTTCGTGAACATCTAAAAACTGCTCAGTCTCGTCAGAAGAGCAACTACGACCGAAAGCACCAGGAAATGGTCTATCAACCTGGCGAGCAAGCTTACCTTCGCGTCACTCCGTTGAAAGGCACTCATTGGTTCGGAATCAAAGGCAAGTTAGCTCCTCGCTACATTGGCCCGTTCCGTATTCTTGCCTGTCGAGGAGAAGTGGCATATCAATTGCAATTGCCGCCAAATCTTTCTCAAGTACATGATGTCTTTCATGTATCCCAACTCCGTCGCTGCTTCAAGGATCCTATTCGAGCTGTGGATCACGAAATGCTTGAATTACGGGAAGATCTGTCTTATCCAAAATATCCCATCCGTATTCTTGATCAAGCTGAGCGTCGAACTCGTCAGAAGTCAATCAAATTCCTCAAGGTTCCGTGGTCGAATCATTCTGAAGATGAAGCCACTTGGGAACGCGAGGATCGTCTTCGTGAAGAATACCCCGCTTTCTTTCAGTCTTCCTCCTAATTCTCAGGACGAGAATTCCTGATAGATGAGGAGAATTGTAACACCCCATGTCATTAGCCACAGTACTCACTTTTGATAATGACAGTCAGCATGTTTAACAGTGCATGATCATCATTAGCATCATATTGCATTTCAACTCCTAAGTCAGAATTCAAATTTAAATGAAAGTGGAAAATAAAAGTTGTTCAACATAGAAACTAAAATGTTCAATAAATAACAAATATTGCAGAGACTATTCTAAAATTGTAACCAACAATTAATAAATTAATTAGGTGGCTCTAACATTACCAAAACAACAAGGATTAATACATTTTATTTATTATAAAATTTGTGTGAACCCCATTTGTCTCCAAACCAATTTTTGGCAGTGGTAGAGAATGCTTAGTAATTATTGGAGCAAATGCCATATTTTACAAAAGTCATTTTGAGGCCTAACTAATTACAAAACAGGAAATAAGGATAAGTAAAAGAAAGAAACAAAAAGAAAACAAGACAAAAAAAATAAAAAGAGAACCCCCCCCCTGGCCCAACTAGGCCATAGCCCAGCCGGCCGGCCCACTTCCCCCTGGCCTATACCCTCCCCTGGCCGAAATCCTAGCCCGACTGACACCCCCACTCTGCCTCGCTCTCTCCCCCCCCCGATCTGGATCGAGATCGGGGCTCGACCCGCGCCCGTCGCCGCACGTCGCCGACGCCGCCGCCTCGCCGGACCGCTTCCCCGTCGCCATCAATGCCGTCGTCCCCGTCATCCTCCCCGCGCATCGCTGCCGTTGCCCTAACGCCCCGATGTGACACCCCCGGCTCTGCCTCATCTCCTCCTTCCCCCCCCTCTGTGCACGCCACAGTCCTCGCGAGCGCCCCCGCACCGGCCCGTCCCCGTCCGCTCGCGCTCACCGTCGAGCGGCCGCGCCCGCACCTCGCGCCCCCGAGCTCCCCTGCTTCATCCCTTGGTCATGCGTCCGCGCCCTGGCCGCGCTCCGTTCGTGCGCCCGTTCGCGCGTGGCCTCCACTGCTTCCGCCGCTCGCACCACAGCTCCACGCTCGCCGCGGCTTCCTCCCTCGCACCGCGTTTGACCTCGCCTCGCTTGTGCCTGCCCCTGACCGCGCCCGCTGCCCTCCCTGTGCCCCGCGTCGGCCACCGCGTCCCTGCTTCGCCGCTTGCTCGCCGCCGCCTCCTCCCTACGCCCCTCCCTTGCTGGCCTAGGGGCCGCGTGCCCGCGCGCTCACGGCTCTGGCCGGCGCCCACACGCCCAGCGCCCGCTCGCCCCTGGCCGCCCGCCCCGTTAAGGCCCCTGGCCCAATGACGGCTGGGCCCCACCCTCATGTGTCTATGACATAGGGGCCCCAGCCCCCAGAACGTTAATAAAAAAATAAAAGAAAATAAAAATGAAATTATTAAAATTAATAATTAATTAATTAATTAATTAGTGAATTAATTAACTTAATTAACTATGATTAAGTTAAACTAATTAATTAGTTAGTCTAATTAAACAGTAATTAAATTAACTAATCCCTAATTAACTAAACAGAGTATGACAGGTGGGACCCATGTGTCAGGTTGACTGCTGACGTCATGCTGACGTCATAATGACATCAGCATATACTATTTCGGATAATGTTGAATTTAAATAAATAATTAAATTCAGAAAGTGTTTAAAACTTTAGAAAATCATATTAAATAAACCGTAACTCCGATGAAAATAATTTATACATGAAACTTGCTCAGAATTCCGATACGAACCCGAATACGCCCTCCGTATTCCTGTCAGATGCCTCTAGCTATATGAACATTGAACTTTTAGATCAATTTCGATAAATGAATAGTGCCCAGCTTTAATTAAATGAATCCGGATAAATTCCTAAATTAACTAAATCATTTAGTTAGGCAGTAGAACACCCCGGCATATCATTTAGACATGTCATGCATAATGTTTGCATTATTGCCGTGAATTTATTGTTTCTCTCCCCCTCCTTCTCTCTCGATAGACACCGAGACCGACGACGCTGCAGCTGGGTACGACTACACTACCGACGAGCAGCCCGTTGACGATCCCTCTCTCTTGCCAGAGCAACCAGGCAAGCCCCCCACCTTGAGCATCCAGATATCGCCCATTCCATTTCTCCTGCTTGCATTAGATTTTGCTACTATTAATGTATGCTCCTATTCCGATGCATAGCCTGCTTTTGTAACCTGTTCATTGTTACCTTACCTGCCTATGATAAACTGTTTAGTATAGGTTGGTAGTGAACCATCAGTGACCCCACCATCTTACCCCTCGTTGCCCCTGCTTGATCGTCGACGACTCGATCAATGCGATCGTCGACCAGAGACCGACACCTCACTTCACACCCCCTTAGTTGTACGGCTCTGCATAGTTACTATCGAGTGCCGAGGGTGATACCTCGTAATGCACTCCTGATGAATACTCTGTAGTGTAGCTGTTCGGTCATGGTCATCGAGGGTGATTCCTCCTTCTCCACTTCCGATACGACTCTGTCGTGCAACCCCTCAGTGTGAACCTCGAGGGTGATGCCTTATACGTTCACCCTGATGATTTCGTCGAGCGGAATCCGCCGAGGGTGATTCCTCGGGTTTCCCCCTTGATGTTGTGACCAGACGGTTACTTTGACCTTTGTTACAGGCGGGTCCACCCTGGTGGGTACACGCTGGTGATCTATGATGTCGGGTGTGCCGGAAGGGCACTCGAGTGTGATATTGTGGCGGAGCATCAGAGACTCTGATTGTCTCCGCGTGATACTAAATGAGCCTATTGGATTTGGGTATGTGATCTGAGTGGGTCGACGTGCCCTATACGCACTACCACCACGCGGGATAATGGTTATGGGGCCCTCTGCGATGTACGTTTCTCCCGAAAGCTTGTCAGACGTCATGATTCACCGTGCGGGTTGATCGCCGGGACTGGGCTGGATACTTCACTGACGAGTTCAGTGTCGCGCCTGCACCCCGGCCAGCCACGCAATGCGCAGGGTGCCCAGGGCGATGGCCCAAGACCTCTGGGTGCATAGGTTAGTCCGGCGTGCTGACCTCTCTGCCGAGCCTAGGTAGGGCGCTGCTTCGTGTTGATCTTCCGAGGATGGGCATTACCCAGCAAGTGTGTCCAGCCAGAGTTGATCGAGCGTGTTGGGTAACAGTAGTGCACCCCTGCTGGGATGAATAATCTATCGATAGCCGGTCCTACGGTAAAGGATGCTCAGTTTGTGTATCCCGATCTACTACTTGAACTGGATACTTGTTACTTAATTGAAGCTTCGGGATCGCTTTCTCGTTGGGAGTCGAGGAAGGATCTCTAGGCTTGCTTCAACATGTTTGCTAAATAAAATGCTATTCTACTCTCTTCTACTGCTGCAAGATGATGGCTTCGTGAAGATGTTTGAAGATGCTAGTCTTCGATAGGACTAGGCCTTCTCTCTATTCTGGCATTTCTGCAGCCCAGTCCACATATACAGCCTTTCTCCATTGATAATGTTGCATATGTAGTATAGATCCTTGCTTGCTGAGTACTTCGGATGAGTACTCACGGTTGCTTTACTTTCTCTTTTCCCCATACCCCACCTTGATGATACATCAGACGATGGAGTCCAGGAGCCAGATGCCACCTCAGGAGCTTACTACCAGGAGGGTCCGGAGGGCACGTACTACTGGATCGAGCCAGCCGACCAGGAGTAGGATCGGAGGCTCCCAGGCAGGAGGCCAACGCCTTTCGATCTAGAGTCGTTGTTTGTGCTAGCCTTCTTAAGGCAAAACTTGTCTAACTATGTCTGTACTCAGATAATATTTGTATGACTGACTTATGTATTCGGATCTTCGGATCCCTGGTCTGTAATATTGTGGATCTCCGTTTAAATTGTGTTAGAGTTGTGTTGTGATATCTTCCCGTGAGTCCCTGTGCTTGATCGTGCATGTTTGCGTGTATGATTAGTGCACGATTGAGTCGGGGGCGTCACACGAGGTTGGCCGACTGGTGCTGTCGGGCGCGGACGCGGGGTCCACTGACTGGTGCTGTCGGGCGCGGACGCGGAGTCCGCCGACTGGTGCTGTCGGGCGCGGACGCGGGGTCCGCCGACTAGAGCTGTCGGGGTCGGACGCGAGGTCCACCGACTGGAGCTGTCTTGCTCGGACACGAGGTCCGCCGACTGGAGCTGTCGGGCGCGGACGCGGGGTCCGCCGACTGGTGTTGTTGGGCCCGGACGCGAGGTCCGTCGACTGGAGCTGTCGGGCGCGGACGCGGGGTCCGCCGACTGGTGTTGTCGATGACAGCCGGCTGTGGGCTGCATCCGGCGTGGCTTGCTTCCAGTGGGGGCGCGCCAGCGCACCCACTGGGTGTAGCCTCCGGGCGACTCGAAGAGTCAGGCGGAGGGTTTTTGCAGTCAATGTAGTAGAGGCAGCCGGGAATGCTGGTTGCAGCCGGCGTCGGGCCTGCGACCAGGCTCTGAGCCTCCGGGCGAGGAGGGGGTTCCCCTCGGCGATGATCGTGCAAAAGACAAGGTTAGTCCACGCTGATATATCAAATGTTTTGCTTTTAGCAGTGCAAGATTTATGCGGAGGGTGCCGACTCGGTTTCGTCCGAGCCCCCTTTAATCTTTTTCATGTTCCCTCCGCTCTTTGGCTTGTGCTCTCGCTAGCCGGACAGCCGCGCTGCGGTCTGTGGCAGAGAGTGGGCCGCGGAGTGAAGCGCAGAGTACTTAGACTCTGGGAGCAGATTCGACCGAGCAGATACTCATAAAGCAAACGGCCGGGTCGCCCAAACCATTTTCTCCCTGGACGTGTTTCGCGTGGGTGGCCTCCTGCGTTTGCTCTTGCTAGCCAGACAGCCGCGCTGTGGTCTGTAACTGAGACAAGAGTGAGCCTTTGGTACCGTGCACGCTACTAAGCTGTCTGCGGGAATGAATGTCTCAGTCCAAGTGGCTAGCCTCCGGGCCAACTCTGGCTGGCGCCTGGGCGAACAATGGTGCAACTGTAATAAAATGCGGAGATAGCCCCCCGAGCATTGCTCGAGGTTATCCGTGTTTGCGCGGTGCAAAAATATGCGGGTGAGGGGCTCACATTGCTTTGACGAAGACAGCCGACGCGGCGTGGCGCTCGCGAGCGCGCCGGCGCACCCGCTGGGTGTAGCCTTCGAGCCTCCGGGTGCTCGAAGGGGGTCCCGGCCGGTCAGGTTCGACCGCCCAGGCGGTGGAGGGGGATGCAGCCGAGCTGGCTTGGCACAGCCGGCGATGCGTCGAGGCGGCCTGGTCGGTTGGCACAGCCGACCGAACGCTGAAATGGACAGGCAGGGCGGTTCGCGGCTGGCCGTCCGAGTGGCGAAGCAGGCGGATGGGCCAGCCGGACATCATCTTCTTTTTCTCTTCGGCCGGCCAGCCGGACGGTCACTTTTCGGCCGGCTGTTGGCAGCCGGAGGCAAGCTATTTTCTTCTCGGACGTTTTCTCGTCAGCCGGCTGCTGGCAGCCGGATGCACTTTTTTTTACCAGCCGGCGCCTTTGACTTTCCCGAGCAGGCGGCCCCTCTGTTTTTCTTGGCGACCGGCTGGGAACTCGGGCCTCTCCTTCTGCACAAGCGGACGACTGGGAACCCGGCAGGTGGCTTAGGTGCGGGAGCCGGCCCGACCCGGCGTGGAGCCGGCCGGGAGGCGGAGTGGAGCGGAGCGAGCGGACGGGCGTGACAGCGGCCGGCCAGGGGCGCGCGCGGGTGGCCGCGGGTGGAGGCGGCCCGACGGCGTGTGGCTGAGCCGACCAGGCGAGCGGGACAGCGCGGGACGGCGCGGGGGGGAGGAGCGGCCGGCCGGCGCAGAGGACCCGGCCGCGCTCGAGCCGGATGGAGGCGGGGCAACGCAGGGGAGGAGCCGGCGCAGAGGACCCGGCCGCGCTCGAGCCGTATGGAGGCGGGGCGACGCGGGGGGCCGGGTGCAGAAGCCGGCGCGGGAGCGCGGGCGTGGAGGCCGTCACGGGACGGAGGCGGGGTCGGCGAAGGCGGAGGGCACGCGGGGCCACGGCGACGGGAAGCCGGTGTCGCGCGAGAGGGTGGAGCAGCGCGCACGGTGGAACAGGGTGACGTGGTGCGGGCGGACCGGGTGGAGCCGAGCAACAATGACACGAGGCCACAGGGGTGCGCGCCGGTGAGAGGCGAACTCGGCGGGAGCCGGCGGAGCCAGAGCGGCCTGTGCTTGCGCGGAGCGGGGCAGCGGCGGGCGCGGGAGCCGGCCCGGAGCGGAGCCGTCCGAGGCTGAAGCCGGGACCGCGCGGGAGGAACAAGACGGGCGGAGCCGCGGGCTCTCGGGCACGGAGCCGCGCGGTAGAGGAGACAGGGGGGAGGCCAGCGCGGCCGGGCATGGGACGAGCGACGGCGGCCGGAGCCAGCTGGTCCCTTGATGTTGCGCGAGGCAAAACAAAACGCAGTGGAGGCGGCCAGCGGGGCAGAGGCCGCGGCTACGCACACGGGCGCGAGAGGAGAAGAGCAGGGCGGATGGTGAGCCGAGGTGGCCAGCGACGGAGCCGGCTCGGAGCGGAGCCAGGGGTGGAGAGGAGCGAGGTCGGGCGAGCTCGAGGCGGTCGGCCAGCGCGCGCAGCCACATCCTGCGTGCACTTGAACCGGGCAAGCTAGCTAGATAGCATGCAGGAAAAACCATTGGGTTTGCTAGCTAGCTAGCTAGCCATGCACGAACGCGCGTGCATGCACAGGGACAGGAGATGTGGCTAGCTTGCACAGCGAGGATTAGCAGCGAGGCATGGCAGCGGCTATAGCGATGCGTGACGGCAGCTACAGGTACAGCAAGGCATGCATGCAACTATAGCTACAGCGAGCGGCGGGCGGGCGAATAGTGGAGGCAGGAGAAAAGCCGTGGGAGTGGAGGAGAGCAGCATGCAGAGCAACGGCCACCGCGGAGAGGCCGCCGGTGGTGCAGCTGCCGGAGCGAAACGGGCGCACGACTGCGGACGGAGCTACCGGAGGCAGAGGAGGCCGGACACGGCGCACGCGCGCGCGGACGGGAGGAGACGGCGAGGACGCGCTGCCCCACGCGGGCGCGCGGAGAGCATGTTGAAGTCGAGCCCTCGAGCGCGGCCGGAGAGATGACAGCGACGTCGCGGCGGGGATGACGAAGATGGCGAGGCCGACAACGAGGACGCGTCGTCCCGCGCAGCCGCCCCGGGGGCGTGTCGATGTAGAGCCCCCGAGCGCAGCCGGAGACACGACGGCGACGCCGCGGCGGGAATGACGAAAAGGGTCCCGCCCGGACCGCGGTTCCTGTGGCAGCTTGCCCCACGGTGGGCGCCAACTGTCGGAGTATTCTCGCGTCAGTCGGCAGGAGGGTGCGCGAGACGACAGATGCCACGGGGTGGCTTGAGGTGAGGGCAAGACTGTCGTGGAATATCCGGGGACAGGTATGCGAGTAGCACGCGGGGTTTACCCAGGTTCAGAGCTCTCCGGAGAGATAATACCCCTACTCCTGCATGTCTGTATGCATATGGTATATCTGGTACAGAGTTGCTCCTAGAGCTGTATCTGAGGTCAGTGCCACGGGCATCTGGCCTCGTATATGCGGGTGGCTGGATGAGCAAGGATGCTCTAGTGGCCGAATGGCTTATGGCCATGACTGTGTGCGTGAGCATGTGTGTGCTCATGCGTGGTGGAATGGATGGATGAATGGATGCCTGTGAGGCCGTGGCCGTGTGAGGCCTCCCCTGGTGCTCCTTATAAAGGGGAGCCCAGGGGACAAGGAGTGGCCCGCGGGGCCTAACTATACTATTTAGGGGACACCGATATGACGCGTTACACCTGCTACAGTGCGCCACTATTGCTCAGCAGTGCACTGATACAGCCGTCTCATCAGCGGTATGGCCGCCTTGTCGGTGTCGGGTTGGAGCTGCAGTGGTTGACTCGCGTAGCAGGCCGGCTGTAGCAGCCGGACGGGGAGCCGGCCGGGCAGCCGGGTGGCAAACCGGCCGGGGCAGTCGGACAGGGGGCCGCCTGGAGCGACCGGGTGGCGAGCCGGTCGAAGCAGCCGGACTGAGGGGCGTGGGCCGCCCCGATGTCTTGAAGCGTTGTTTCGCCGCCTTTGGGGTACCCGGGGGTCATTCCCCCGACAATAGCCAGACTATATGATTTTGTAGGTATAACTTTCTTTGGCCATGTTATTTTGAGAAGACATAATTGCTTTATTAGTATGCTTGAAGTATTATTGTATTTATGTCAATATTAAACTTTTGTTTTGAATCTTATGGATCTGAATATTCTTGCCACAAAAAAGATTGCATTGATAAATATGTTAGGTAGCATTCCACATCAAAAATTCTGTTTTTATCATTTACATACTTGAGGACGAGCAGGAATTAAGCTTGGGGATGCTTGATACGTCTCCAACGTATCTATAATTTTTTATTGTTCCATGCTATTATATTATATTTTTTGGATGTTTTATATGCTATTTTATATTATTTTTGGGACTAACCTATTAACCTAGAGCCCAGTGCGTATTTCTGTTTTTTTCCATGTTTTTGACTTTTACAGAAAAGGAATATCAAACGGAGTCCAAACGGAATAAAACTTTATGATGATTTTTCTTGGACCAGAAGACACCTACAAAGCTTGGAGAGAGGGCCAGAAGAGTCAAGGCCACAAGCCCTCATGGCGCGCCCCAGGGGGGCCCTGGCTTGTGGGCCCATCGGGAGTCCCCTAACCCTAGTTTCACCTCTATGAATTCTCAAATATTCCCCAAACATCAGAAGCGTCCACCAATATACTTTTCCGCCGTCGCAAGCCTCTGTTCCTGTGAGATACCATCTTCGGGCCTTTTCCGGCACCCTGCTGGAGGGGGATTCAATCACGGAGGGCCTCTACATCAACCTTGCTGCCCTTTCGATGAAGTGTGAGTAGTTTACCATAGACCTACGGGTCCATAGCTAGTAGCTAGATGGCTTCTTCTCTCTCTTTGATCTTCAATACCATGTTCTCCTCGATGTTCTTGGAGTTCTATCCGATGTAATCTTCTTTTGTGGTGTGTTTGTTGAGATCCGATGAATTGTGGATTTATGATCAGATTATCTATGAATATTATTTGAGTCTTCTCTGAACTCTTTTATGCATGATTAAGATATCTTTGTATTTCTCTTCGAACTATCGGTTTGGTTTTTCTTGCAATGGGAGAGGTGCTCAGTTTTGGGTTCAATCTTGCTGTGTCCTCACCCAGTGACAGAAGGGGTAGCGAGGCACGTATTGTATTGTTGCCATTAAGGATAAAAAGATGGGGTTTATGTCATATTACTTGAGTTTATCCCTCTACATCATGTCATTTTACTTAAAGCGTTGCTCTGTTCTTATGAACTTAATACTCTAGATGCAGGCAGGAGTCAGTCGATCTGTGGAGTAATAGCAGTAGATGCATAATCATTTTGGTCTACTTGTCACGGACGTGATGCCTATATTCATGATCTTTGCCTTAAATATCGTCATAACTATGCGCTTTTCTATCAATTGCTCAACACTAATTTGTTTACCCACCGTATGTTTTCACTAAAAAAAGAAACATCCGTGACATTTTGGGCCGAACGAAAAAAAAATATGTCATGCTTATGACACTTCTATGACGATAATTGTGACAAAAGCACGTATCATCATAGATGTGGTGGGCTCCTACTTCTATGACAGAAAATGGGCTTTTGGTCCTGGGTGGGCCAGGGACGCACCTGCATGACATTCTTTGGGCCGTCCATGACGGAAAAAATCATGGTAGAAGCGAGGGCGAGGAAAATATCGGGGAGTTCCCGGTTATGGTGGGTGGTCGGCGCCGAGCGATGCACGGAGGTTTGCACGTTTCTCTCGTACACGTACGCGCGTGTGTGCGAGGCATTGGGCTCTAACTGAACCCGAGCGAGGCGTTCGCTTACTGAACCCGAGCGATCGATCCCTTGGTTGTTAACTGAACCCGAGCGATTCCTTCGCTACTGCTGCTAACTGAAGCCTATCGAACCTGCTGCCTCTTGATGAACAGTGACTATTGTTGGGGGTTGATGAACAGTTCCTGGTGGGAGTTGGATGAACAGGACCCCGTGCTAGTAGAGGCCATTGCCGCTAGATGAACAGGACCCCGATCGAGGAGGTGGGGGTGGATGAATAGGACCCCATGGAGGGCTGGTTGAACAGTAGCCGGTGGAGGCTGGATGAACAGTAGCCCATGGCTGAACAGTATCTGGTGGAGGCAGGAGGAAGACGTGGTGGATGATTTGTAGCAGGTGGAGGCTGGATGAGGTCGACGGTGGATGAACAGTAGCCCATGGAGGTTGGAGCGAGGCAGTAGACGGTGGATGAACAATAGCCCGTGGAGTCCCGTTTTAGGGTACGCCACACCCCTCACGATGAACAAGACCCCGTTTCGACCGTAGGCGCTCCAACACAAGTTCGTTTCCTCTGTTTTGCGGTATGCCACACCCCTCCCGGTCAACAGCACCCCGTTTCGACCACAGGCACTCGAACAGAAGGTTGTTTCCTTCGTTCTGCGGTACGCCAGACCCTTCGCGATGAACAGGACCCCGTTTCGACCATAGGCAGTCAAACAGAAGGCCGTTTCCTCCTTTCTACGGTACGCCAGACCTCGTTTCGGCTGTTCCGTCCAAGCCGGTTGGCTCCCGATGAACAGGAGGTATTCCGACACAGTCGGTTGCCTCCCGATGAACACGACGCTGTTTCCTCCGTTCTGACCCAGCTGGTTGGCTGCCGATGAACAGGACGCCGTCACTGTATGAGTTTGAGAGCACGCCCGTATGTATGTACGGGGCCGTCTTTTTTGCTGCGTAGCAGTCGTATGTGTACAAGATTTAGACGGGACTACCTGAGCTGCTACCGCTCCTTACTCGGCCACGGTTCATCATGGCAAACATACCGATCGACCGGTATGTACATAGACAACAATACTTACGCTTCGACCGGGTGGGTCCCAGCTGTCAGGGAGGACAAGGAGGCACTTCCTTGCGTGCGAATATATAGCTGGCGGGTCCCAGCGGTCAGGGGCGGAATCATATATTTTTTTCTCGTAAGAAGGAGGCACTTCCTTGCGTGCAAAGATGTTGTTGGTGGGTCCCAGCTGTCAGGGGCAGGAATAAGGAGGCACTTCCTTCCTTGTGAAGATATACGTGGTAGGTCCCAGCTTTCAGGGGGAGGAATAATATTATTTTCACGTAACAAGGAGGCGGTTGCATGCGTGCGTCCATGGACCTGGTGCGTCCCCACTGTCAGCCTCTCCACGTATAGTCCTCTTCCGATGACTCTCATTTGTTGACCATGTCCACCACGCCGTGCCGATCGCACCAAGGCGGTGGACGACGGCGAGGCCCCGGACGGCAACGAGCCGGTGATGGGAAGACGCGGCAGTGGAGTCGCAGACGGAGAGGTGTATGAGGGTTAACTAGTTTTGGTGCGGCGTGGTTCTGCAGTCGGCGAAGAATAACAGGAGGTGTGGAGGGGTGGAGGGATGGCTTGGCCGGCCGTGGGGTAGCGCTTCGTAGCGAAGCGTGCTAAGCAGAGCTGCTAGCAGCCGAAGGCGGGAGCAGGTGGTCCCGGCGGAGCTGGAGGAAGAAGACGAGAGATTGAAGATGAATGCCGGCTGTTGGATTTACTATCGATGTCAGAATCATTTGTTGACTAAGTTGACAACGCCTTGCGTTGGCTTCGACCTATTGGCCCACATTTCAGCCTCCAAAAATGTCGCACATATTCAACCCATTTTTTTAGAATTTACAGTCCATCTGCTGGGCTAGGTGAAAAAATAATGTAGCGTCCATGCGGCCCATTTATTTTTTTCTAAAAAATTACAGCCCATTTGCACTTTCTCGAAAAACACAAATTTGCTGGGCTGGGTGAACAAATAATGTAGCGTCCATGCGGCCCATTTATTTTTTCCTAAAAAATTACAGCCCATTTGCACTTTCTCGAAATACACGATTTTGCTGGATTGGTTCTAATTATAATGTTGGGTTGGGCGCACCAATGTTATCAAAAAATAAACCGGGTTTGAGCATTTTGTTATAACTATATTTAAATAATAAGTGCTTTATTTACATTGGTCCTTAAATCTTACCAAGCTTTTGTACACAATCACCTGGATTTTCGTTGATCTTAATGTAAAAAAACCCAGGATTTTATTGTTAAACATTTATTTTTATAAGTTCGTAATACGTGGGATATTTTTTTCTTATATATGTAAGTATCTGTTAAATATATGATGATAATAACAATACTATATAATAACATATAAAATAATATAAATATATATAATATAGTTAGAAGGGAAATATAAATTGGACCTGGTGTTCCTATTCTTATATAGAAAAATAGAATAAACCTCTACATTTTCTTCAAAAAAAAACATAAGTTGGGCTGCGGATGTTTAAGAAAAAATAAAACCTAGGATGGGAGGGCCATAGGCCGGTCGATACATGACGGCCCTCAAAAAAATACAAACCAGCATGTAGTGGGCTGCACATGTTAAAAAAGAAAGCCTAGACTGGGCAGCCCACAACCCAGGTAATACTTATTGGCCCACTGATAATAAATGATACCTGACAGTTCCCCGATTACTAGCTTCGTTGTAAATTTATCTCCTTTAGTAACTACGTTGACAAACCCGTGGCCCCCAACGTCAGTATAGCATTAGGAGGAAGTATATTTTTTCAATGAGGCACTTGCTTGCGTACGGCCATGGACCCGGTGGGTCCCGACTGTCCGCCTCTCCACGTACAGTCCTCTTCAGATTCCTCTCGGTTGTTGAGCATGTCCACAACGACAGACAGCGGTGTCGCGGCGAGCGCACAAAGGTGGAGGATGACGTCCAGGCCCTGGACGAGAACGCACCGGAGCCGGGGAAGACGTGCTACAGTAGTGGTAGATGTCGTGCCTAATTTCTAGCGAAAGTACTGGAGTAGCCCAGTGGTGAAGTTCTACTACCCAACCACTGTTCCGCCCGGGTTCGATTCCACCTGATGCAGTGAAAATATCCACAAATTTTTGCCTCTGCCTCTGACATGTGGGTGCCCATTGTCATCTACGCACACCACCTCCAACACTAGCCAAAACTTCATCCCTCGGTTTCTCCGTCTTTCGCACACTCAACATTGTGTGGGCATTTTGAAAATAGCATATCTTTTTGACTGTGCATCATATGAAGATGTGCTATGCATGAATGTTGATCAGCATGATGTTAACTAGCTGGTAGTTCCATTTTCGACCATGAATAAAACTTCCAACATGATGTTATCCCTGTTTGAAAAGGGCGTGTTAATATAAATGCTCTGCCTCTGAAACTTGCAGTTTCTTATCTGAAACTGAAACTTGCAGTTTCTTCTCTGAGAATCATATTGTCTGTACTTTTATATGAAACTACGTTTTTTAAAGTGCTAAAAATAGATCTCTAGAATTCATAAAATACTTCATATGCTCAATACTGCAAATCTGAAATTCAAAAGACATTCATATCTGAAAGTACTCTGAAAATACACAACACAAAACACAATTCACAACCTGCAAATACTGACAACCCTAAGCTCCTCGTCAGACTATTTGGGGGGGGGGGGAGTCCCCTCCTATTCCTCGGCGGCAGAATAGCCGCCCCGTGGGACGAGGTGAACGACGAGGGAGAGGATGGCGGGGAAGCGTCGTCATGCCAACTGTTTTTCTCCTCTTGCAGTTGGGTTCGTTCGACGAAGAATCCACCGGCTCGCTCTGCCATGGCACCCTCACAAACGACACCGTGTAGATGCTCGATCCTTCAATCTCGGGTGGATGCTCCATCTTGGATCGATACTCCCACCACCGTAGCCTCATGATCGGATCCGGTGAATCTGTTTGCTCCATGGCCCAGAGGAGCAGCTCTATGTACTCCCGCGCGACTCCCTCCGGGAGTATCGCCGCCTTTTTGCTCTTTTCCATATATTTGGCCATCACTGTCACCGTCACCGCTAATTGCTCCGGGTTTTCAAACCAAGACTATATCTCCAACACCCTGACTAGCTTCACAGGGTCGCTGCCTGCGATCCACACGTATCGGTAGTACTCCTCCATCGATCTACTTCTCCACAACACCTTCACTCGCTGGCGGTGGTTTTTGAATGGAAGAGGAGAGGAGTGGCGCTGGTTTTGGATTAGAACGGGAGAGGAGTGGCAGTGGTTTTGAAATGGAAGAGGAGAGGTGCGGCGCTGGTTTTGGATTGGAACAGGAGAGGAGCGGCGGTGGTTTTGAAATGGAAGAGGAGAGGAGCGGCGCTGGTTTTGGATTGGAACAAGAGAGGAGCGGCGGTGGTTTAAGAGGAGAGGAGCGGCGCTAGTCTTGGAAGTATTTTTTTTGTTTTGCGTATTTTGGGTCAAAGTTTGACCACGTACTGTATTTGACAAGCAAAATGTGAATGCATGTCATCAAAAATTGTATCGTTTGGTTCGTATCTGAATGTACTTTCAAATTATATTATTTTTGCAACATATAACATTTTTATTTGATAAAATCATGGTCAAATATGACCCGGAATACAAGGGAGACTAGTTAATGTGGGGTTGCTTTCTTAATTGAAGGGTAAATTGATTTTGATTTTGATCCAGTCACAGCGCGTCGGCCATCTCTACAATCCTGTAAATCGCTGCCGCACGCTCCTGTCCCTCTTCTCCATTGCAAAACCACCCTCTCCTCTCCATCTTCTCCATTCCAAAACCACCGTCTCGCCTCTCCCTCTTCTCCATTGCAAAACCACCCCCTCTCCTCTCCATCTTCTCCATTGCAAAACCACCGCCTCGCCTCTCCCTCTTCTCCATTGCAAGGCCACTGTCTCTCCTCCCATCTTCCAAAGCTAGCACTGGACCTCTCAGAAGGACATCTATGGAGAGGATGCAGCAGTGAATCGGGCAGATCGCCGGTGGCGACCAGGCGAAGTTAGCCAGGTTGAAGGAGATCCTTACTTGGTTTGACAACGAGTGGGAGATTTCGAGGACGGTGAGGGCCATGTGGCAATGTATGCGAAAGAGCGAGACGGCGGCGATGAGGGCGGCGATGTACTCCCCAGCGGCAGTCACGCCGTAGTCCTTTGAGTTCATCGAGTATCTCCTCTGGGTGATGGAGCAGATAGACTGACCGAGGCAAAAGTCAGGTGGAGGTGGTGGGCATACAGGTCGAAGGTCGAGCATCCAGAGGATAACAAATCGATCGAGTATGGTGTGCCGTTCATGAGGGTGCAGTACCAGCCGGAGCCACAGGAATATTCGTTCTCCCACCGCAAGTGGAGGCTGGATGGCGCGATGTCGCTTCCCCGCCATTCTCCACGGTTCCCTCGCTGCTCGCCTCGTTTCAACGGTGGCGGTAGGGTTTAAGGTAAGCTTCACACTAGCCTAATCTTCCATCTGCTCATGCTTACAATCAGTGTGGCGGCTAATGAAAATCATACGGGTAAGTACTGCGTAGTACTCTGAGTCTCCGAGTACTACGCCAATCACCCTAAAATAGCTCTGGACCAAAAACAAAGTTGTGACAATGTGTACAAATAAAGAAAAATCGATTGGTGCTTCTTTCACAAAAGAGTACTCCCTAGAAAAGTGCCAATATAAGCTACTAGTATTTGATTAGAGGACTTGTTGCTGAGAAAGATCCGTCCACAGAGAGCGCCACCCATCCCACCGGTGGTGGATGCCAATGCTTAGATGGAGCATGGTTGGTGTTGGTAATTTTTACTTGGCACCTCGCACACTGCATATATGCCGGTTCCATCCGTACATTTGTGCAGTTCCACCAAAATGCTGCTGAATAACCCTATTTGCATAGATAATGAAAAAGCGTGATTACATTAGTGGCACTAGTTGATGAAACATACACTAATAAATAGAAGAAACTTCATTTTGTTAATGGGAAAATATTGCGATAGTATCACAATATGCCATGATGTGAGGGCGAGATGGGCCCTGCGACGCCTCATATGGTATGCCTCATACTGGAAATCGACCCAATTCTCCCTGATACACCTTCTGCCAGTGATGAACATCAGTGTACAGCGGTAGTACAAGGAGGGGCCTTGAGACATTCCAATCTCTATTTTTGTGCAGATCAACTAAAATTAAGCACCCCAGTTTGCAGAAACACTTAAACATTAACAATGGGACTAGTTGACGAAACATATACTAACAAAGAGAAGCACTTTCTTTATATACATTGGAAATGAAATGGTAGAGAGGACACTAGCTTTATTTTAACTGTATTATTACTTCATTTTATCAGTGGCACTAGGGTCGAGCAGGTGGCAAGCGAGGTGTACCGTGCGTTGCAAGGATGGAGGCCGGGGGTGCTTAGACTGGGATGCTGAAGCTGGCTCTTTCGGTCCCTATCTTCCCCCCTGATGTTTCTATGGTAGCTTTTGGGTTGTAACCCAAACTTGGTCGAGCTGGGGCTGCATCCCCCAACCTGCCTAGCTTATGTGGCGAACTTGTCTCCTGCTAGTACTTAGTCCGTTCTAGTAGTAGTTGCATAACTGCCCGTTTACACTAAGATGTTGTCAGATAATGGTTCTCTATGGTTGGGTTTCTTTAATGAAATCAGAGGAAACCCCCTCTTTTGATATAAAAAAATTAGTGGAACTAGAGGTGCCAAAACATTGCCTCAAATTAATAGTGCCACTAGATTATGGTGCAAAATAATAACATTACTGCTTTATCATGGCAGTGCCAAAACAGTAGCACAAGAGCAGAGTCAACATGCAGGATCTTTGGCAAATGGTTGGACCAAAAAGGAACATACCTCGTGATGGGAACCATATCTGTAGTCAACGCCATCGTAGAAGGGATGAAACCAGCCACCAACATGGATGATTCAATTCATGGGACCTTTCTGTGCAGTTCACCTAGAATGAAGCAATGTTTGCATCATGCAGTTAGCAAGTACTAGGCCCCATGAGCTAGCAGCGTGTTCTTCATTAGTTGCAATAAAATTGAGCAACATCAAGTTTGGTCGTGAAGCTTGTGGAATGTTCAATTATAATTTGGATTTCATTTTGTGCAGTTCAACTAAGATCAAGCATGAAATGTATATCTCTGTTTGCACAAAAAGGTGGAAAGGAGGGTGACTAACAAGTGACGAAACATACATCAAATGAAAAGAAGCATGTTCCTTATCTGAATGGCGATCCTACAAGGACGGTAGCAATTTCTAAAGCAGCAGCATTGCTAGATATTAGTGTGGGCATTAGGATTAACTATGACAACTATTAAATACGACATTACTTTAATGGTGCCATTGCTTCATTTTACCAGCAACATTACATTAACAGCTGCTAAAGAGTTAGTATTTGGGCATGGGAGAGTAGGCGGACAAGGACAGTTGCATTTCTAATGAAATGAAGCAACTTATCTTAATGGGAAATTTAGCAGGACATGAAAAACAGTGCCATTGATTCATATTACTAGAGGCATTACATTGAAAACAACATTGGTTTAACGTGTCCTTACTTTAACAATGGGTCTGCTACATTTTACCAGTGGCATTACATAAGAGGGGCTCAGGGCAACAAACATCCAAACAGGATATCTGGGTTGGTCCCATTTTTGTTCGGTATAGCCACCTTATACTATGTGGGGCTAGCAAATCTAGTGCTAGACATACTCTGTTGACTTGTCCCCCAGTACCCACTTTCTTTCCTTTTTCAACCAATAGATTGGTTTATATCGAGTTTGTACTGCGTCTCCCTTTATTTCCCCATTAGACCAAGAGACCAGTTGGATAGCCAGTCTCTGCTACTTTTCGCCCCCATTATTTCCTCTTTCGACCAAGTCCCAGATTCAGGTAACAAATCTTCCCCCACCCCACCCCCTTTCTTCCCTGTTTGAACCAAGAAGTACTAGATTCGACTGCATGGAGTAGTACTACTAGATTCGACTACATGAAGTAGTTTTACCTCTTAACAGTAAAAATTTAGGTGGCTTTCGAACAGCCGATCGATCCTATCTATGAGGGGGCCTGAGAAATAGTAAAAGATACAAATGCAGCGACGCGAGGAGCTGGGGCAGTAGAGCAAGGCTAGTTTCAAAGGAAGTTATACTTGAGGGTCATCGGGATGTCGCTAGGTGGGCGGCGGGAGGCCGGATCTGCCCACACTACGGCAGCGAGGAAGAAGGGGTCGGAGGCCCTCCCTAGCCGGCGCTGCGTGGGAGAGAACGACAAGGCACACTGATCGGGACGCGCCGATAGTGGGTAAGCACTACAAAAAAATACACTTCAGTGATGATACGTGTTTGTCACAGTAGGTCACGTTTTCTATCATGCATGTACATCCATGACGATTTTATGACAGAATCAAGATAGTCATACCTGTGCTGTCGTAGAAGTATTCCATGACAATACCAAAATTATCATCACGGAAGTGTCCACTTCCATGACGATAAATGGCGTGTCATGGAAGTGCTTTCGTCAAGGGTAACCGACACGTGGCATCCACCGTAACGGGTCGCCATTAAGCTATCGGGTTCCGGTTTGGATCCGATAACCCGTTAACAGCCCCGACCAATGGGGATTTTCCACGTGTAAAATTCTCATTCGCCGGAGGATCCACGTGTCGGCTCAGCGTTGGGACAGGTCTCATCAAGCGAGTGGACGGGACGAGCCTATGGTACATTGACACGTGGCTCGGCCCAACAATGGCCCGTTTAGGTTAAAAGGCCGGGCCTGTCAAAATAAGCGGGCCGGCCCATTAGCAGCCTACTTGAGTCAGGCCCATTCACAAGCACGGCCCATACAAGTTACACAGATTCGGCCCATCAAAGGCCCATTCTAGATTTGACAATTTCTAGCCCATCATCAGTTCCAACCCTTTAACGGCCCGCTACGTCTTTGCGCCCAATTACAGCCCAACCTTCTTTCGACCTGTTAGCAGCCCATCATCAGTTTGAGCCCGTTAATGGCCCGGTACGTCTTTCGGCCTTTTCTCGGCCCATTGTGCAGTTGGGCCAACTTCTAGCCCGTTGTGGCTTTCGGCCTTTCCTCGGCCCATTCGGTAAATGGGCCAATACCTAGCCCATTTTGTCTTCCGGCCTATTAACGGCCTGCACAATAGTTCGGCCTTTGACGGTACAACCTAATTTTGGGTCCATTAGAGGCCCACGTTCCGCAGGGCACAATTTTAGCCCGACGTGACTTTCGGCCTGTTGAAAGCCTAGTTTACAAATTGGGCCTCTTCTGGCCCAAAACACTTTCGGCCTCTTACTGGCCCGTAAAGTAAAAGGGCCACGACAAAATTGACATTTATTTCGGCCTTCTAGAGGCCCGCGGGCCATTTCCATTTATACGGCCCTATCGAGCTTTCGGCCTGTTAACGGCCTGCTAAGAGCCATTGTTACGGTGGGCCACATCGTTTGGGATCCACTAAATATTAAGTTGACCAGGCCAATTAAGGCCCACTTTGACTACACATGTTTGTTTGTTCGGATGGCGTCCAGGTAATGTTTGGGCGTGTTGGCCCCCATTTCAATGATATAGCATATACAAAGAATTATCCTACTCTATACTATCGCCTCTAAAAAGCTACACTATACAATAAAGAGACTAAGGCATAGAAACGAAGAATAATCCTACACTATACAAAAAAGAAATTAGAGCAGATTATACCCACTGGGCATTTAAGTTCGGCACCAGTGATAATAAAGCGTACACAAATAGCAAATTACTACACTGGGCAAATAAAGCAGTTGGCCATTCTGTAGCTCAATTAAAGTCTTAGAGAGCGTAATGAACAGCAGAGGGATTCATACAAACCTACTACAGCAAGCAAAACTATGCATTCATTAGCCTAGTATAAGCTAGATTGCGAGCCTCATGCAGTAATAGTTGGTTAGTAGACTTCAAAGCTTCAGGCACACTTCGCCAGAGTAATGAAATGGTAAGGCCTTTAATTATGTCAACTAATAGTTATACAAGTACCCAACATCAGGCATCATTGTTTGGGCATCTCATTAACTGAGGACAAATAAAGCAATTGAAAAGAGCAATTTCACTATGCCTGAAACAAACAAGCAATTGAACTGTTGAGTTGGCAGCATGCATACATGCACGCCTCAATGACATCCATGGTCTAGCTACATTTACCATATAAAGGAACAAGTAATGTTTGCCCCCTATGAAATATCTTGACTAGTATGTAATCAATATCTTAGTAATGATAGGGAGGCTAATGATGTGAATATGCGTTTGGTTATGACATTTATGACATCGACAACTCTACCATGGCAGGAAGCAGTTTCACACTATTCATTACTATAAGATGTTTTAGATATTTAAAAGTAGACTACATCCGTAATGAGTGAACAGACACATTAAAATGTGTTTACATACATCTGATTTACAAACAAGTTAGAACATCATATAGTAGTGAGCGGAGGGGGTTTTAATCAATGGCCCAATGACTGGGTTACAGGTGAAGAACCCTACGCAAGCACAATGTTAGACAAATAGGATGTCCTGGTAATTGTAATACAGTGACTTACCATAACTGGTTGAACAGGCTCAACGCTGCTCCTCCTTCTCTTGCAAGGCTCCTTCCTAACATCTTGTACTTGGAAATTCTCAATCTTATCTTCATTGCACCCCCTTTGCAAGGTGACACAAACTAGTTACTGGTCTCCTTGGAAGAAAAATATGCATACTCACAAAAGGATGAGTTTATAACAAAACAACACCACCTAATGAAACATGCCACATCTCTTGCACACAATGAAATGAGCATTTACCATGTGTGCACTGTGTAAAAACTAGGCATACCTTCGAACTGGATCTCCAGGTACTCTTGGAGAGCCTACTTTAGTGTACAGCCAAACCTTTATGTCACCTATGAGTCATACAAGTCCCCGTTGACAAGCTCCGTTAAGTCAAGAACAACAAGTAATCAAAGCAAACAGTCCTAGTATGGCTGGCTGAACAAATGTGTGAGCAAATCTTGCACAACACTAAATTACATATCAAGAAAAGAAGCATAGAAGGAGGCTTAAAGACCATCACTTGACTAACCATATTTAAGAGGCATTTAAACATCATGTGCAACGTATGAACTAACATAAACATTGCATATTTCAGATTCTATAATGAAATGCACATGTATTAGGTTATGCCATGTATGATGCCTAAATGTACACTATAGCAGGCAGGAGTGATTCATCATTGCCCGCACAATTGAATTGTAGGTTAAGGGCCAGTTCTATTCTGCCTTTTCAGAGCTTATTATCAAAATAAGCCATAAAAGATGTAAAGAAGTCATCTTTGAGTTATGGGCTTGTGCTTAACTTATTTCGCTTTGGAGGGGGGTGCTTCGGGTAGAAGCTCACTAAAAATTGAAGGGAAGGGGAATAGTGAAATGACTATGTTGTCTGCTTATATGACACTCAAAATGCCACTGCTCATGCCCGCGTCACACTTGACCCTCAAGTAAAAACAAACACGCAAGCGTTCATTGCCCTACCCGCTTGCATCTCCTCTCCCCTTTCCCTCTACCTCGATCCCCTGCCTGTAGCGCTAGGGTTCCTCCAGCGAACCGTCGCCACTGGTCCCATCTGGCCTGGTCCTCGACGATGCTCTGTCCAGCTAGGCTACATGGCCGGTGGGTAGGGCCAAATCTCCCTGGCTGCTCCTCCCTCTGGCGCCGCCCCTCATTCTCATGGTCTCCAGCAGCTGCTCCGCTATGGTCCGTCCAACGCACTACTCCGGCGGTCGCCGCACAACTACGGCCGATGCCCCACTCCGGCAGAAGGCACCTCGTTCCCCCTCCCCTCCTCCCAGGTCGTGGCCTTGAGGTGCTGTTGAAGGATGAGCTCATCCAACAAGGTGAGGATCTCCTCTGATTTTTTGCCAAATTTTCATTCTGATCCGCTATACGATGAATTGCTGTGAGCTGCTGCTGCTGCTATATGATGCATTGCTATGAGCTGCTCCTGCTGCTGCTATATGATGAATTGCTATGAGCTGCTGCTGCTATATGATGAATTGCTATGAGTTGCTGCTGCTGCTATATGATGAGTTGCTATAAGCTGCTCCTGCTGTTGCTATATGATGAATTGCTATGAGCTGCTCCTGCTGCTGCTATATGATGAATTGCTATGAGCTGCTGCTGGTATATGATGAATTGCTAGCTACTGCGGCTGTATGATGAGTTGCTATGAGCTACTGCTGCTATATGCTGCTTTCAGGTGGTGCTGCTATATGATAATAACCAGCCGCTTGGACCATCGAATTTCGATAAATAATGGTTCTTCATTTAAATTTAGGTCATGCGTTCTTCATTTAAATTAGTCAATGGGATCTCTATGGAAGACATTGACCAAAGTAGATTGTGCCAAGTAGATGGTATCTTTGTATTTGCATTTTGAACAAATATTGATGGTCAGTTTTCCTATCATATTAATTACTACACTGGGTTCAATCTGTGATGTTTGCAAGTCAAATTAATTTTCATATGGGCAGCAAAATGACAAAATATAATGCAATCTAGACTTTTCACTGATCATACCACAGATAAGCTGAAAAGGTAGGCAATGAAAAGAACTAGTTGGCTTATTATCTGGAGCTTATATTCAAAGGTGCTTATTTTCTTAGGATAACTCAAAATAACTGTCCCTAAGAAACTTGGCCAACAGCACTGACATACAAATAACATGTCACGATGATTGCAATGGAGAGTGACCTACCATAGCACACTGTATAGGCTCACAACTGCCTCTCCTTTTTTTTGCGATGTTCCATGAAATTGCCACATACATCTTGTACTAAGAAATCTTGTACTTTTTAATTGCATAACCCTATCTGCAAGTTGACACGGCTAATTTCAGATATCTCTACATGATAATACATTGCATATCCCTTGCGCATATTTAAACCACCAATTAACGATAGTGTGCATAGCATAAACTAGTCATGACTCTATGTACTGGACTAGCAGGCACTCTAAGGGAGCCTAATGTAGTGCACTATAATTCCTACATGCCACCTACGATTTTGTGTAATGTACTACCTCTGTTCCTAAATCTATGTCTTTGTAGAGATTCCAGTATGGACCACATACAGATGTATATAGATGCATTTTCGAGTGTAGATTCACTCATTTTCCTCTGTATGTAGTCTATAGTGGAATCTCTAAAAAGACTTATATTTAGGAACGGAGGGAGTATCATGTATGACATCTACATCTCTAATTTAGCAGCCAGTAGTGGAAATCATTGTCTGCACAAAGGGATTACTTGTCGAAAATCCTAGCAAAGCACACTGGCAGGCACACAACATTACAAGAGAGAGAGACGCACTTACAAGATCATAGCAATGCCTCAGTCCAGGATCTTGGTTGGCCAAGCTGTTAGATCTAGAAGAAACATCATCCTTGTAGTTTTTGCCAGCTGCATAACATGTAACAGTGACCTGTTAGTATATTTGAAGTACATCGGGCAGGTGATGCTGGACGGGTTTAAAGGTGACAAGTACTTAGGCCGTGGAGGGTTCTTGGCATCTTGCCAGACGGTGGGAATCAGGTTAGAAACGTCAAAGGGTGATGACGCTGCGCTGGCTATTGGGGTCCGGTAAGGAGATCTAGAACTGTGGAGTAGGGTGTTTGTGGAGCGGCTCCGGTAGGGTGGACTATGGTGTGGGCAAAGCGGATCTGAGGCCGTGGACGAGGGCGTCGGTGAAGCTGCTCCGGTGGTTGGGTTCAGGATGGTGCCGACGATGCGGATCTGCGGCCGTGGACGGGGCGTCAGAAGCTGCTCCGGTAGGTTGGACGAGGGTGCGACGAAGCGGATCTGAGACCATGGACTTGGGCGTTGGCAAAGCGGCCCGGTAGGGTTGAGAATGGTATAGGCGAAGCTACTCCGGTAGGGTTGAGGATGGTGTCGGTGAAGCGGCTCCGGTACGATTGAGGAAGGTGTCGGCGAATAGGATCAGAGGCTGTCGACGGGGGCATCGGTGGGGCGGCTCCGGGGGTGTGGACGAAGCGTCTCTGGTGGGGAGTACGAAGGAGCCGCTGCAGATGCGCTGCGGTTGACGAGAGTACTGGCGAAGCAGATCCGGCGCCGTGGACAAGGCCGGCACTGAATGGGCTGTGGTACAGTGATGGATGAGCAGTCTACTTGTTTCTAGGGGAGGTGGGAGGGGTAGATGCGGCCGCAGAAGCAGATCCGGTGAGGTGGACGCCGCTGGTAGTGAATGGGCTCTGGTACGCCGGTGGATGAGCAGTCTAGGGTTTTGAGAGGGGAGGGGTAGAAAGGCCGATGAAGTACGGACGACGTGATGTAAGATGCTCTGGTGCTGTGGAGTAGTCATTTTTGCGGGAGGGGGAGAGGAAATGGGGGTGCCGTGTGGTGGGGGGAACCAGAAGTTACCAAAGCAGCCCCGACCTATTATGTAAATGAGGGCCATATTGTAACTATTGTTCTCCATTCACCAAGGACAAAAGGGGAATTTCGCATGCTAAAGACTAGGTGGCGGAAATTTTAGAAGGAGGCGGGAGATTTTGCCGCCCGCGGGATCGTTCGTATCCAGTTTCAACTAATTTTGGACAGTGCGAGCGGGAAGGTCATGAGAGACTGTGTACACGGGGCACACGTCAGCAGTTAATAACTAGTATGAAGTCCACCCCAGAAAAAAGACAATAACTCGGGATGATGCACCGATAACTTGGAAGTTCAACGGGCGCGGCCAATCGTACGGGTGTAGAGGCGCGTTCACAAAAAAACAGATCAAACGCTCAGCCTATGTATTTCTCGTGTAAATATATAATTTAGTTCCATTGGTTATTTACTTTAAACATAATGCATTGACGTGTTATTGTAGAGGCGCACAAAAAGAAATGGATATTGTAGTCCCACAAAAGAAATGGATATTGTAGTCCGCTACTTAAAAGTGTTACCTCATATGATTACATGGCCTCCATTTCATAAATTGCGTACCCGTTGAATTCATATATGAATATTACATATATTACTTCATAATAGAACCTTGAATCATCCAAGACTAATGAATTTTAATGCAAAACTAATAATGGTGCATGTACATGATAGCTACAGTGGTTGTTTGAAGAAACATCACTGTAACTTTGGCATGCACAATTGGAAATGATTATTTGGAAAAAAATGCGATATGTGAGTGTCCAATCTTTATAGCGTTGAATCGATATTGTATCTTTGGCCACGATATGAAGTAGATATCGATTTGTGTTCAAGCGATGCACGTCCACGATCGCTAGATAGTGGTACGTGAATGAATTGTGCAATCTCTCTCACATGCATACATATCTCATTTCTCCGTGGGCATCGGAATCACACACGCGCACTTCGTGTATTTCTCTCCCTTCGTCAAGGTTAGAATTCGTCTTTCTACCCCGTCCTACAAGTCCCTCACACAGAAACACACACGCTCTCTCTGTCGAACACGCCCACCCCTTTAATTCCGCCCACCCACCGCCACTAATGTCTCAAAGTATAACTATGTCTCGCACACATATGCCTAAGGTTAACTCGAGTCCCGAAACCATATGAATACATACAATGGGATTCCAGCAGAGCACCTTTTGTTTAGACATTTAGCTCACACACACACACACACGCGCGCGCGCGCGTAGACATTGTTTCTCTCTTCATTTTTTTCCGGCACTTTCATTCACACCGCTCATTTATCTCCGTGATGCTTTAAGTATGCCTCGCACACATGCTATCTACCTATCCCTTAATATAGATATGTATCACACAAACTCCTTCTCCCTATATCTAAGTGTCACTGCCCCCCCCCCCCCC